>CM040998.1:13089431-13121637 GCA_022985145.1 Pangasius djambal
TTTTTTTTTTTTTTTTTTTTTTTTTTTTTTTTTTTTTTTTTTTTTTTTTTTTTTTTTTTAAGTGGTGATGCCAAGGGAAACCAGAGTTCACATATTTCACAAGCTGGCAGACGTTTATGCAACTGCACAGCGCTGTGTGTGAAAGGTGCCTATTCATTGTGTTAGCTGGTGTGTCGGACAGCACAGCGCTGTGTGTGAGCTCTAAGCTTAGTTTTGTTCCCCGCTGGTCAATTGTTCTTATCTACATGGCTGACAAATGGGTCGCTGATCTCACCCGAGGGCAGCGTAAACATGAAAAGAGTGGGTGGGTGTGTGAGGCAGGACTATACACTCAGCAAACCTTATGCATTTTCAGATGATGTGGGAATGGCCATGTTTGTGTGTGTGTGTGTGTGTGTGTGTGTGTGTGTGTGTGCGTGAGAGAGAAAGAGAGCGCATCTGAGAGTGGGAGTGAGTGTATTAGCATAAGAATGGCCTAGCCTTGTTGCTTTAGCTCTGCTGCTCATCACTAGAGGCTTGGTGAACACTTGTGGGAATCCTGGCAACTAATGACCCTCAGAGATATACACACACACACACACACACACACACACACTGCATATCTAGTGCTGTGCATCTACAAAGCTCAGATATGAATACTGCCTCTGCTCCATGGAGTTCTATATATCGTAAAGCTTTCCTATTTAAACAAAAAAAGTTCAAATTTAGGAAAGAAGAAGAAACGGAAGATGGATTGCTTGCTCTAAGGCTTGCCTTGGAGTTGAGATCTCTATGGTAGATGTTCTTGTAGTGGAGGTAGATCATTCCTCTGGTGATGTCTGAGGCCAAGTCCACTTTCTCCCTCCAGCACAGAGGAACATCTTTCCGAGCTAGCAGTTCCTCCAGACAGCCTCCGCTAACATACTAGACACAGATCCGCAAATAGATGCAGACAAACATAAGGACATAAAATTCCAAGCAGTAATAATAACAATTCACTAGTAATAGTCATATGTTCAGGGCAAGTAAGTGCTAAAAACCTGTGTACAGGGCTTGAAATGAACTTGGTAAATCACAGAAGTGTCATTGTCTCACATATTTTTTGCTTTTTTGCTAAATGTTTTTATTATATTGTACTAACTTTATTTATTATTTCCATCACACTGACAGTGTGTCTGACAGTAATAAAAAAAACTAGCCTCTGAACTGGGTCATCACTTTTCTTTGAAACATCTGGGTTAGCGTTTGTAAATTTCCCTTTAGCATGGTTTTCAGTTGTTGGATGAGGTTTGTTCTGTCACTGTTCAATCTTATCTGTTCACTGTATGATGCATGTTGCCATATTTGGTCTAAGAAATCTTCCATAAAATGAGAGCAGATAAACTTCATAAGAAATCACAAATTACATATCCAGCCATCAGATAGTACAAGTGGATAGTACAAAAGCACGTAACCCACCAGCATGTATCTTGCAAATCTGCCCTGCCACAGCCTATCTCACTTAAAAAAAAATAAAAAATCTGCCATGCTGCGTGTTTGGATAAAGTTCACAGCATAACATTATACAACTAAGTGCCAATCAGATAAGAGCCTCACAAAAGGAAAGACTTTTAAATGTACATGACAAAATCTATAGAAGTGTCAGAGAGAGACATCCGGTGCATGAGGTGACAAAATGTGCAATTGGACACATAATACAAGAGAAAATAACCAAGAGAGACATGGACCTCACCTCTAGAATGGGATACAGCTTGTCTTCTTTCACACAGATACCAAGATACCTGAAACGATGATGGAAAAGGGGAATAGTCAGGTGTGTTTTGTCCATGTGCCTCTGTCTCAAAAACTAAACCTGCACACCTGCTAGTACAGCTACAGTAACTCTAATAACCACTCTTTACAACCACGGTGAGCAGAAAAGCATCTCAGAATGCACAACAAGTTAAACAAGGTGGGCTATGACAGAAGACGACCACACTAGGCTCCAATCCTGTCAGCCAAAAATGGGAATCTGAAGCGACAGTGGGCACAGGCTCACCAAAACTGGACAGATGAAGATTGGAAAAAACATCACCTGATCCATTTTCAATCTTCAACAACCCACAGAACTGCTGCTGTAAACCCGAGAGACTGCTGTGTGTGGAAATCCCAGGAGATCAGCAGGTTCTGAAATACTCACACCAGTCTGTCTGGCATCAACAGCCATGCCATGGTCAAGGTCACTGAGATCACATATTTTGCGTGAATTTATGTATGGTGCTGCTGCCACATGACTGGCTGGTGTGCATGCGTGGATAGATGTACAGTTGTGTAGCTAAAAAATATTTAATTCCTGATATTTTTGACATGTAGTGAAACATCTAAATGCAGTATAATCTGTTTCCAGAAAGCATTGCAACATTAAATGCATAATGGCCTGATAAACTGTGTGCAACATACTCCTGGTACCAGGTAACTATAGAGTTGTGATACAGTTTGATAAGAGTCTTGAGGAACAGACCACTTTGAGATTGCTTAGATAAATAAAATGCCCCATGATGTCATGTCGCCTCTGACTCAATACCGGCAGTGCTGAACGTCACAGGCTCTGTTTGTTCACATGTATCAGTAACCCAGAGACAATGAAGTCAGATGGAAAAAAAGCATTATTGTGTCCTTCTGTACTGGGGTATGATTAAGATCAACCAAAAACAGATTGTATTGTTATAAAGCAGGCCAGGTACCGATGAAATCAGGAAAGGTCTAATTGCACGGATCACCTTGCGTATGAAACATTCAGGGCAGGGTTAACACTTTTAAAGAGGAACAGTTACCTGACTATGTTGGGGTGAGAAAGTTTCTGTAAGAGGCTGATTTCTCTGACGATGCTGTCCTGATCCACGTCATTTTTATAAATCTTCACCACCATCACCTTGCGCGTGTTGTTGTGTATCACCTGAAATGCAGGAAACACACAACCAGGACGTCAGCATGCAAATAACACAATGTATACAGAAATCCCATATGCAAATGATATATATTTACATATAGGATTTCAGTACCACACTTTAAATGCCTCTAAAGCCACACCCTCAAAACACAAACACATGGCAGCTGGATTGTCAAAATGATGTTAAAAATAATTACACATGCAGTGAACACACATTTACTCAGATTTTGACAAATGTATTTGGAATAATAACATTATTATTCCAAAGTCAGTACACTGAGAACTTGGAATTTGAAATTATAATGTTATAATTATAAGGAGATACAAGAGCTTTAGTTTATGTTCACATCAAACATCAGAATAAGGGGAAAAAATCTGATCTCAGAGTTTGACTGTGGCATGGATGTTGGTGCCAAATGGGCTGGTTTGAGTACGTCAGAAACTTCTGGGATTTCCATGCACGACTGTCTACAGTTTGCCCAGAATGGTGCAAAAAAACAAAAAGCATCAATCGTATAATGGCTACATCTAGCATGATGTCACCATTTCACAAAGCACAAGTCATCTTGAACTGGTTCTGGGTCTTCAATAGCCTTCCAAGTCACCAGATCTGACTCTAGTAGAGCACTTTTCAGATGTGGAAGATCGGGAGATTCACAGTATGAATGTGCAGCTGACAAATCTGCAGCAACTATGTGATAAAATCAACATTGACCAAAATCTCAAAGGAATGTTTCCAGCACCTTGTGGAATCCATACTATGAAGAATTGAGGCTGAAAGCAAAGTCGGGTCCTACCCAATACTAGTATGGTATTCCTAATAAAGTGGTCATTGAGAGTATAACTAAATATTTACCCATTTACCCATTCTAAATAAATATTGAACTGTAGTACCTACCTAATCATTTTTACACAAGTTACTATGTACTTGAGTCCTCAACATGCAAGTAATAACCCAGATATTATTACATGTTTAATATTATCTAGTTCCTGTAATGAGAAATAAAGCGCTACCTATATTTTTTCCTTTACTTCCATTGGTAAGTACATGCGTAAAATTGTTGTTGTGATATAGTTTTCAACCAAAATTTTCAACAAGAAAACAATTTAGCAAAATAAAAAAAGCTTTTACTTAAATGAGAACTATCTGAGAGAAACCAGCTAATATCCCAACATCTATAACACGCGGCAAGGCCGTTTCTTACCTTATAGACTTTGGAGAAGAAGCCACTCCCAATAAGTTCGTGGCTGAAGTTCTCCCAGAACTCGAGTTTCCTCACGGCTGTGCGCAGCTTCTGCCAGCGGTCCACGTGGTAGTATGCATCTGCTGACTCGTTGTACAGTGTTGGACTGGTCGGTTCAGACGACACGTCCACTTCACACATCCTGTGGATCTGAGCTACAACACAGATGTTGTAGAGAGGACGTTAAACCTGTACAAAGCGCAAAGACAAGACTAAAAAAAAACCTGTTCATGTGTGTGCTGGTTTAGACCAAAATTGGGTTTTTCAGCCTATAACATACGACTTTAAGAAAACATCTACATACTGTATTTTCCCCCAAAACCGTGTATATTGCCTGGGTTTTCTGTAAATATCACTTTAGGTAGTTAAGCATTCAGGGAAAACAGCTGTAGGCTATGAATCATGCCGGGAATAAAGATAGACATAGTTTTCATGGTCATAGTTATTATTTTAGGATTTTATGTATTACATGTCAAAGTAAAAGCAAATCCAATCAATATATAACACAGTACTCTTGAATACTGAATCCTGATTGGTCAGAATGTGTTGAGTAATTTTCTACAGCAGCTCAACATAACATATGCATAGAAATAAACAGATTTTAAAAAGCAAGATGTCTAAACGTATTAACATGCTGACTCTTTCTGCTAGGAGCTCTTAATTTAACATTTATGGAAGAAATCTCAGGTGTCTCAGGTGTCTCAGAAATCTCAGTGCTTTGTAACAGTTTTTTTTGTCTGCAGGACAGATGACTTTGCACTTTCCAGTTTCTTTGTAACAAAAACTGTTTTTTTTTGTCTTATTAACTTCAAGAGAGAGAAAAGTGAGAGGTAACAAAAGAGACTGACTGTTTATTGCTGCTATAACACGTGATAACAGGAACTAACTTGTTTAACTGGTGTTCCAGAACATTGTAAAAGTATGACATGTCACTCTTTAATAAATACAATATTGTATAAATAAATACACTAAGGACAAATTACTTTAGTGTAAGGGGAATAAAACACTTCAGGACATGCTGTTATTGGAAAATAATCAACTTCAGGGTGTTAACAGTAACTGCGCTTCGTCTCACACCACCCTGTCATTGATTAGTTTCCTGTAACAGCACTCCCCTATGTGTATTATGCTTCACTTATAGCATTCTCTTTTAGATGGTGTGTTGGTGTTTTTCAAATAAATTGGAATGAAATCTGTCAAATGTTTTAGGAAACCAGACATTAAAATGCTTGAACTTTATTTCTGGTTACATGCAAAAGAGAAACATGCTGCGATTCAAAACAGTCTGTAGTATATATACGAAAAATTGCCAAAATTTCACCATGTGAATTGTTTTCCCAGGACGCCGCACATCAACTGGCCCGGACAGTGATCAAGTTTGTGCTTATGAATGAAGTCACTTTTCGTGGTTGTAATAATTGATGATAGCAATTATTAGCTGATTAACAGCTAATACTTGAGCTTTTACATCCCACACTACTCTGTAACATCTAAACCACTTCACATCAAAAACGCAAGCCTGAATAAGCAACATATTAATAAAACAAACCTGAAGCTCGGTCTGAACAGTTAATCATAACCAACACACAGACACTTCATTCGTGTAGGTGGAAGTGTGGGCAGATGAACGCGAACTCGCACAAAAGCCTGATTTTGATGTCAGGAGTGCTCAATTAGCTTTTTTTTTTTATCTGAGCTGTGTGTTTATCTGAACAAAATGCTGGAGGATAATGAAGTCTTAAAATGGTGATGAGCAGAGCTCTGAACAGGTTCACATTCAATGCACTTTCAATCAGTACAAAGTGATTGAAAATAATATGTAAATATTGAAATATTCGTGATGTGCTTAGCGTTTCTGGTGCTAATTTGTTAGCTGGTGCTGTATTTTCATTATTGCTATGAGAGGTTTGCGGTTGTCTGCTACGCTGGGAGACATTGTTACAATAGTGTAACAGACAAAACAAATTCAACATTATCCAAACAAAAGGGATAATGGTCAGGTTTCACTGTTAGTGTCTAAAAATAAAAGAGCAAGAGCTTCTTTTCTTTCAACTTACCATTTTCTAGCAACGTTCAACATGAGAAATCCATCATAGAAGTTGTGGAGATGTTAGCACAAACTTTGGACTCCAAGCAGCTATACTATTTACAGCTTAGCAGTTTTGGAAGCTGATCTGTTTGAGCAGAGTGTACAGATGATGAAGTGAGAGAGCCGGACAGACTAAAGTACTAAAGCACTGCTGCACTGCTGTCTTTAGTTAGAGACGAAGCAAGGCTAACTTTCTCCAGGTAGTCAAATTCAAAAAAGGCATTGTGGGTCATTTAGAAATTTGTTAACCAAAGTGAAAAGAAACCAACATGTCGATGAAAGAAGTTTAAACTAAAATGGTTGACTCAGGTTTTTTTTTTTTTTTTTTTTTGGATGCCTTACAAGTTGATTATAAAGGTTAATATGCAACATGTTCAGTGTGGCCTTTACCTTTAAAATCTACAATGATTAACAAGAACTCCTAGTGGTATGATGGTTGCAAGTCTAATGGTCAGTAAAACCAAAACTCAAAAGGTGCCTTCTACCCAAACCCACACACTTTTCAGTTTTAAAATCCTGAAAATCATTTTCAAATTGAACATAATACTGACAAAGTCAAATAGCACCAAGCATTTTTAATGAATCGGTTATTTAAAACACTGTCTTTCTCTATCTTTGACTTGGCTTTGACACTCACTTCCAATCGATTTTGGCTGCTAGACTTTATTTACACTAAAGGAAAAATAGTGTAAAGTAGACTTTTGGTCACAAGTGTTAAATCTACAACTCACACCAGATGGTCCTGCAGCATGTTTGTTTGAGCATGAAGACAATATTCTCACTACTATCTAGCATGCTCAGTATTACTCAGATTGATTGCCAGGATAGTGCTAGTTCATGCACATGTTTATCCTGCAGGTGATATAAGTACATGTGGCTGCAGTCATTCGTGTCATCGGGGACAGCAGTTGTAGTGAGGAGCTCACAGCTGGGCAAAACTACAGACTGGCACTCTCACACAAGTGGCCTGATTTTGTGGTTATGGACAAATGATCTACTGCTATTCAGCATGACATTAGTGCACACACACACACACACACACACACACACACACACACACACACACACATATATCAGCCTCAATGTGGAAAACACTTACAGTGCAGCTATAGGACTGTCTCTGTTTCTCACATGTTCTCTACCACATGATCCCTCTCTGTCTGTCTCTCTCTCTGTTTATCTCTCTCTTTCTCTTTGTCTGTCTGTCTGTATTTTTGTGTTTTCTTTCCACCCGTCTCTTTCTCTTATTTTCTCTCTGTCTTTCTGTCTCTCTCTCTATCTCTCTCTCTCTCTGTTTGTCTCTCTCTGTCCGTCTGTCTCTATATCTGTGTTTCTCTTGCTGTCTCTTCTCTTACTTCTCTTACTCTCTCCTCTCTGTCTATCTCTGTCTGCCCCATGTCTATCGGCATCTCTCTCTCTCTCTCTCTCTGCTGCTTCTCAGGCACATACCCACCCACAGACAGACATGCCGGAAGTGTAAAAAAAAAAAAAAAAAAACACAGTTAATAATAAGCTAATAAGGAAACAAGGAGTTCCTTGTTGCACTAATGTTCTCTTTGCAGTACAGTCTCTATGTACATACAGAATGATGTCAGAGTTTATTTAAAGGACATTTCTGGATCAGAAGTTATACTGATTTGCTCATCCCTGGCATAAACCAGCATTAGCAGCATCTGAGGATCAGCACCTACATAATGTAATGTAATGTAATGTATGTCATTTAGAACAGCCAGTCCACCTCCCAGCATGCATTTAGCATGTGAGGGAGCCTAAGCATTGTTTCTGGGTTTACGCAAATATAGTTATTCTTGAATTAAAAAAACACTTTGTGTGCAAATACATTATTATCTCAGCAACATCTAATACATTTTCAGAAATGACACAGAAACACAACTTCCTGGAGAAGACAAGTTATTAGATCAAGATGTGACGTTCTCTGCAAAGAAGTTTTACAGCATTACGCTGCACGATTAGTTTTTAACTTGGTTCTGAACCTTTACCCTTCTGCAGGGTGAGAGCAAGAATTTACACACCCAGAGTTTACATACAAGTGAATAAATTCCAGCACAGCGAGTCACCTGCTTCTGCTCTGAAACCGCAGTTTACTAACTAAATATCAGCTTCTTCTTACAGGGATGCTGAGATGCCTATCTGTAGATGTGTGATGATTACAAGCCCATTCTTTTGCTAATATGAACTTCCCTCTTTGTGAAGTGTGATATATGGTGTGAGACATGGTGGCACAGTGCTGTCTGGTTTTATGTAGTTTCTCCCTCTTAACTGTGCTCATGATTACCATGTTTTGTTTTGTTTTTAATCTCTGTTTGGGATTCTTGAATTGTATTGAATTGTATTGTGTCTTCTTATACATTTATATGTTTGTTTTATACCATATAGCACTTCAGAGCGTGCTGTCTGGAAAATAATCATCTTCAGGGTGATAATCATAACTCCAGATCACTTTGGGCCCCAATCACCACCTCGATGTTGATTATTTTCCTATAAATATTAAATTATTTTCTACCCTGAGTGCAAACATCCTCACTGAGGGACAAAACTAAAGAAAAAAAAGGAGTGAATAGATGACAGCAGACATGCATAATGTTTACAAGTCGAGCTTAGGGTCCAGTCATGTAAAAGCATGGCGTCATGAGAAAGACGTGCGGATTTCACAGATACATGAGAGGCAGTAAACCATCTATACACAACTATGACATTCCAGTAATTCAAGCTGAGAGAAGACAGAAATGACCGTGTCAGGAATGACAGCGTCATCTCTCCTCTAGCTCAAGCAACAAATATTAGTCCAAAAGAGTCTTATTCGCTTGCAATAATTGCTCACACATCATATGTGCATGAATATCTCACAAACTGTGCAAATCTCCATTCATTTGTGTATGCAAGATTTGCTCTCGCGCAGATTTCACAGTGTGATAATGGCGATTTAAGTGATCATGGTTCAGCATGGGATATTTGATTTTTGGATGTGTCTGATGGGGAAAACATTAGAGAAACCTTTTCACTATATGTTTTATAACAATACTAATAATGTACTATATATAAACACAACACTCATTGAGCATACTGTATCATAACTGTACTTAAGGTGGCGATTTTAATCGTTAATAATCACTTTTAATCGATTTTAATCTGTACATACTATTTATTTATATCTTTATTCTTTTAGTGCAAAAGTTATGTCGAAACTTACACAGGGAAAGTTTTTCATATACAGACTCAGACCTGCTTAATTTTCTCAAAATAAGGACCCGGGACAGTTTTATTATTATTATTTTTTTAATTAATTAATTAATTTATTTATTTATTTTCTGTCAAATGTAATATAAAGCAAGAGATAATTTACAAATTGTAAAATAATAAAGATTAATACAATAATATAAAAAAAGAGAAAGAGAAGATGGCAAGCATTGAAATAAACATCTAATAGGAGTTTAGTATATTGCCAATGTATTGCTACATGAATAGTCTTAGTTGCAATTATCACATTAATTGCCTCAATTACAGAAAATTTGGTTTAATGTCACACTGTGGCTTATAAAATAGCACTTGATGCAGCACATCTGTTATTGCTCTTTTTTGCCAACGTGCCAACAGTCTGTGCACACAACTTAAAGTTTTGATATTTCAACTTTCAACTTGCGATTTGAATTTATTAATTCATGAGGTTTTAATCGCTATTTTGATTTGTCAAAATAAAATATATATTAGTTAAATAACTTGTCTCTGGATTGAATAATAAAGCCTCAGTGCTCTCCCCCTCACATTCTCTCCCACTTCAGCTCTACAGAAAAGGGCAAACGAGTGGGCAACATGACATTCCTAACAACTGTGACAAACTTCTGTCTTTCTGTTTCTGGATATGTTTACATCGAACGGCTGCTCCTAGACAAAGGCTTCATTTGAAAACAATGCGCCATGTGTCATTACATGTCATAAATACATGGCATATAACTATGGTGCCAATTTTAGCTTAGATATGAACTGATATTGATGCACAGAGAAATCAAAGAGGAACAACAGTCCAAAATAATCTGAGAGCGAGATGGCTATAATATTGACACCTGATATCACACTCATAAGTGGGCCTTCCCCAAACGGTTACCACAAGGTTGGAAGCCAACAATTGTATAGGATGTCTTTGTAAGGACAAACCTGTTCCAGCATGACAATGCCCCTCTGCACAAAGTAAGCATATATGGGTGTGATGGTCAGGTGTCCACATACTTTTGGTAATATATCGCAGGATCGAAGTGCAGAGCTTAATTCAGAATTAACCTTATGACACAATCGTAGTTGTAAAACCATGCATTAGGGTCAAAACCAAAAGATAAAACAATAGGGAATCAAAACAAACAAAAGGAAAAGGTAAATGCTGTCAAAGTCAAATTTATCAGAAACAAATTATCTGAAAAAAGCAAATATGGGGTATAAAGGCTCAAAGCTGAAATTGGAAAGATGGCAAGACTTCGCAATGACCTAATAAAAACAGTGATTAAATGTGGAAGTAATGTGGATCACGTGAGAGTTCAGATGACTGATGAATTTGCCTAGTATTCTGGTGTTGTAGACCTCTGGTGATATGGGGTGGAACTGTCAGAGGAGACACTGACACTATGCTATTACAAAAACATGACCTTGTAATGTCGGAACCTTAGACTAAATCAGAGCCATACAGTCAGTAAATCAGAGAAATGCAGACGTATCGGAATAGAAAGTTTAGTTAAAGATGTTTACTACAACTGTACAGCTGCACTATATTGTTGGTAGCATTAGCATATAGCTAACGAGGTAGGTAACTGTTATATGAGTTAGCATTTGTCACAAGTAGACATGAGTGGGACTTCACTGTCATATTCTGACAATTCAGTTTATTTAAGAGTAGCCAATACACCATAAAAACCAAAATTTTCTTTAACACCTCCTAAAACACGCTGGTAGATGGATAGCTAGGTGTGAATGTGTGCCTTTAATTCCCTGTGATGGACTGGCATCCCATCCACGGTGTATTCCTTCCTCACATCCACCATTCCCAGGATAGGGTTCGGAACCCCCATTACCCTGAACATGATAAAGCACTTACTGAAGAATGAAAGAATGAATGAATGAATGAACATTAGCTAAGGTGGCTATTTGCTTAGTACACAAATTATTTAGCTTAATGCTACTGGCTAAGATATTATTCTCATAATTTATTTCCATATCACTCAGGCTATTTCATGAGATCTCAAACTAATCTAAATCAGAATTAGCCATTATGGAGGAACCGATAAAAAAAAAAAAAAAACTAAATTTTTGAGTATGAAGGTACTTTGAAACATTTCCGCTCAACTTGACAAATCTCAGATGCTATTTACCGAATAGCAAAAATTCCTGTGGGTTCCGCCTATTCTACTTGATTAACACAATCACACGTCATGCACTTCCTCAATACACTCTTATCTAGCAGATGGATTTACAGCGGCCAGCTCTTAACTCACTACTCTTTACAACACACTGAGGCATTTCTCTCATTCCCACAAAGCCTCCTTTTAAAGCTGCCTGTCATGTTAGCAACAGCATGAGCAGCCAAACGTCCGCACTAGGGATCACTGGTATGCTAAATGCTTTCTGCTCCTGAGAGTCACACTGCGTCTGTGGAACTGGAGCGAGGCCAGAGGTGGAGAAAGGTCGCACAATGACGTGTGTTTGCAACATACCTGATTGTTTTTACTCTTTCACATGCTTTACGAATGATTGGTAGTGAACTAGAAACGTGAACAGAAAAAGGTGAAGTAGTATCAGAGGGAACTTGTGAGTCTTCCTCTTACAGTCAGAAAGAGAAAGTCTTCTGTTTTTTTTTTAATCCTCTTTGCACATCTTATGCTTCAATTCTTAATCATTATGATGCAATATACTTAATTCAAATGCTAACATATTGATAAGAGTGATAAATCTCGTAATAACCAGCACTGTATTTTAATCAAGTTATGCATTTTAAGTAGTGGACAGACTTTTGGGCCACGTTGTACAATTAATTCAAGAGCTCAAACGCAGCCTTATCACATGTTATCACTGATAATGTAATGCAATGAAAGGTGTATTTGCTAAACCTTGACAAGGCCAAGGATTCAAAAGCAAGAAAATGAACACAAAACAGTTTAGAGGTCAGTCCTCATACTGGAATATGGTTGTGTGTGTGTGTGTGTGTGTGTGTGTGTGTAGTGAGATGTGAGGAAAGGGGAAGAGGGACAAGCGAGCTTTCCTGCCTAACGCACAGGGAAGGGCTGTCCGGGATACAGCCAGGGAGGTTCTCACATGCAGACGAGTGAATTACTCCCTACTTCAGGAATTTGCCTTCATTAATTAAGACCTAGAACAAACAAGTATACAGACGTAGAGAAAGAATGAGAGAAGGAATGAAAGAGGATTGAGGAGTGTGTGGGTCATGGGTCATTGTGGACTACAGGATCACTGCTACTGTCTGAATTAAGTCACTGGCTTGGTCTCAGTGATGAGGTAAATGGCAGAAAAAAGGGCACAATTCTCTTGGGTCCTGCTCATTTTAAAGCCATTACATTACATTAGAGAGGAAAGTTAACATCAGAGAGAGTGTTAAAGAAACAGTGCTGTCATTTAAACAATGCTTGGTGGCAGGATTTGGAGCTTTTTAAACGAAATAGCTTTTTCTTTAACCAACTGCTTTGAAGTAACTCACAAATATATGATTTTTAAATAGTTCAGCTCCTCTTGATTGGCTGATTTTGATTATATAGATTGGTGTTTGGGTCAAATCTGTTATCAAAGAGCAAAAGTCATAAATTTCCATAGTATTTTCTCTGCACTATCGTATAACACTGATTCAGGAAAGGTTGCATATGAGCTCAGGTTGTAATGTCATTAAATACACTTTGGACCAGTCAGGTTCAAGAATAAAGGATGACCTGGTACCCCAAAGACACTTTTAGTACAAGTAT
Source organism: Pangasius djambal (assembly GCA_022985145.1). Classification (NCBI taxonomy): domain Eukaryota; kingdom Metazoa; phylum Chordata; class Actinopteri; order Siluriformes; family Pangasiidae; genus Pangasius; species Pangasius djambal. Next base: position 13,102,647 of record CM040998.1, read on the forward strand.
CACTGTGCTACTTTAGCTGTCTAGCTAAGTTATGTTAGTGTTGAACAAATTTACAGTTTTTATGGTCTAGTTAAGATTAAAATCAAGATGGGACAACTGTGAACTAGTTTACTAGCACTTAACTAGCCGGTGAGCAAGTTGAGATGGTAGGAAGACAGTTTCCAAATGACTTCATAGTTACTCATAGCTCTTGGTTATACGTAGTAATCTTCCTAGTCCATTTTTAGTAGTTTTTTGGGCATTAAATAGGGAATAAAACACTTGGTGGAGTGCTATTATAGGAAAATAATTTATGCGAAGAGATTACAACCCCAAATTTGATGATTTTATTTTTTATTTATTAAAGAATGACATCATACTTTTGATCTGTTTATAGTTACATTTAACGTTGTGGAACGTCCATGAGACAAGCTAGTTCCTGTTATCACTTTTGTTATAGCAGCAATAAAGAGCTCTTCTCTCGCGTTCTCTTGAATAAGACAGCTTGTTACTAAGAAACCGCAAAGCACAAAATCCACAGTCCTTAGACTTTACTATGGGCAAAAACATTACTTCTGTTACAAAGGAGACGCCTTCCAAAAATGTTAATAAACCTCTCCTTGCAGACGGGGATATCAACAAATTTACATTTTGCTTTGTTACATAACAATGCATATTTAATCAGTTTTTTATTATTAGGATTAGATTATGTAGAGTGTCTAGCATACAAGTCCATGTGAATGAGCTGGTAAACATAGAAAAAATAATGTGTTCGAATGAGCGCATTGATGCAAACCTGTAACTAGAATGTCAGCTGGCACTACTGTCAGAGCTGCTGATACAGAAACTGAATCAGGAAGTGGTAGCTCAGTGGTTAAGATGTTTAGAGTTCAAATCCCACCACCACCAAGCTGCCACTGGTGGGCCCTCGAGCAAGGCCTTTTAACCCTCAACTGCTCAGTTGTATAAAATGAGATAATTGTAAGTCGCCCTGGATAAGGGCACATGCCGTAAATGTTAAAATGACAGAAATGTAATTCAATTCTGATTGGTCAGAAAATGAACACCTTCTGACCAGTCAGAATTGAGAATTAAACAGTGCTATAGTGTAAAACATATTAAACAATTCATTACTCTGTAGCGATTATTTATTTTAATGGCTTATATTATCATGTTTAGAAGTACTTAAAACATAAATTCAATCGAGGAAGCACATAAATAATAATTAAGGATTAAACAGAGACTTGTTTTAGTCCTTGTAATAAAGGTGTTTTTTTCCACACTGTATTGTTCCTGCTGTCTCAGGCTGACAACACATCATGACATTGCAGACTGCATCACTGCTATTTTATAAAGTGCAGATATTGCTGTTTTATATCCTGCACTACAGTGGCAATCCTCTGGTCTTTTGCTCTTATAGCTGTTCGTCAGTAACTACTTGCTATATTTCCATCAACAGCAGCATGAGAGCGATATGCTTCCTGGCCCTTTAAATGTGATGCAAGGCAACAAACCACACAGGATATGGTGGCTGCAAACCTACTGAGGCAACACTTCTGAGTAACATTAGAAGAGAGCAACGCTGACTGCGCTCTTACCTGAACCATGCCAGAATGACACCTAGTCTGTCTACACACACACACACACACACACACACGTCTTGTGCGGACATGTTTATCCCAGAAAAGAAAAGCGTATACAAACTAGTGTGAATGATATGCAAAGAATACAACATTATTATATTTGGCAAACTGCGGTGTTATAAGAGAAATAAACAATATTTTAATTGGAAAATGATCAACTTTGGGGTGGTAAAGACCCTCGCCTATTAAATATTTTCCTATAACAGCATGCCTGGTCTTGTTTTATTCTTCTTATATCAAGCAGTTAGCCAATGATGAAATCTTTTATTTATTAAACATACTTTTTATCCATTTATAGTAACATTTACTATTGTGGAACATCCACAAGAGACGTTAAGACAAATAAGACAAAAGTACATGTTGTAGTAATGCAGAAACTGCATTATAACTCATAAACTTGTTCTGAAAACTTTCCTGTGTTGGAAAGCTTAAAGTTACAGCTTTAACCTTTGACTGTTACAGAGTGCTGACACTGGAGACTCCTTCTAAATAAAATGCTAAATAAATATTTTCTCACAGACGACTTACATTTTTAAATCTGTTTATGTGAAGCCATAGAAGTCCCCGTGTAAATTGTTACTATAGAAACAATAATGCACTAGAATGAAAGCATTAACATAAACCTTGCTACTGCCCAAGCCACTGTTATAGAAACGTATTCAACACCTTCTGTCCAATCAGAATACAGAATTTAACAGCATTGTGGTATAAGGACAAAATATTATACTTTGATTATACTGCTCCATACAATATATATATACACCTTGTAGTGTATTAGACAGTGGTCTTTAATAATATTTGGTTAAGTATTGTATTAGGATAGCAGTAAACTGCATTTGTATTTATAAAATATTATTGTACTGTCTAATGTATTTATAAGAAGGTAATTTTTCCTCTTGTGATATCAAAAGTGCAAATGCCAGGAGTAGTGCATCGATGATTAGCCAAATATACATCATTCAGAAAATGACAAAGATTGGAGTTGCCTTTCATACAAAAGAGAGATGCAACATCATATGAGGCCTAAAATCAAGCTGATCAGCAATCAACTTCAACTGTGGGCAATTCAAGTATTTATTACTTACTCCATTTGTTTAATAAGCTATTCACATTCATCTTGAGGCCGGATGTAGAAACAGTCTGTCAGAGCATTACAGTGTAGGCCAGCTGATGGAGTCCTAATGAAAGAGCGCAGGGGAAAAGCAGACACATATGCAACAATGAACATGTACACACACATGCACGAACACAATGTACAAGCAAAGCAACTGTATGCAACAGCTGAACACAAGAGCAAAGAAGTGCACGATGAAGAATCTGACTAAGGATGAAACTTGACTGCAGTGCTGAACATGAAGGTGTGAATAACATATGAAGGGTGGGATAGATGTTGAAGATGTGAGTTTTTGTGGCTGACACATTTGGTATTCAATCTGAGACTGAATTCGGAAAGTATGCATAGATAGTTAAATGATGGCCAACATAAGCAGTGGTTTAATTCCAGATGATGAATGGCACACCATTGCATAATATCATTTCAACTAAGCTGGAGCAGGTGAGACTTAACCCATTTAATCCCACTGGGCACAATTATAACAGAGTTTCACAAGCTCTAAAGAGCTGCGGATGTAGTTTTATGCTCAACAGTTGTTAAATATATTATAAATTAAATTGCGCTGTAAGTATGTATTGATTTCATTGGAACATTATGTCTTGTAGTGTAACTGGTCACATGACCAGAGCCATTTACTTCAAGCATGCACATGAGAAAGAAGAGATCAGGGAAAGCAGGTAGGTAGAACATATGATCATATTTGGTGCATACGTCTTCACAGAAAATGGAAACAAGAACAGTGACAGCTGTGTCAACTTGGGGAACCTATGGCTTGTTGTAAATAAACCAGTCGCTGATAATCCTGTTTATTCACACTACACTTACTTTTAAAATAGTGTTACTCTTACTTTACATTTCTATTATCACAAATTATTCACAATTTTTTGGTTACAGTAAAAAAAACCACATCATTATCAACCATTTTTAGATAACTGAGTCTAACTGATCAACTGACATTTTGTTTTGCCAGTTTGGTTTTACCACAAAAATTCGCCAATGCTAACAATTTTTATTTGTTAAAGAATGACATCTTATCATTTACAGATATGTTTCATGTTGTAGAACATTCACAAAGTGACCGTGAAACAATTGAACATTTTAAACAATTACATTTCTGTTGTAGATTACAATTAAACAGCTATAAAACAGCTCCTACACTTTTTTCCTATTTGCCAATGCTATTTTTTTTTACATTTATTAAAGAATGATGTCATTCTTTTTATCCATTTATAGTTATGTTTAATGTTTTTTTGTTATGTTTGTGGAATAACCGTGAAACAATTACATTTCTGTATGGTTTTAACCATTTCTTTAATAATGACTCTAATTAGTCTAACCACTTTTTATTCTGTAGTTTACCAATTATGGCTGGTGTTTTTTATTCCTCTTATACCACAGCAGTTTGCCAATGATGACTTTTTTTTAATCACACAATGATACCTCATACTTTTTTTTTTTATCCATTTATAGTTATATGCAATCTTGTGGAATGACCATGAAAAAGGTAGCTAATGTTAGAACTAACAGTAAAAGTTATTCCTTGTTTATATGGCAGAAAATGCACTTTTTCCAGGATTTGTTTTCACAGCAAAGGAAAAATACTCTCTCATTATATGGCTTTAACTATTTTTAAACAACTTAGTATAACTGATCAACTGAGCAACCATTAAATCTGTTTCCTGACTGTGACCAAGAATCACACCTCCATTTTTCACTACTTTCACTACTATAAAGAATCATGCATTTTGTTCCATAACTATGGAAAAAGGAATACATTTGGGATTAAATGGGTTAAAGAGAGAAACTGAAGCAAGTGTTCACTTACCGTGAAGTGCAGGTTCAGTGTGAGGTGCAGTGTTTAGATGAAAGGTACAGTGTGTTCAAAGCAGCATCGCTTCAGCACAGCCGCTCATACACACCGACTCTGTCTTTCTTCCTCCCTTCCTTCCTCTCTCTCTCTCTCTCTCTCTCTCTCTCTCATGCACCAATGCGGGGGCGGGGACAAATATGCTAATACACATGCAAGTTTGATCGGTTGTCATAGAAACCAGTGGCTGTTCACACCAGGAGAGCTCAGTTCAGTGTGTTTCTTTCCTAAATGTATTTAATTCAACTACTGTTAAATGTAAATGGAGATGAAAACACACACACGCACACACACACACAAAAGAAACATTCTGAGTATGTTTTAAAACAAACAAATAAATATATGAATAAATAAATAGGGCATAAATAGCACATTGTCTTTTGGCTTGTGTTCCCTCTCTGTGATGCATCACAGTGTTACAGCCACCTGTTCAGATTGACACATACACTGCAGTGCTAATGATTCATCATGCTATTTCTGCCATATCTAACATTCACCAAGCAAGAGCATGGATGAGACTCACTAAGATCATTACAATCTTACCGGAGTGTTTTGATCAGAACTGCGAATAATGTGTGTATTCATACATAAGGCAGCATTATAAGTTAAATAGCTCAGTCAACACATAGCTTACATGCATTACCCAAGAACAATGCTAAGCATGTTGTAGTAGTAGTAATAATAATAATAATAGTAATAGTAGTAGTAATAATAATAATAATAGTAATAGTAGTATAGTCTCCCTTTATTTGTGGTTGTTTTATGTCCATTAGAGCTGGGCCCAAACCATGGACCTGGGCCACTAGAGGGGAGATGATGATGATGTTTCAGTTGATGGATAGCTCCATATTCAGGATGTGAGCTGTCTTGAGGAGTGTGATCTTCAATAGTATGTGGATGTTGATCTTTCCAGGGATGGAGACTGTGTATTTTTCCAATCCTTTCCTCACCATTCCTCACCATTCCTCGTGCTCTGATAACAACTGGGATCGTCTCAGTCTTTATACCCCACATTTAGCTTATCCCTATTTCCAGGTCGTGGAGAGCTTTACTGTGACTTTTTTGGAGGTGTTGTGGTCAGATGGAACATACTGAGGCATATTTATTATTATTATTATTATTATTATTATTGAAATAAGAACAGAACAGAAAAACTGAAAAATAGTCTAAAAAAGGACCATTTTCCCATGATGCTCTTAGTCTCAAGACTTAATTTGAAGAAGGCAGAGTATGACAGCAAGAACAAGAATAATAATTATTATTATTATTATTATATTATGCAGTAGTGTGGAAAGATGAGAAGATGATAATTTGTAGAATTACATATGTACAATGACTAAAAACTTTTATATAATAATTTGTTTATTGCATTTATATTTATTTCTCTAGCACCACTGTCTAAGTTGAATCAGTTGGACTGGTGGTGCAGTTTAATAAAAACAGGTGGACATTATGTAACTTTTTGGAAGTTATATATATATATATATACACACACATACACACACACACACATATATTAGTTGTTCAGTGTAACTGTATTTCACTACAGTTCATGTAATAATACACAGCATTGTGGCATTTGAAAGAGAAAGAGCTCCCTCATCTGTTAGACACCTGTAATATTTTGAATGTCTAATATTTTTGTTGTTGTTTTTACAAAATAATAATAATAATAATAATAATAATAATAATAATAACAATAATAATAATAATGATGACTTTAGACAACAACAACAACAATAATAATAATAATAATAATAATAATAATAAAAACTTTTTAAAAAACCTAAACTAAATATTCAATAAATATGCAGTGCATATAGTTTTTAGATTTAATAAGGCACATAAAATATTAATTAAGAGCATTGTGTTCAACAGTGACAGTGATTAATAATTTATCCTGATATTCTGTTAAAAGCATGGCGGTTCTCCATGATGTTGCAGTGCTGTGGTCAACAAGTAAACTTTATATCCTTCATAAAGGCCACTGTTTACCAAGTGATCTTTTCAAATGACTTTGGTTATATATTTCGGTGCATCACCGGACTCTAGAGGTGCAGGATCATCAGCATGAAAACGCGGCACTCTGGAAATCAGTCCACATGCTCATGAGCTTCGCGGAAGTAAAACCCGTAACTATGATGCGCTTTGCGAAGGTGCATCTGTCATAGTCCAAATGACGGATCTCGAACAGGTTCCTGTAAGGCAACAGCGTCCATGCAAACTCAGGCCGAATGCTTAGGAAGTGCAGGCACAAACCCACATAAACGTCCTCCATTGGGATTGGACGCACAAACTTGGAGGCCATTGATATCTTCTTGGCCAGGTCAACTGAAAAGACATATCCAGCTCCAGACAAGTAGGGTGGAAAGAAGTTCTCCGAGTACAGCTCCTCTGAAAGGTACCACTTGCTGTTGGGGTTCCTGCGAGGCCGGCCATCGGTGATGACTGACCCTGTGATGTAGTTGTAATTAGCCTTGTTTTGGAGGTAATCTACAAGATAAGGCACGTTGAGAAAGATGTCTGCATCGATCTTCATGGCATACTGGGCAGAACGGCAGTAGCTGGCCAGCCAGTTCATGATCATCATGGTTTTGATGGTGAGATTGTGATAAGTATCCAGGAAGTCCATTTGTACGATGTCTCCGTATGCCATACTCTCTTTCTCAAGGTCCTCCTCGAGCTTTGGGTCACGTTCTCTCGGTTCTCCGATGAAGAACACCCTGGCGATGTCCACATGTGGGACCAGGTTCTCTTGACCCCATGTTTTTCTGATGGCTGCCCTGGATTCAGAGTCCTGAAGCGTCACAGGGATCAGGAGAACCAGAAACGGCTTCCTGTTTTGGCACAAGTCAGGCTGGTTGAGGAGATATTTATAACTTAACGGAGAGATTAGCCTGTATAACTCCTTTGCCAGAAGCCGAGAGGGTTTAGGCGGTAAAGAAGCAGTATGTTTTACAGACACATACAGGAAAAGCGCGATGAAAGCAGCCAGGACGAGGAACTTCAGCAGCCGGGATCTCAGAGGCTTAGTGACTGGCGTCATTTCTGACCAAACTCGTAGCCGCTTCCAAAACAAGCACGCGCGAGGATGACACAACTCCAGGAAGACTTCTCAAACCTCATACTCGCTCACTTTTCGCCAGGATTTCCCAGTGTCGAGCAGTGCACAAGTCCAGCAAGACTCCGTGTTTGACTGTAAACAGTGAAATTTCCGCTCGACTACAACATTCAGCGCCGTATAAAAACAACTGCACGCTCATCTCTGACCTCCTTTATGAGCAGGTTACATCCAGGCAAAGGCTAAACACAAAGCCATGGGTGCGGCTTGGAGCTTGCTTTAAAAGCCTAACCACATCATTTAACTAGCATTAACAGGCAATCTGAATACACTGTTGGTGCTCTCTGAACTTCCCTATCAACCCTTACACACACTAAGCGTGTATAGTTACATTTATGTCAGATGTATTTACAAAAATACACGATCCACAAGTATAATATAATATAATATAATATAATATAATATAATATAATATAATATACGTGTGTGTGTGTGTATGAGTTTGTTTTGGAAATATAACCTAAAACCTCTCTACTCGCTATCACTCTGACTTTGTACTTTTTTTCCACTGGTGGGCGGGGCTTAAAAGAAGACGACCTACAAAATAAACGTCCATTGGTCAGCTGGACCTTGGAGTGATACGTCCTCTGACCCTCTTCGCCACGCCCACTCAGTGATCCGTGGTGCCCCACTCAACATGGCCGACCGATCAGCCCAGGTAGGAATATCGAAGTGAGCTTAAAGTGCTCCTGAAATCAAACCTAGTGTTTTGTACCTGTCCTTGAGTCTTATGTAAACCATTATATATATCATATTATAACATATCATATCATAGATATGAAAATATATCTAGGGGAAAAAAAAGTACCAAAATAGTTTTGGAGATATTCAAAAATGATATTCAAATAAATGCTCTATCTATAACATATATGTCTCACCTCCTGGGGCGGGTATTGGTTTACACTAGCTGCTTGCTAGCAGCAAACATGGTTCTTGCTAAACTCTCTTTATATTTAGCTAGTTTGCTAAGATATCGTCAAGTTAGTCGTTACCTCGAACGTTATTGTCTGATGTCTAAGTCAGTCAAGCACTTCAACACGCCTTTCACTCTGATAGAAATATGAATAGCTTCCATTTTGTGGTTTAGGCACTGTCTTGTTTACATGTAAACATCTCCGGTTAAAGAGGTAGCAGGACACACACCTTCAGACAAAGTCACCTGAGAAATCTGAAGCCTTTGCGTGTACACTCTGATACACAAACAAGCAAAGAAGCTCAAATAATTACTACAGCATACTATTTTTTTTAAAAACAAAATCCATTTTTATTGTAATATGGGTTACAGAGAAACACCTGTTGTTCACCCAATTAAAAAAAACGAACAAACGAACAAACAAATCATATTCAAATACCAAACAAGAGACTTTAATTTACACAGGTATTTTATAGGGTCAGTGGTTTAGTCTATAGCAGGAAAGTCTATAGCAGGGTCAGGGGGAGGGAAGGAGGGATGGTGGGCGGGGGGGACACGAGGACTCACTCTGTATATTAATTCATTTTGTGTACAATAGCTTTTATATAAATGTACAATGTTGATTACAAAATGAAAGTGGCCTTTCTTAAGTATTTATCTGCTGCACAACATTAACCTTATGGCTCTCATTCTTTATTGTCACTCACTCATAACCTGTCTGTGTGAACTTGCTTACATCAGTGACGTACTGATATAGGTCCTGCCTTACGTCTGAGCAGACACGGTTGCTAAAAATCAAAAGAAACATGTAGTTGTGTGTCCCAGTGGCAGTACACTGCAAAATCACCAGTGTGAAATGAACGTCAGGTCATCAGTTGATAAGATTCAGCACCAGTCATGCAATAGGCTTTAAAACAAAAAATAACACACCACACTGTGCATGATGATGATGGAGCAGTGTCTGTAGGTCTGAAAACTGAGACTTGTGTATGGTATGTCTGTTGCAGCGAAACGTGCTACATGCCAACGTTCTTCCTGTCTGGTCTGCTGGAATGATGGTGGAATGAAAGACAGGGATAAAATGATGCGTCACACTGGGGCTAATATTCACAAAATGGGTTTCAACTTCTCCACTGGATGGATGACAATTAAATGTGAGGCGCTTAAAACAGTGAAGAGGTACCAAACACTAAAAAAGAGTACACACACACACACACACACACACACATTCTACCCTTGTAACGCAAACCTTATTTGAATTACCGTGGCCAGATGGGGTACAGAAACAGATATTTTAATTTTGTAAATTAAAAAGAGCCACCCCTCCCACTAATGTGCTTTCTGAAAGAATTGTTAGATAGCGACTCGAGATTGTGGTCTTTGGTGTGTGTGTGTGTGTGTGTGTGTGTGTTTGTGTGAATGTATAGACTGTGTGTGAGTGAAGCTGTGGACCGGCACTTAAGCTACTGGCGCCGCACGCGATCAATGGCGAGCTCTTGCCTGGAACGAGGATGTCAATTATAACTGGGTTTTTAAATGAGGAAGAGAAAGAGAGATGGAGGGAGAGGGAGAGATACGGCTAAGATTCTGCTTTGGTAGCTGAAAAGGTTGGACTGATGCAGTAAGGGCAGAATGGCAGAAAGGAGGGTGTTTTTTTTTTTTAATTATTCTTTTACGATCGTTTTCTTCTTCCCTCAAAGTTTCTGAAGTTGGACGGTCTGATCTTCATCTCGGCAAACTCAATGGAGTGCTCATGTCCCTTCCAGTGGAACCAGTTCACACCCTGGGGAAAAAAAATAGGTGTTATAGGTGTTCACTTCACATCAAAACTGACAAAAGGATTAAAAAATGAAATACATTTTTTTAACTGAATTTTTATGTAGGCTTACATCACTTGTCATGAAAGGTTCATATAGGTGTCATACAGCTTTAAGAACACTGTCTTTAATGTCAAATCTGTACACAATTTTCAGCAAAAACGAAAAATGCATGGTCTAAAATGTATACATGTATCATTGTGCTATGTGTATTGCTTTGAAGAAAAATCCTGAGACAGGTGACATACTTTGCTGTGACTGTTGTCTCCGTATCGTCCCATGATGTTGACCCGGTGGCAGTTCTTATACCAGAAAGCTCCCTTGTATGAGAGGGCACAGTTGGTGACAGCAATGTCATTATCATGGTCATAAGTCGAGAAAGGACGTCCGTTGTGGTACGTCATTGAATCACCTAGAAATGAGAAAAGACGATTAGTGAAGAATCATTATCATAATGGGAACTGATTTATATTCAGTACCCATGAAATGGAAAAATCTTCCAGCATAGTGCATTCAGGAAGTAACTCAATACTAGACAATGTCACATTTTAAAACACTTGCATCAATAGATGACATACTATATTATCTAATACATACACATACATTACATACAGTCATGTGAGCAAACTGGAATAAAGGGCTATGAATTTATCAATAACAATAAACCAGATCTTTTTGCTACGATTAGCTATATAGATTTTTACTGTGAACAATCCGTGTTTTGTTTTCAAGTACACGTTAACGTCGAAGGTTTATTACCTGCCGTGCCGCTGTAGCCTCCCACGTGCACCTTATAGCGACTGCGTGGCTCGGACACAGAGAACTTGTCGTACTGAGCGTATGCATGCTCGCCCTTATCTCTGAGATCCACTCGCAACTCGTATTGACCAAGAGAGGTGATCTTATGCAGGTTCGAGAGACCTAGACACAATGGAAGTGACATGAGTCATTAAAAAAAGGTCACTTTACTTGTACTGTTTCGCAGTACGTGGCTCATGCATCAGTTTTGAGTACGCATTTGAGGAATTGTGTATTCTTATGCACAAACATTTTCTTAAGGTCCGTACCAAGCCAGAATTCATCATTCATGTCCCCAAATCCTGCAGTGTAGTTCCTCCAGTTGCGGAAGAAGTCCACTTTACCACTCTGCCTCCTGACAAACACCTGCAGACGAATAGCACATTAACGCACATTACCATGAACCCTCAAATGTTTCACGTTCCAAATATTTGACAAGTATGAGTAAACAAGAGCATAAGAACCTATGGTAAGAACATCACATAGTTCCAGTGTTCATTTATAGTGTGGAGCTTTATACCACAGTGCTGTTAAATTCTCAAATCTGATTGGTCACCTTGGTCAAGGTGCTGATGAATTTTCATTAATGTTGACTGGAAGGCAAATCATAGTTTTATATTAACATACTTTATTGTTGCTATGGTTAAAAACTTGTACTTGGTGGACGTTCCACATTTAAAATCGTGTGTAATTGGCGAAGTTTTCTGTAAGGAGATGTTTATTTAACATTTATGGAAGGAGTCTCCAGTGTCTGCGCTTTGTAGCAGTCAGAAGTAAAGCTATAACTGAAAGATTTCCGACACGGGATAGTCTTCAGGACAGAGAGCTTTGCGTTTTCTGGTTTCTCTGAAACATGACAAGCACTTTTTTTTTTTTTGCAAGTTTTAATGATTAATGTAAGTGAAAGCAGGAACTTGTTTCATGGACATTAGTCCACAACATTAAATGTAACTATAAACAGATAAACATACAATGCGATATACATATTGTATATTGCTGTGGTATAAGAGAAATAAAATGCTCTCATAGGAAAAAAAAAAACACCTCCGCTTCACATCGGTCTGCATCACATGACCGTGTCACTGATTATTTGTCTATAACAGCATGCGCCGTTGTGTTTTATTCCTTGCTTAACAAATGGAGGTTAGTTAATTACGTACAATCCAGCCGCCTCCGTCTGTAGTCATGTCACAGTAGACCTGCAAGGGCTGGCTCTCTTCACCACGCAAGTAAATGGTGTAAAGGCCCGAGGCGGTGTCTCCATTCAGCAGAGCCTGGGAGCAATCCTTCGGGTATTTATAGAGAACTCCGACTGTGCCACATACACACAAACAAAAAGAGATGGCAAGGAGGCTTCGATACATTTCAATACAGGAGATGAGCGGCGTCTGTAACGTGTGTAATCTAACAAGAATACAGAATGAGATTCCACTCCTGTATACATCACAGTTCAGAGATAAAATAAGTTTACCTTTCACAGTCTGGTCATGTTTAACTGTCCAGACATTTTACCAAAACATACAGCTTATATAATAGTTAATTAAGTACAGATGTGTGCAAAAAGTCCGGGCCAAACGTAGCGCCCACATCCTACTAACCAGGACTGTTTTTTAAATAAAAAAAAGACACAGAATGATAATATTATATTACATCATTCTTTATCAGGTATTAGTAGTAATGATAATAACGCATGATGTATAGAGCAGTGGTTCTCAGAGTGAGGTCTGGGGACCGTCAGGGCATTGCGACGCATAGGAGGTCCATGACTTTTTTTTAATTAATTAAATTTTATTTTGTTAAAGTGCTGGAAATCACAACTCAGAATTATCACATTATCAAATTATACTTATGATTGAGTTCTTATAGTTATTAGTCAGTTTGAGTGGTCGCTTGAAGTAACCAGGTTTAAACCAAACCTATAAAACTCGTCGGACCTAATGTGTTCTGATGATGATATTGTGCACATTTAAATAATGAGTCTCATGTTTGAATAGTTGTAATAGGAAACTCTGCTGCATAGGAGTTAGTGAAGAAGTTAGTACAGCAAAGACTCGAGGAGGGAGTGGTACTGAGCGGCTGGATACTGAATTCTTTAGTCAAATGTTTTTGCAAATTAAGCTTTGAGAATGTTGGATAAAACTACATAAATAGTATCATGTCTTTTGAATTTTAGGACATATCCGCTCCTATATACTTCACACTTCAGAAAGTAAGTGGACCTTTCACAATCTGGTAATGTTTACCTGTCCAGACATTTTAGCAAAACATACAATTTATACAATGTAGTTAATTAATTGCAGATGGGTGCCAAAGGTAGCGCCTGCATTCTACTAACTAGGACTGATTTTAAATATATACACTACACAGAATGGTCATGTTGTATTTCACTACTAATATTACATCATTCTTTACCAGTTATTAGTAGTAATGATAATAATGCATGATGCGTAGTGCAGCCGTTCTCAAAGTGAGGTCTGGGGACCGTCAGGGGTTTGGGAAACATAGCCAGGAGGTCCATGAATTATTATTATTATTTGGTATTTTGTTAAAATGCTGGAAATCATAACCCACAATTATCAAATGCATTATATTTATGATTGAGTTCTTGCAGTAGGACCTAATGTGTTCTGATGGTGGAGAGTTCATGATCAAAACCCCCTATGGCTCCAGTGAATAGACATATCCAATTACTGTACACATTTAAATAATAAGTCTAATGTTTGAATAGTTTTAATATTAGATTGTGTTCAATAAAATTAAAATTTGTATTGAGGAATCTATGGAATTTTACAGCTAAAGGAATCCCTGGCAGCAAAAAACAAAAAAGGTTCGAGAACCCCTGGTAGTCACTGCAGGACTTCACTTGTATGGTGTTAGACAGTAGTAGACGTGAAAATATTAAGGAAAATACGTGTAACCGTCATATTCAGATTTCTTTCCGTTTCATACATGGCTTTATACGTTATGTATTTACTGTATTTTTTTTATAAAGATAGATAATCTTTCACCCTTTGACCTTTTGACAAGTGTGGACTCACTGGTGGTAAAAACAGTGGAGATGATGTGGCTCCTCAGGGGGCCGGAGATGGCCTGCAGGCGCACCGTGTACTCAGTGGAGGCGCTTAGCTGATTCATGTTGTATGACGTGGATGTGGGGCTGAGGACGACCTCCTGAAAGAAGACAGGACAGTCAGTGACAGGATGTGACCAACATCACAATACGCAGTTCTGAGACAATGCAGAGAGCCCTACTATTTTTATGACATCATTGACTCGTACAGTGACAGGGAGCTGAATGGAGGTTTTATATTTTTGTACCCAATGCTTATTTTCCCCTTCCATCACATGATCAGTAATTTATTTTTGTAGACTTTAAATAAAAGTATCATTAATCCCATTGATCTAATATACAGTACATACCAACCATAAAGCATATAATATAAAGCAAAATAAAACAAAATATACTGTATAACAGAACAAAACAAAACCAAATAGGAATGTTTATCACGCAAAAGAAGGACCAATTCTCCAGCCTTAGTTTTGTTAGGTGATTATCTAAAGACTTGAATTAGTTTTGATCAGGGAAAATACGCACCATATCAACTGAAACAACGTTTAACTATACTAGACACTATCACTTGTATAGTTAATATACAATACCGTAGTAGATATTTTACTGTAAAAACAAAATACTTACTACAGTATTATAATCAAACATCAACACCTAAAGAAGATTTTGTCACATGTGCACCACTGACCCGGACTGTACCATCAGCAGACTCGTAGGTGAGGATGTAGCCAGTGATTTGTGCTCGTGGTGCCTTCCATGTCAGCGTGGCGCTCTCTGTCTGGATGTTACTGGCTTCCAGGTCCTCAGGGGAATCAACATCTGCAGCAGAGGACATACACTTAGGACTGGCCTTATAGCTGGCTTTTATGGAGGCATGGACATGCAGAAATGGGTGTGGGGTTAACCATTTAATAACCCTCAGGACTAGGCTGTGCCATATCGTATCGCCCATGATATACTGGTACAATGCCTCTCCATGATAACAATTTGTCATCCTGCGATATTGGCGATATAGTTGATGACGTGTTTACGTGCCGCAACATGGGCATCTCACACGTAGAACGAGAACAAGCATGGCAGAAGGTGGAGATCAAACCCTAGACGAGGAAGAAGGAGCTCTCTCTGTAATATGGAAGTGGTTCGGGCACAGAAGATCAGACGTGAATCAGAAGGCTCTCAAGACTGTATGCTGATGTGACTTGTGTTGAATGTTACTATTTTCATATCGTCATTTATATCGTTACCGTAAAAAAAAAAAAACATGAAATATCATGATATAGTTTTACGTTTATATCGCCCATCCCTACTCAGCACCATCGACCAGGTCCAGACTTACATTCTCCAACACATACTCTTCTCTGTTGTTTCGACAGAGTAACAGAATAATTTATACTAATTACTGAGTAACATGAGTAACAGCAGTACTGAGGAGTTTATGTACTGTAGGTGTTATGTAGCCATATGAACACGAAGTGTTATAAGTCTTGTTAGCCATCTATGTCAAAACAGAGCATGCCATTTCAAAGATTATTTAATTTGATGTTAGCATGCAGGTAGGTTGAGTGTTTGTGTGTGTGTGTGTGTGTTTTACCAGTAGTAAACTGTGTGGTTGTGGCGGCACTCTTGGCTGCTCCTCTCACTGCGTAGACTTTAACAGTGTACTCAGTGCCAGGGTAGAGCGAGCTCATCTCAAACTCCACAGTGTTTCCAGAAACTTCCTCTGTTATTGGGGGCACTATCAAAAAAAATTATAATAATAATAATCCACAGCATCAACAAATAACTGTATGAAGCTGGACTGTCAGTGCTTCTACATATGGAAATTCATTTAGCATGCATCGAGGATGACAGAGAAACTTTTCAGAATCAGGACCACGCAGGTATGTAGAAGCATTAACACACAACTGAGCAAAATAAAGAACAGTTAAAACTCTCCTGCTAGCATATCATACACTCATGGTCAAACAAATCTATAGAGATCTGTAGAGATCTAGCCAGAATCGAATAATAATAATAATAATAATAATAATAATAATAATAATAATAATAATAATAATAATATATTATTCATCTCTTGGGATAAACCAAAGAAAATACAAGAATCTCAGTTTAGTTTTAGGATTTAGACTGTGGACTATAGAGACTTGTTACTTGTTTCTGTGCTGTAGGTGATCACATAGCCATCCACAGTGGCAATGGTAGGCTGCCAGTGCAACAGCGCCTTGGTATCCGTGATATTGACTGCCACCAAACCATGAGGCTTGTCCAAAGCTAAAAAAAATCAACAACAAAAAAAACAACTGTGCCACATACACACAAACAAAACAAGATGCAAAGGAGTATATCCACAAGTACAATCGTTTAATGAAGTTTGCGTGTTTGCGTGTGTGTTTGCGTGTGTGCGTGCGTGTGTGTGTGCTTGTGTGCGTGTGTGCGTGTGTAAGAATTGTACCTGTTGTAACTGTATCAGAGGCTGGCTCACTCTCCCCCAGACCCTTCACTGATATGACGCTCACTCGGTAGGTCACTCCAGGTGTCAGGTTGGGCAGCACAGTCTGGGACTCACCCCCGTCCACTGTGACTGCCATTAGTCTTCCTGCAGAGGGAGTACAGAACCAGCTTTTGACCATGGAGGGTGTTAGATGCATGCATGTGATGTAGAGTGCCATAAGAGGGCAGCACTATCAGACAGAAAGTGCTGATCTGTAAAACAGGCCAATCTGATGGATTGCATCCATTAACAGGCTGATTGATCTGAAACCTGCGCGTCCCAACAAGGACATTTTGTAACTCTGGAAGGTTTATAACCTGTGATTTTTTTTTTTGTGGTGAATATATCATACCAAAGGAAATAGCACGAACATTCCAAAGTCAATTTATTAGAAATATGAGTTGGATTGTGGATACTCTGATTAGAATGAATGGATAGTGGACAAAATTGTGTCTCTGCACAGATGATGGATGATTTGTGAGCTCCTAGCTTGTGGATCTGCTTTTATCCTGCACTGAACTTCAGTTGGAGATGCGCTTAACACATAAAATATGAAACTCTAAGAAAGTTATGGGCTGTGGTGGCTTAGCAGGAAATAGAGGCTCAGTGGTTTAAGGTCATAAGTTCAAGCCCCAACACTAAGCTGTCACTTTCAGGTCCTTGAGCAGAACTACAGGGGTGCCATATCATGTGCTCTGACCCCAACTTTCTAACAAGCTGGGATATGTGGGGGGAAGAAAAGAATTTCACTGTACATGTATATATGACGATAAAGACTTTCTTCTTTATTTTCTTTTGTTCTAATAAGCCAGAATGTGGAATGATAGCAGAACCACTTACCTCCATGAACGGGCACATAAGTGACTCGGTAACTGTCAACACGGTAACGAGGGATAACCCAATGGACAGTGGCAGAGGTATCAGTGACATCAGAGAAGCGAATACCCTTTGGTTTGCCCAGACCTTGCAGGAGATGACACATAACAAGACAACACGATTAGCAGAGCAAAGACTCTGTGATAATCACACATATGCTACACATATGGCTGAAAAATGGCAGAGTATTCTATTAACATTCAGCACTGAATCATGTGTGTGTGTAAAGTGTACCTGTTGTAAATGTATCAGAGGCTGGCTCACTCTCCTCCAGACCCTTCACTGATATGACGCTCACTTGGTAGGTCACTCCAGGTGTCAGGTTGGGCAGCACAGTCTGGGACTCACCTCCATCTACTGTGACTGTTATGGGACTGCCTGCAGAGAGGGTACAGAACCAGCTTTTGACCATGGAGTACACCAGATTCAAGCATGCATGCGATACAGAGCACCACAAGAGGGCTGCACTATCAGGCAGAAGGTGCTGATCGGTAAAACAGACTTCTCTGATGGATTGCATCCATTAACATGCTGAATGATCTCAAAATCTGAGCAGATCATTTCCATGCCAAAGAGCACATTTTGTAACTCTGGAAGTTTTAGAAATTCCAGGGTTAGAAGTTTTTTTTATTAATTTATCATGCCAAACATATTTCAGTCAGTTTTCTTATATACACTTGTGTGCAAAAGTTCGGGCAATCCTGGGTAAATTAGATATTTTAATTATTATTGAAGTGAAAAGAAGACATAATCTCTAAAGCAAATTATTTTAAAAATAGCTTTTTCTGCTAATGTTAATGCACAGCTATTTTATATTTAATGAACTTAAAAAAAATAGAAGAAAATAGTACATGTGGTAAGAAATTGGCAATAAGGCAGAATGTGGAATGATTCAGGAAGCACTTACCTCCATGAATGGGTGCATAGGTGACTCTGTAGCTGTCGATGTGGTAATGGGGGACAGTCCAGTGAACGGTGGCAGAGATATCGGTCACATCGGAGAAGCGAATACCCTTTAGTTTGCTCAGACCTTGCAAGAGACAACACAGCAAGAAGGACAAACATTCATAATAATAATAATAATAATAATAATAATAATAATAATCATCATCATCATCATCATCATCACACATACACTACACATATGGCTGAAAAATGGTGGATTATTTCTTTAACATTCAGTTCAGCATCAGATCCAGGAGTACATTTATTGAAGGATCTGATGGTTTTAAAGGCGTTTACATTTTGCACGTTTTGTGTGAAAAAATGCGTTCGATTATGTGTGTGTTTGTGAATTGTACC
>CM040998.1:13123886-13146798 GCA_022985145.1 Pangasius djambal
CTTAAGACATAATAAAATCTATAAATCAACATTGAAAGCTGTATAGAAATTGGCAATAAGGCAGAATGTGGAATGATTCAGGAAGCACTTACCTCCATGAATGGGTGCATAGGTGACTCTGTAGCTGTCAATGTGGTAATGGGGGACAGTCCAGTGAACGGTGGTGGAGGTATCGGTGACATCAGAGAAGCGAATACCCATTAATTTGCTCAGACCTTGAAAAGAGACAACACATAATGAGACAATACAACAAGCAGAGCAAACACTCTGTGATAATCACACATACACTACACATATGGCTGAAAAATGGTGGATTATTTCTTTAACATTCAGTTCAGCATCAGATCCAGGACTACAATTGTTTAGGATCTGATAGTTTTACAGACTGGATTTTGTCTTATAATTTTGCACATTCTTGTGCGAAAAAATGCATTTGATTGTGTACGTGTTTGTGAATTGTACCTGTTGTAAATGTATCAGAGGCTGGCTCACTCTCCTCCAGACCCTTCACTGATATGACGCTCACTCCGTAGGTCACCCCAGGTGTCAAACTGGGCAACACAGTCTGGGACTCACCTCCATCTACTGTGACTGTTATGGGACTGCCTGCAGAGAGGGTACAGAACCAGCTTTTGACCATGGAGTACACCAGATTCAAGCATGCATTCGATACAGAGCACCACAAGAGGGCTGCGCTATCAGACAGAAGGTGCTGATTGCTAAAACAGACTTCTCTGATGGATTGCATCCATTAACATGCTGATTGATCTGAAAGGCTGAGCAGATCATTTCCATGCCAAAAAGCAGATTGTGCATTGTGCAACTTTTATAACCGCTGATTTTTAGTTAATTTATCATGTCAAATAGATTTCAGTCAATTTTCAGCCCTAGACAAATTGCATTTTTTATGCAAACTCTGCAGCAATGTATTTAAATATAAAACCAAGAAAACTTTCAAATAAAACTGCTCGTATGCTGGCCAGAAAGGCAACGCAAAAAACTTATATGACACGAGGGACCTGCAGGAAGGTTTAGCTGACCCAGGAGTGGTGGTGCACCATTCTACTGTGCAGCATTTCTTGTAAAAACATGATCTGCATGGAAGAGTCATCAGATGGAAAACTCACCTGAGACCTAATCACAAAAGAGAACATCAGAGGTATTTTGGAAACAAGTGCTGTGGACTGATGAAGTAAAAAAAAAAAAAAAAAAAAACCCTCTCTTGCCACAATCACCAAAAGTATGTTTATAGAAAAAAGGAGCAGCATTTGAAAAGAATACCTTGCCACCTGTTAATCACTGGGGAGTGGGGAGGGATGTATTATGCTTTGGGGTTGTGTGTCAGCCAGTGGAACAGGAAATATTTCACAGGTAGAAGTAAGAATGGATTCTAGCAAATACCAGAAAATTCTGGGAGGAAATGTGACACAGTCAGTCAAGAAATCTAAGCTGAAAAGAGGTTGGCTTCTACAACAGGACAATGATCCAGAACATACCATAAAATCCACCATGAACTACTTCAAGAACTGCAAATTGAAGCTTTTGAAATGGCCCCTTACAGTCCCCCGACTTGAACATCTTTCAAAATATGTAGGTTGATCTTAAAACGGGTTGTGCATGCAAGAAAGCCCAAGAATATCTCAGAACTAGAAGTGTTCTGCAAGGAAGAGTGGGTGACAATTAATTAAACAAGAATATAAAACTCCTAGCTGGCTACAGAAAGCATTTGCCATGATATCTGCCAAAGGGTGTGTTATTAAGTACTGACTTAGTAGGGTGTTCTAACTTTTGGAGCAAAACAAAAATTGTAATTTGGTGAAGGATAACCAAACTTTTGCAGACAGCTGTGAAAGGTACTTTATAAATCAGGAAAGACCAACCAAGCACTGACATTCCAAAGTCAATTGAATGAATGGATTGTGTAAAAAATTGTGTTTGCTGCATATATGATGGATGATTTGTGAGCTCCTCCTTTGAGAAGATCTACTAGCATTTCTGATCCCCATCCTATACTGAACTTTAGCTGGAGAAGTAACACATTATAAAATCTCCACTGAAGGCTGTGTAGAAAGTGGCAATAAGCCAGAATGTGGAATGACAGTAGAAGCACTTACCTTCATGAATAGGCGTGTAGGTGACTCGGTAGCTGTCAATGTGGTAATGGGGGACAGTCCAGTGGACAGTGGCAGAGGTATCGGTGATATCAGAGAAGCGAATACCTTTTGGTTTGCCCAGACCTTGCAGGATATGACACATAAGGAGACAACAAGCAGAGCAAAGACTCTGTGATAATCACACATATGGCTGAAAAATGGTGCCGTATTCCTTTAACATTCAGCATAGTAATGTGTGTGTGTGTGTGTAAAGTGTACCTGTTTTAAATGTATCAGAGGCTGGCTCACTCTCCTCCAGACCCTTCACTGATATGACACTCACTCGGTAGGTCACTCCGGGTGTCAGGTTGGGCAGAACAGTGTGGGACTCACCTCCGTCTACTGGGACTGTTATGGGACTGCCTGCAGAGGGGGTAAAGAACCAGTTTTTGACTATGGAGTGCACCAGAGTCATGCGTTCAATACAGTGCACCACAAGAGGGCAGCACTATCAGACAGACGGCCCTGATTGGTAAAACAGACTTCTCTGATGGATTGCATCCGTTAACATACTGATTGATCCGAAAACCTGAGCAGATCATTTCGATGCCAAAAAGCACATTGTGTAACTCTGGAAGTTTTAGAACCTGTGAATTGTTTTTTTTTTTAGTTAAAATATTGTGCCAAAAAGATGTCAATTTTCCTATATATATATATATATGGTAATTTATAAATCATACATTCAAGGAAGACAAACTAAGAAATGACGTTCCAAAGTCAATTTGTTAGAAATATACATGTGTCGGATTATGGATACTAAGATTATAATGATTATAGCAGCACTGATGATGGATGATTTGGTCTAAGCTTATAGATCTTCTTCTAGCATTTACAATGCCCATACCACATTGATCTTCAGCTGGAGAAGTACTTAACGCATAATAAAATATGAATCTCCATAGAAGGCCTTGTAGCAATAGGCAGAAAGCCAGAACATGTCTATGATAGAGGGAACACTCACCTCCATGAATGGGCACGTAGGTGACTTGGTAGCTGTCGACGCGGTAATGGGGGATAGTCCAGTGAACGGTGGCAGAGGTATCAGCGACATCAGAGAAATGAATACCCTTTGGTTTGCCCAGACCTTCCAGGAGACAACACATAACGAGACAACAAGCAGAGCAAACACAAAGTGTTAGAGGCTGTGTGAACACAAATTGGACAAGTGTTATTGATGCCAGTCCAAGATGAACCCAGTCCAGTACACAGATGGCTTCAAAAAGACACCAGCTAGCTATTTCAGAAAATGTAGAAAGAAATATGAGGCATATGAAATATTAAAAGTCAGTATAGCATAGAGAAAGACAGAGTTGAGACAAATGGATAAAAGAGCTCAAGCCTTTCGGGCATTTTTCAATGTCGGGCCACAGAATCTTGCGTGACAGACATGGGGAGATTAACTTGCCCCCATTACATGAGTACAATGGTGCGACATGCCAACGTCAGACTCAAGAGGGAAGAGAGGCCCCCTGGGACAGAGCCAGACAACCAGAGACAGACACATATTCAGTAAAAACACAGACCCAATTGCTCTGTCCAATGGGTAAACCCCGTGACTGGACAGTTGGTGAAAGATATCAGATACAAAAGAAGAAGAAAGTGTAGAAACAAAAGAGATTTTAGTATATCTAGGAGTCCTCTGCAAATCTAGAGAATTACATGCAACTCCCTTTTTAAGAGGTTAGGATTTGGTAATAGATTTGGTAATTTAGTAACTCAGGACAAACAACAGACAAGACGTACAAAAGAGTTGTAAAAGTTGAAACAACTGTGTGAAAGACTGTAAGTGATTCCAGTATTACTCATAAGAACAGGCCCCAGCTTCCCAAAAGCATCATCGTAACTTCCACTATCATAACTGTGCTGTGATGCTTTTGGGAAACATGGCTCAGGTTACTATTTGGGTTAAACTTATTCACTAACATTTATAGACATTGTGAAAAGATGGCGATGAAAGATTGACTTCACCGGCTTGCTTGTCCAAGACGTATCCAAATACCTGTTAGAGCTTTCCCTGAAATGGGCTTGAAGTTCCGTCCTGCAATTGTCCCATAGAGCTCAATTTCATACTCTGTAGCCTCATCAAGGCCAGAGATCACTTCTGTTCTCTTGTCTCCCGATACAGTCATCTGCCTTTGCTTGCCCGATTCGTCAGAGATTTTGATAATAAACATTTCAAAGATTCCTTCTGGAGCTGTCCACTGGAGCATAAAACCATCTGGCTTGTTGTTGGAGGCGAAAAGATGCTCCACCTCAGGTTCTGCCTCTAGGTGGACAAAGGAATACAGGTGTTCTTTCATCTGTGGTCTCCAAACATGCTCAGGTCTTTTTAGCCCCAGAGCCACAACTGATTATTATGCATGCTTTTCTGGGTTAATCATCATTTGTGTAAGTTACATTTGTTATGTAGAGGAGAGGCATTAGGCCACTGAACACCATCCAGTTAGAAGAACATGCAAAGAGAAAAGTTTGAAAGTAATGGAAAAACATGTATGATTCATATTTATTAGCCCTGTAGCTAGTCTCTGGTCCAATGAGCTGCCTAAATAATTTACATTAATGTCTGTGATTGGATAGACCACAACAGAGGATCTGAAACGTAAATTAATTATGTAATTTTGGTCATGTTTAGACAACGAGAGTCACTGAACAACAGCCAGTGTTTTTCATGTTTACTGGCTCTGCTACAGTATTTTTTTTCTTCAAGTACTCGGTTCGGTCCACTGAAATTCTTTGCTGGCTACACATCTGGACCATGTTTTGCAAGTGTTTTGACGACCCCTGATGTAGAGGCTTCTGTGTAACAATATAATACTCACATCTGTATGAAAAGAAGTCTGTATGAAAAGAATTCTGCCATGTTAAACAATCTCTATTTTTGTGCAGTAGACCATATTGTGTTCTTAAATGGCAATGTTCAATGGTGTTATTGGATTACAATTGACATTTTAAGAAAAATATCATTAATGAAACCTTACCCAAATTTTATTCTGTGGGAACGTGTTATGTAACACTGAGAACATTTTAGAACATTGTGGGGAACTTAACCAAAAAACAACCATGTGTTCAACAAAGAATTTTGTTGTTGCCAATAGAATTTGGTCAAGTATTAATAGTCACTGGTTGGTTCTGTATTTCCCTTGGTCTCCATCACATCATGCAATTACTACCACTCAGCTTGACCATCCATTCCTGCCAAGTCACCCAGAGGCTTTACCACATGAAATATGATGTAGCAACCATTTTCTATGCATGGGCAGTTGTAAGTGCTGCTTCCTCTTTAATGATGGTAGGTCTGAGAGCTGCAGTGTTTTAAAAGCGAAGAAATGGTCTACCATTTTATTAATGCGAAATGGTATGCTGTATATACGAGTGCCACTACACCCAAAAATGACCTTATAAACAATAAAACAATATGCCTATGTTTGATGCATTATGCATCATATTAAATGTGAAAAAGATTCTTCTTCATGATGGCAGTATAACAAGAAGATTAGCTTTAGAGGGTAGGCTGGATGAAAAAAGAAAAGGCAAAACCTAGCATATCCTAAAGTGACTCCTTTATACAGTAGTTGCTGTAACTCTTATGATCACTACAGCAGAGGGAGAGCCTCAGAACACTTGACCGTACTAAACCTCTTCTCTCTCTCTCTCAAGCTTGGGCTGACACGAGGTTTGCTATTTTTTTTTTTTTTGTTCTGAGGAGGAGAAGTGGTTGGAAATGAACTGGAGCAGGGACAGATCCTGTGGAGCCGTCACTCTTCATTAGCATAGTGCTAGCTGGAGGGTTTGTCAGAAGGAGTATTAGAGGGGGGTGCTGTTTGTGGGTGTTGTGAGAGTGCTAAAGTGGTAACTGCAGATCACTTTCATCAAACTGGTCTCTCTTAGTCTTTCGTCCAGGACAAAGAGCCATCTGTTCGTGAAGGAGGAACAAGGCGCCAGCTAACCTGCAGAAAAGAGGAGGTCATGCTACTGAATGGAATGCTCAGCTCGGTAACCTGACAGGCTTTGGCATTCGGATATAGTTGATATTCATGAGCTAATAGGAGGATATGTACAGTATTTTTTGGTCAGCCGTGACTCAACCAAGAGCTCAATAGGTATTTTCACTTTAAATTGTTTTAGCCTTTGAATCCATTTTCCAAAACATATATGTAGGAATAAGTTTCAAAAAATGGCTTTTAATAATCTGACAAAACTGTTACCTATTAGCAAGCACGCTTGAGTATCCACTACAACTGCAGCACTTGCAGCCGTGGCCTGATAAATGCCAAGAAAATGTGTGAAAGTGGCGCTTCAGAATGAAGACCGCTGCAGAGCTCGAAAACCGGGTCTGCATACTGACGAGATCTTTCACAAGGAGTGACAAAAACTCCTTAGGATCACTTCCCTGGCAAACTGCTTCTGCCCAGTCGGCATCTTTATTCAGCGAGAAATCGAGCAAAGGCCAAACTACGATTTGGAGCTAATAACCAGCAGCAGTACTATTGTGGGCAGTGGCGGTATTACAGCTCAGTGACTGAGAATATTTTAATCTCCTGTCTTTGGAAGGCGGTGTTTTCCTAACCGTAAACGACAGTTCACTGGCATGCTTAGCATTTGCATTGTATATTATGGGTGGCTAAAAATAAAAGGGTATTATTCACTTGACTTTTGTTGGCTGGTAAGCATAAATAAGGCTGTGATCATAGAGGGGGGTCGGCGTGTGCACCTGCAGGCTTTGTCTGTGATTAGGCATAGCAGAAGGTGCAGGGTTCTATTATACCCTACTGCAGGTGTGCTCTGAATATCAGCATGCTCCAACACGTAATTGGCAGGAAAGTGTGGTCTGAAGCTTTAAAACATTAGCACCGGATCTACAAAAGCGGTGCTGACATAAAAAAGACTGCTTGCAGTTTACAGGGGTAATGTATACATCAAAGGGTGGCGTAATAGCATGTTTGGGTGGAAAGATATACATAATTGGCAAGAAAGAAGTGCTAATACCTGTTTAAATGGGTGGTTTTGCACCCTGTATAATTGGGGAAAGTAGACTTTGGAGTGATTTAATTAGTAGACAAATTGCTATTAGGAAAATGTTAGTTGTTAGTCTTCGTTTGAAGCATCCAGTGTGTTATAAACCCGTTAGTATTTATTCTGAGCTGCTTCCTGATAATATGTTAGAATTTTCGTAGGAGAGCCGATGCACCAGCACTTGTCGAACGGCGGTACCTGTGAAAGCCTCCCCAAACACTGGCTCTAAGAGATCTCCCCTGTACAGGCCGTATAGAGTAATCCTGTAGAAAGTGCTAGGAGAGAGATCAGTGATAGCCAAGCTGTACTCCTGTCCTGACAGAGTGTGGTTCTGGCCATCAGAGAGACCATCGGGGTCAGCCACCTCGATCAGAAAGCCATCAAGTTCGCCCCTCTTCAGCTCCCAGGATATATTGAAGCCGTCCCAGGATACCGCGGAGATGGTGATGTTGCCCACCAGGGGCTTTTCATTGTCTGGATGATAAACAGAAGAGGTTAAGCAACAGGCAGTGGAGCACGAGTAGAACTCGGTGATCTGAGTATCAGATGGAGAGCAGCAAGAGGATGAGCAAGACGACCAGAGACAGTCTTAGAAGAAATGTTGGTGTAAAGAGAGAGTCTAGTCTTCTTTCACATGGCACATCCATAAAGCAGTCAATACATTCATGAACAATACACATGTAGAAGAACTGAAACACTTACGAGAATGCCGTGACAACTCGTTTTCTTGATTATTTTCATCTTATGACATTCCTACTACTATGCTCTGTAGATTAGCGGTTACAAACTCTCTGAAAAGACTAGCATGACAGGGCTAGGGAAACAGTACTCTAGGAGGTCTTCCACCAGTGTACACGGTGTCCCAAAAGTGCCCGTAGTAATCCTCCAAAATTTTTCATACTTAGTTTATATTCTATATTTTTTCAGACAGTCTTTAAAATGCCTTTGACAAAAGAAGAACATACTGAGATGATTCTCATGGCTGCATCAGCAAGCTGTCGCAAGGTCGTGATGGACATGCATTTACATGCGTAACACCGGACGTGTTAACACAAGTTCATCATGAGTGAGAGAGTGTGTTTACAAAGAAATGGCAATCATGTAGAGGATGTTGTATAAATAAAGTCACATTTTGCTAAAAAGTGTTAATTTCCCCTATATATGGAGAGTTTTGGGACACCCTGTAGTTTCAATTAGTAGTGGAAATGTCTCATAACAAATATTGGAGAGTTTTGTCGAAGATTTTTCTATGACAGATACAACAGCAATTGTGTAAACGTATATTTTTAAACATCAGCAACACCAACCAACTATGTCAAATGTTTGATGGAAAAAGCCCATCTCCCCTATAAACCACATATAACAAACATCTGTCTCTGTTGATATTCTGTTCAGTTCCATCTGTTCCATGCATAGCAAACATCTGCCCATGCAATGAGAAATTGGCATATGAAGCCTGCTGCAATAATAAACAGGCTTGTTTGCACAAGCATCCTTTTGGTCGAACCTCATGAATAAAAAACCATGCACCTGACTGCAGCTTGCTCTAGTATTAATGGCTCAGAATGAAGCCATTAATTTTTTGAAGGTTCTGCGTAGTCTGCTTGAGCAGAAGTACGCCGATTGCTTCAAATAAAGCAGGAAGCCATGCAGGGGAGCGCAACCCATAATTGAATATCCTTGCGCCCCATCAGCATTCATGAAGAGATGGGAGCAAAGAGCTTGGAGATGCACCATAGGCTGCCATTATCCTCTTAATGCACAATCAAGTGGACACAAGCGTACTGGTGAATTGAGTGAAAGACAAAGAGGATGGAGTGAAAGACTTTCCCAGTTCCCAGGCATGAGAATTTAAAACTAACATTGCTGGGAAAATTTAACAATGTCGATTAGAGGCATTAGAGGATCAGAACTATTAATCATTCCCATGCTAGTCCATGATGATTGATGAAAACATTCATGTATTCATCCGTAACCCAAGCATACACTACAGGATGTTTCAAATTTAAAAATGTAAAATTTTAAAACTATTTTTACCACTGTTGAAGTTTTCATTCTGATTGATCAGAAGGTGTTGGTTTATTTTCTATTACAGCAGCTCTGACAGTAGTTCTGGCTGTGATCCAAATCACAGGTTTATATTAATGCACTCATTCTAATGAATTATCTTTTCTGTAGTAACTCCTCGACATGGACTTGCATGATTGATGCTTCACATAATCTAAGGCTGATAATAAATGATTTTTTTTTTTTTATGGTGATGCTTTCTGTAAGAAGATGTTTATTTAACATTCATGGGAGGAGTCTCCAGTGTCAGTGCTTTGTAGCAGTAGGTTTTCTGCCATGGGAAAGTCTTCAGCAGAGGACTTTGTGTTTTCAGTTTCTTGGTTTCTCTCTTCAAGAGAGTGAAAATAAAGAGGCTGGTGAGGATATGACTGTTTATAGCTGCTGTAACATAAGTGATAACAGGAACTAACTAGTCCCACAACGTGAAATGTGACTATAAGGTTAAAATTTGAATAAGAAGTATAAAACACTTTGGGGTGGTAGCAGTGACTCTGCTCGGATCAGGCCAGATCACTACCCTGTCGTTGATTATTTTCCTATTACAGCATGCTCTGAAGTGCTTTATTCTTTATATATTCATTTATATGACTCATTATATTATATGAATTATATTTTTCTGAAAATTGAAAGTGAATTTCTACATGTAGAGCTCGATCAGATTCTCAGTTAGATCATCTGGTGGCATGAGAAGATAAACAAGTGCTAAGGCTGAAATGTTGATATGTATGATATTTTACATTAAATATGTGCAAAATTTCATCTTTGCCTAATATTCTAGTATGCATGATATGAGGGCAAAAAAACAAGAAAGTGACCTTCTGTTTTCGAAATCTGTTGCGGTTTTAAAGGTCATGTAGTGTATGCCGAGCTTCAAGTAAGGTTTTCATGCAGATGGAGCAAAGTGGTTTTATGACTCTCACATCAGAGTCAACCTAAGGACCTTGCAATACAGGCTTTGCAAATACCTTGTAAAAGATCACTGTTCATTTTCCCACCTGAATGACTTTATTCTGGTAATGGGGTTCTATTAAACTGCCTTGGGATGCTCGCTCAGGGTATACTGCTTCATACTGATAGCACTATATTGGTCCCGAGTGATTCATGTAATCCTTTCAGGGTACTCAATGTGCGTCTTTCAGAAAAAACCTAAGTTGAGAGGATTCCCTTCACCACACCCCGCCTTCTCTCATCCTATAATGGGCCTGTGGTGAGTGTTATGCTCCGTGTTTGTACTTCATGTCTGAGGCTGATAATGGCAGCAGAAATGAATCCGTGGGATTATAGCACTGCTGATTTCGGAGACAATGTTTTAACAGTTGCCTCAGCAAGGGGCCTATTTATTATCCCACCCCTCATTTTGTCCTGGTCAAATCACACAAAACCAGAGGGGAGTGGCCTCATTTTGACAATTATCACATGAATGAGCTGTGTGTGTGTGTGTGTGTGTGTGTGTGTGTGTGTGTGTCTTCCATATTCATACTCCTAATTTTATCCCAATCTCTTCTCAAGAACCGATTTTTAAAAAATACTTATCTATAACTTGCAGATGTTTTAAACATAGAGAAAAAAATATTTACTTTGCCTGCTTCTAACTATCTACATTTGTTTTCCTCTTTATTCTCTGCCATGCTTGCTTCTCTCTCCTACTATATAAATTTCACCCCCTTCAAAACTCTCCTTTTACGTAACAAGAAGCACTTAATGTAATGAAATATTTGGTTTGGATGTATAAGCAACACTCCAACCACAGAACCATAAACAAAAGCCATAATCATCTGAATTTGTTTTTCCCTTGCTTTAAGAAGTCAAATAAATCCACATGTTGTTGCTGAAAAGGGACTCACACAGGATGTAAAGCTGGAACATACAATGAATTCAATTCATTCCTGGGCTTGGCTTGGATGCCTGGAGGCACATTGTATAGAAGGAAAAGATCTCCCTGGCCAAGAGGCAAGGAAACAGAGGGAACCACAAATTAAATTTTATACACAGTACTAAATTGAAACCTTCACACTCCAAAAGAAATATTGATACTTTTTTTTGGTAGAAAAAGTAAAGATAATTCAGTCCTCATTTTGGCTGCCATGCCTGATAAAGTTACAAAACACACAAATCTGCCTTTCTTTAGAAAAGAACTCAAGCCCGTGGTTGAGATTTATGTAGAATCCCAATTTCATAACAAATATTTCTCTTTATCTTTACAAAGTCAGCATGTTTTAGACAAGCATCAGGTAATACTGAGCACAATGCCCCAGTGAAACAGTGAAAGCGGAATAGAACTGACCTGTAGATGCCTGAATGCTGGCTGGCGCACTCTGCTTCCTCCCTCGTTCTGCAGTCAGGGTGATGGTGTACAGCATGCCAGGGTTCAGGTTCCTCAGCATGTAGGTGCTGACACTGTCCGGAACTTCAAACTCGGCCCTGTGGCCATCAGCTGCCACGAACACGAGCTTGTAGACATCGATCTTAGCCACAGGTCTCCTCCAGATCAGCACGACTGTGCTTTCTGAGGTCTCGCTCACCTCCAGATCCTTAGGAGCATCAAGGTCTGACAAGAAGGGTGAGTTTCATTTAATTAACGTCTACAGTAAAGATTGCTTTGGCACTGGAATGTCATGTGACGAGGTGTGATATGAATAGTGTCAGAAACCTGCACTGTATCCTCACAGCTAGTGCAAATTCTGTCAGATTAGATGATACAGTTGTCATAATTTTCCACATATAGTTCACATTTGCACATTTTGACATGTTTAGAATGTTCATGTGTTTATTCTGTATATATCTGTACATGTTGTAGCGTTGTATATAGTATTATTTATCTTATACAACAGATATGCATCTATCTGTCCATAGTTTGAGCAAATTATGTGAATAAATACAGGCACTAATAGGGGGCTTTTTTTTTTAACCACTTTCATTAACATGAATGTGCAGAGTTCATTCATTCATGCTTAGCAGCTGCCAGTTATGGTTAGAGATATGAATATTTGGATCACTAAACAGTACACACATACATATAGTGGCATCATGTTACAGTTATATCTTATATTCTAATTTATTTTTATTTCATTTTATCCCATTTTTAAACTTTTGTCCTGTACCTGTATAATTCACAGCTTCCATTCAATTTATCCTCTGTTAATGGAGCAACTGCCAAGTCAATTTCCTTTTAAAAGAAATCTTAAAATTCTTTCTGATTTCTGACATCATATAGGAGCATCTCACCAGTGACAGCATTGGTGGTGGTAGGAGCACTTTCCTTCTCATCTTTGATTGCAGTCACTCCCATGCCATACTCTATACCGGGCCTGAGACCTGCAGACAAAAACACAGAACTTCATAAATACAGCTCCATGTAGTTGTCAAGAAACTACTTCTTAAGAACAAAAGGGAAAACCTCTGAGGTTAGGGTAAAAAAAAAAAAGGCAAATCCAAAGTTTCTTGTAGCTTTCCAGAGGGGGTATTTTGACTGCTCAGCCTGTCCATCATGAGTCTATTTTCTAAATAATTGCCATCGGTCAATTTTCTATTTCAGCTGTTTCAGTTATGGTTTTTCCAGTAGCCACATTGAAAAGGCTCTCACATTGGACTAAAAGCAGAATTTACTGTCTTCCAAGAGGCTCTTGAAGATGATAAAAAAAACCCCAGTCCAAATTTCTGTATTTACCCTTCTTATTGATTCCATTGGCCCCTATAAAGGTCAATACTCAAGAGGCTTTCAGCATGAAATTACACCTAAAACAGAGGAATAACTTATCGCCAATAAAATCACAAGCGTGACGGCAATTACAGATAATAACCGTGTAAAAGAGATGAGGTATTAGTGGAGTATGTGTGTGTGTGTGCGGGTGTGTAACATGCTCAGTTTTTCAAGTAGACTCACTGGCTTATGTAGGACACAGGCCACCCAAGGACAATAGAGCCAACCAGACAAAGAATCTATTACACATTTTGAATTCATACACATTTTCCTCATCCCGGCTAATCCCTGTGCGCAGTAACACATGGTTTTACAGAGTGAGACTGGCTCAAAGCAATGTGTGTAATAGTAAAGAGAAAACATTTCCCATGTATACTTTTCTAACTGAAGCACATACTATAACTGTTATTTCATTTTTGAGGTTTGCTCTGGATATTTTTACATAAAGATGGGCCTTTGGCCAAGCAAATATGTCATCAAAGATGTACATTTTAATGCACTTATACATACACTTGCTAGTATTGTTTTAGAAAACAAATAGTAATTCATAAATAAATTCATTCCTAGAATTATTCGATATTCTCTGCACAGATAGTCTGATTGTCTCTAACCCTTACCTGAAATCTTGGCTTGAGTGATGTTCTGTGGGCCTGTAGGAAAGGTAAGCTCCCCATGTTCCCCTCCTGACAGTGGTCCGTATTTGATGCGGTAGCTGGGAACGTTGGCTTGGCTGTTTCTCCACTCCAGTGTGATGCTCTCCTCTGTCTGATCTATTGCCCGCAGGTCCGTAGGTGCATCTAGGTCTGGAGCACGTTCACATCATTTCAAATACAGTAATAGTTCTCTAGCAACTACCTGTAGGTGCTAATGCTCCAGAGCCAAGTCATTAGCCAAGGTTGCTTGTCTTAGATTAGTAGTTTGGTCATTATTTTATTATTAACAATATCTCATATCGGAAAGACAAGGAAGCTCTTACCTGTGGTGAAGGTCTCATAGACAGGCACGCTGGTCATTTCCCCTCGGCGTGCCATGAGAGACACTCTGTACTCCGTGTCTGGGTAGAGTTTAGCCAGGTGGTGCTGGGTGTCAACTGATGGCAGTTTCACTGTGTGGCTGTCTGAGGAGCCAGTGACAGGGCCATAGGACACAGAGATGCCATCCACCTGAGCTATGGGCTGGAACCAGGTGATCAGAGCTGTAGTGTCTGTTACATCCCGGACATCCACCTGGCTAGGAGCATCAATCACTGCATTGAAGAGACAGAAAAGAAGGAAAAAATTTAGCTTGCACAGCTAAATATACTATTTCTTCACAGAATAGTCATATAAATCAAAGCCATCAAAATTGACTTTGGCATGAGGTGCTTTGGGAATTTTGTTGCTTTGAGAGTATATAAGGTCACTGAACCTAATTATATGGTAATTTTATAAAGTATTATGTATTCCTATAAAGAGAAGTGAGGCTCTTCAGGATGGGGGGTGTTTGCCACATGAGGCACAGAGGTGAAATGTGAAATGTCACAGTTCCCTGAGCTGTTGATAAAATGGAAAATCAGCATGTCAGCTTGGAGCTGATTTGTGGGTAAGCAAAGCTCTCATCCTCTGGAGGGTGGAACGCTTCTTGAGAAGCTTGAATAGAAGGAGGTAGAACCTTTCTTTAAAAAATCAGTGCTTCCTCTCTGGGCAGTTCCTTATTGGCACGTATCTTCGAAATTGAGTGAGAAGCACAGTGGAAGATTTGTTCAGCTGGTATCATATAAGCACACAGTAGCCTTCTTTATTATAGCCTATGAATGGAGCCTACTGTTGTTTTTAATTAATTGTGTTCCTGCAAGCTCTTGACTTTTTTTTTTTTAGGTCTTTGAGGCATTTTCCTGAAATTTTATCCTGAAATAATATGCTACAATTGGTTTACTGGTTGGTAGCAGTGACATTAAAAGGGATCACCTCAATGCAAGCATAGCATTTTACAAGCTAAGCACAAATCACAGTAGGAAAGGGAGCGTATTCCAAAATATCACAAAAGGTAAAAGCTTTTTCCAGCCATGCTCAAGTCATAAAGGTTTAGGGCAGATCCTGTGCCAGAAAGCATTTTGGATTTGCTGGAAGACTTGGGGAAAAAAAATCACTTAATTTAAAGATTATTGAACCACAATTTTTTGTGTGAATTCAGAGGTTGAAATAAATACCAAGTATAGCCTCTCCCAGGAACATTGGGTATGAGGCAGGAATACACACTG
This sequence comes from Pangasius djambal, assembly GCA_022985145.1. NCBI lineage: Eukaryota > Metazoa > Chordata > Actinopteri > Siluriformes > Pangasiidae > Pangasius > Pangasius djambal. Next base: position 13,139,059 of record CM040998.1, read on the forward strand.
GATGGGTTGCCAGGCCATCTCAGGGCACCGTACACACATTCTTATTGACATGTATTCATTTAGTATAAACAATACTACATGCAAGTTTTTGGGATGTAGGAGGAAACCAGAGAACCCAGAAGAAACCCACAGTCTGAGGCAATGTTACCTGCCCCAGTAGGTTGCAGATTTTCATAATTCTGAAAGAAAACATTTGGAAACAAAACCAAAATGAATTAAATTAATGAAAGTGATGAGAGTTGCTTACTTGTAACCACATTCTTGCTTGCTGGAGGTCCGCGGGTGTTGTTCTTGATCACCTCAAGTTTAACCTCATACTCCTGGCCAGGGCCCAGGCCAGATTGTTCAAAGCCAATCTCGGGTGGAGACAATGGATTCAAAATCTCCCCATTCTCCTCTTTCTGGAATTTCACAACACCACACAGCCAATGTAAAATGTGACACATAACACTGATCATTTCATGCTGTCAACTTTTCAAATGAATAATGAAGATAATATTTACTGTCTTTGGTATATGTAATTCATAATTTCTATATGGACTGTACAAAACATTTTACTGAAAGCAGTACAATGCATCTTTGTGGTACTGGGTTCTATTTATGTGCATGTTTAACAAAAGGAAACCACAAATGACACCATGGATATGACTCCAGGCTTTGTGGACTCAACAGTCCCATGAAATACAGAGAAATTAGAGAGATCTTGGAAAGTAAACACTTGGGACTTTCAATCGCATCCACTTCGATGTGAGTGCTGCACTTCAAAGTGAAGGGCTTGTTTGGCATGGACAGCCTCAAACTTGATGTATGAATAAAGCTGCCAAGTCTGAAAGAATGGAGTATAGGAAGACATGGTTTGCATGTCTTGACAGGAGCTATTTTTTTCGGAGTTCGCCTAAGCCCTTGAAAAAGAAAAGCATTGTGAAAACAGTGCAGTCCTGTTGCACATGGTCACCAGAGTTGCCGCCAGAAGCTTCTTAGGAGGTTTTATGGAACAAAACCCTAGACTTTCAGACAGCAGCTTTTGCATATTGGCACCAACTGACTATTTTCCACAGGATACTCATACAGTTTCCCATCTTGAACAATTACTGGCAGGGCCCTTAATAAATGTGGTATTCCTACCACAGATTTCAGGGAAATGCTACCATAACCATCCTCATGCTGACATGGCTTGTGGCATGCAATAAGAGGCAGTGTACTCACTGTATTTCTGAAGATGAGGTTCCAACCATCAAAGGGGACATTAAGAGGATCCCACTGAACTTCCACTGATGTCTCTCTCACCGCTTTAAACCTAAGGCCTTCAGGCTGTGGAAGATCTAAAGATGTGGTCCAAGTAATGGGGCAAATATTAAATTTCTTTCCGTTGTTCAAAACTGTACAACAGTTCCTAAAATATTTCAAAGCTTCTGAAAACCAATAACTCATGACTCACGTGTTGCCACTCTGGCACTCACAGGAATGCTCATCTTGTTATTTAGAACAGCATAGACACTGATTAAGTATTCCACACCAGGCTCCAGCTCCCTAATAGTAGTAGACCTTTTTTCACCAGGTACTCGCATATCTAACTCCAGACCACCAGGAGCAGTAGGCATGTAAGTGATTAGATACTCTGTCACCTGTACCTCATTGACCCAGGTCAGATCCACTGTCTCTGGGGTGACTTCAGTCACAACCAGGTCCCTTGGTGGGGAGACTGTGAATGGAGAGGACATAATGACAGGTTTCTGGACTAATCATTCAATGTGAAGTTGTATTTGTAAAAAAATAAAATCATTAACTGACTTACTTTCAGAGCAGTCTTCCCCAGTGAATCCCAAATCACAGATACACATGCCATTCAAGCAGCGGCCTTGGTCATTGCAGTTTCCTGGGCAGGTCATCTCTGAGCAGTCGACACCAGTGTAACCCTCATAGCAGACACACTGTCCATTGTCACAATACCCACGATCCAGGCACTTGTTGGGACATGTTTTTTCACTGCAGTCCTCCCCAGTGTATCCTTCACTGCACACACACTGACCATTCACACAGTGTCCTCGGTTGTGACAGTTGTTAAGACATGTCAACTCACTACAGTCTTCACCTGTGAAGCCAACATGGCAGTCACAGTTGCCATCCACACATTCACCACGGTCATGACAGTCATTGGGGCAGGTCTTGATGCTACAGTCCTCTCCTGCAAAGCCTTGCTTGCAAATGCACTTTCCATCAATGCAGCGTCCATGGTTATGACAGTCATTGGGACAGGAGAGCTCAGAGCAATCGTCACCTTGGTATCCAGGATCACATATACATTCCCCATTTACGCATTTACCCCTGTCATTGCAATTGTCAGAGCAGGAGAGGATGCTACAGTCCTCGCCTTGGAAGCCAGGATCACAGATGCATCTCCCATTGAAGCAGTGGCCTCTCTCGCTGCAGTCATTTGGACATGTAAGTTTGGAGCAGTCTTCTCCGCTATAGCCGAAATTGCAGACACACTGGCCATTAACACAGAGACCTCTATTGTTACAATTGTCTGGGCAGGTGAGTTCACCGCAGTCCTCCCCAGTGAAGCCCTCATCACAGTAGCAGGTCCCATTGATGCAACGACCACGGTCAAAGCAGTCATTGGGGCATATAAGCTCTGAGCAGTCAAAGCCTGTCCATGGCTCATTGCACAAGCACTCGCCATCCACACAGCGTCCCCTACCCAGGCAGTTGTTTAAGCAATTGGTCATGGAGCAGTCCTCACCCATGTAACCTTCTGCACATATGCAAGCCCCATCAATGCACTGGCCATATTCACCACAATCCACAGGACACAGCACAATTCCGCAGTCCTCTCCCCCAAAGCCCTCAAAACAGATGCACTTCCCATCCACACAGCGGCCTTGATCTTGGCAGAAACTAGGGCATTCTGTCTCAGAGCAGTTGGGCCCTTTCCAGCCAGGCTCACACACACAGCTACAGGTTTCAATACTGTAGTTGCCACGACCACTGCAATATGGCTTGGTAGTAACCTCACCTAAGAAACACAAGGCAATCCTAAGGTCATAAAATCACAACCATAGACTGTAAAAATGAATGGTATTGCATAAGATTGCATAAACCACTGACAAGACAATTTAGACTATTAAGGATGCCAAGGTCAAAAAGTGTACCCTGACTCTTCTCAGAGGATTTTAATTTAATCATACTCACCTGTAACTTGAGCTCCACAGCAGCCAGCCCCACTGGTACACTGCTCCCTCAGACTAGACACTTCAGCCTCCAGCATCTCCAGCCTGTTTAGGAGATCTTTAAGGTCTGGCATGTGGTTATCACAGCCACAAGCTTGCTTGGGTATGTTAATTCTGTGTGTGAAGACTATTTGGTTTTCTCCATCCACAGTGTGCTCAATGTGCTGCTCAGAGGGGACAGACTTGGGCTTCATTTCCGACTCTCCAGGTGAATCCAGGTCCACAGAGCACAAGGATCCAGTTGGGACATTGATGTTGTATACATGGTTGAAGACCACTGGTTGTTCTGGATTAGGTAGGGTCATGTTCTCGGATTTGGGTGGCGTTAGTGATTCTCGTCTGTGCCTGATCACTTTCCTCAGCAGGCCAGCCATGGAGAGATCCAACAGAATGGCCATAGTGACATAGGCCAGAAGCAGGCCTCGCATCCCCATGATGACACACTCAGTCTGACGCTTGATTCAGTAAAGAGTAGTGTAGAAGAAGGTACTTTTCTGTTTTGGATGGAGTTTTAGAACTGGAAATTAAGATAGAAAAGGGGGAATGTCATTTCTTATGGGACAGCATAGTGCCAAGGCATCCCAGCAAAATTAATTAATCTTAGACAACTATCTGTAAAAAGACAACTCGATACATTATCAGGTTGCAATAATCCATATCAGTGACATGGTTCACATGGCAGGGGACAGAGATTCTCAGCTGCCAACCTTAAGATCTCCTTCTTCTACATTTCCCTCGGGAATTACTCTGGCAATTAAAAATGGAACAGGAATGCATAACCTTGTGTTTCATTACCTAATCCTGTGTGTCTTCTGACACTCTTCTGTAATCACAAAGCAGGCAACACTTGCAGCTAGGCATCTAGTCCCTCTCCTGGCTTGGTTTTCCATAATCCAAGATGACAGATTAATACTGGTATAAAGGAGACATCTGCAGTGCCCCCAATATCATGGCTGGTCACGGTTCATGCTACTCTTAAATACCAGCCTTTTCCTACTGCTCTCCTGACAAAGATACAACCTCACATAATTAGTTCTTTGTAAAAATAAATAAATAAAATCTTTCCGGGCACAGAGGACATAGTTTTTATATGAGCAATGGTCTGTTGGAAAATGATTTGAATTGAATTGGAGACAGGTGTATATTTTTCATGTTCATCTTTTTTACAATGTGTTTTTTGGGACAAGAAACATGCCTTTCTGCAAAATTTCTGAAAGGGAGCATAAACTTGAATTTCCATAATATAGCTGGACATGCTCCACAGAAGTCCTCAGAGGCTTTTTTTTTTTGAACACTTTATTAGATCTTTTTATGAACACTATATTAGATCTATTTAGCATGGTTTTAACCACCTAGTAAAATGGGGAATGCTACGTTATTTTGCCAACCCATTAAAAATCATTGGCATTTAATTCAATACAATGATATGACTTTTTTTTTTTTTTTTTTTTTTAGCATGAAACTGACTTGCAATTTTCAGTTACTCCTAAAACCTGCCATATTTTTAATAACCAATATGCTCATAATATTTGTTCTTTGGTCTTTGCAATCCAACCAGATTTCTGTTATTTGATCACATTTGTACACATTTCTACAGAGATCATATACTTTTTATAGATTCACATAATCAGAACCTTCCCTGTGGCATGTGTCCTTCAACTACAAAGGAGTGATATATTGTGATTAAATAGCTGTCTGAGACAGCGTAGATGGTTGACAGTCTGTTCTATTCACAGCTAGTGAAGTCAGCTGCAGGTAATATGGTCTAAGGGGCAGAGCTCTGAGCACAGAGCCGTCTTGACATGTGATTAGCAGGAATGGGAGGGATCCCATAGCTGCACCATACATCCCTGATTAGACAGACAAGGATGACTGCCCCTGTGATAGAGAGCTGAAGCATTCTGATGATGGACTCTCAAGGGTGTCAGGAACAACCCCCACCACCTGTGCCTGTTTTACACCTCATCCCAAGGATTAAATCAACAAAATAGTCAGAAAATTGCTTTGTGTCACTATTAGGGTTTTAGTTCTGGGTAGATAACTGGCTTCTTAAATTTGAAGCGTAATTTTTCCCACAAGAATTTGAAGAAGAGGAAGCCCCAAGATACTCTTTGTGACTGCATTTGCCATTTCCAGCCAGAGTCTGTTGTCTGAGCTGCTATATGACCGATGAATACCACAAAGTAAAAAGATAACAAGGATCCTCTTGGAAAAATAAACGAAAAGCCATTCATCTGTGCCAGAAAGGAGTTAACAAGGCTACGGAAAGTTTCCAGTGGTTATGAATGAAAAACCAATAGTAGTAGCAGTACTAGGGCTTTTTTTCCAATGCTGGGAAACAGACAAAGAAATCTTTCCTTTTTTTCAGATCATCATGAGGACTGAACCATGGCATGAACATACTTTTAGATGGAACGAAAACAATTACTACTTTCTAACTTCCTGCTGCTAAGAAAGTTGGCCTCCATGAATTGTATTCACTAGAGCTGAACTTAGAAGCACTTATTCTTAGCACAGTATATCTGTAGTAGCACAATATATCAGTATTCATTCAATGTTGTGTTGCTCCTTTATTTTTATGACAGCAGCTGGAAAAGGAAAGAGTACCTCACACAGAGACCAAATGAAAACTTTAATACATCGTTAAGCTTAGGCATAAAAGTTAATTAGATCTAAGCTCTACTGGCCACGTTCTGCTGTAATGAAAAAGATTATTTGCTTAACTTGCAGGTTGTTAGGTTCATGAAAGGAAGCTAGTTTTATGGTAAATAAGGTGATACATTGTGCTCAGGGAGCATCACAATATATGAATAATTAACAGTTATGCCAACAGTTTACTATTTCGTCAGGTAGTTACTTGCTTTCAAATGGGGATAGTTTTTGTAACCATAGAGAATGGAGTGGAAAAGTTTATATGGGCTTTGCTAAGTGCAGGATTAAAGAGTTATTGTGAGGATAAAATAAAATCACTCTCAGTGGCATCAGTGTCTCAATAGCTATTATAAAATAGATTGGAATTACTCAAACAGTTCGTGAAATGGCCAGATGGAAAAGGCCTCATGCATAAATTATCGGATGGGAAATGAAAGTCTGGTGTAATTTGGGGTTAGTCAATGCACCTCGTCTGGGATTTTTTTTCCCTGGGCTTTTTAATGCACCACAGCACTGATGCTCATTTCATACCCATGGTAACTCTTATACATTGTATTTTACGATCCGTAAAAATTACTAAATTTATATTAGCATATCCATGTCATATATTAAACAGAACATTACACAGATAAATTTAGGATAATTAAAAAGCTTAGTCGGATTAATGTTGATTACTTTTGTATAACAGCATCTCAGACAGTAGTTTTGCCTGCTAGGTTTATATAAATTTTCTTTTTTTAATATGGTATAAAGGAACTTGTATTGTGGACACAACACCATGTGCTAAACAGATTTTAAAAACATTTGTAACCATTGATATGGTGATATATTTTGTAAGGAGATGTTTATTATAGCATATAGCATGGAAGGGGTCTCCAGTGTCAGTGCTAACACTCAGGTAAATCTGTAACTTTAGGTTTTCTGACCATATGGTCTTGGTTTTTTTTTTTTTTTTTTTTTTTGGTTTTTTTAACCTTAAGAAATGGAAAAAAAAGAGAGGCTGGTGAGTGAATGGTTGTTTATAGCTGTTATAATGTAAGTGATAACAGGAATGAACATGTTTCACACATGTTCCACAACATTAATTGTAACTATACATGGATAAAAAGTATAATGTGTCATCCTTTAATTAATAAAAATCGGTAAATTGTTTTGGAATAAGATGAATAAAACATTTCAGTATATACTGTTGTTAGAAAATGATACCACCCCATTGTTGATTATTTTCTTCTAACCACACAGCCACCCTGTCATTTTTTTATTCCTTATGTTTATATATAAGGAACTGTTTTTATTTTAAGCAGAAATCCAACTGAAATGAAATTATATTGTAAATGTGCTTTCCCTCAGTGATTTTCAGAGCTTTTCTGGTGCCCGTCTTACAGAAAGTGACCTGTTTTGTGCGGCGCAGTTTTCTAATTTGTTCTGGGCGGCTGATGATTGATGATAAGGCTTTCCACTCTCAAAGTAATTACATACCTCAGGTGAGAACTAGTGGCTACCGAAATACTGATATACTGCACTACAACTCAATCTTATTAGTACTTATACAAAACGTTTAAGTGGTATTGCCCATACACAGATGCTTAGCAATACTGGATGCAGTTTTGTCTATATTAAATATGAAAAGTATTTCTTAATCTGATTGTAAATGCTGTGTTTTCATGCACTCTAAAAACTGTAACGTATGGTATACATTCTTGATAAGTAAAAAATAAAGCAGAGGCTTCATCATAGCTGCTTGGACATGCAGACCTTCAAAAAGCAACATCATATTTAATGTGACAGATCATCCTACTGTATAAAATACTGTAAATGTTCAGTTATGTGGAACATCAACCCCACGCTGTGTTAAAGA
>CM040998.1:13148123-13200944 GCA_022985145.1 Pangasius djambal
TTTTCATGCACTCTAAAAACTGTAACGTATGGTATACATTCTTGATAAGTAAAAAATAAAGCAGAGGCTTCATCATAGCTGCTTGGACATGCAGACCTTCAAAAAGCAACATCATATTTAATGTGACAGATCATCCTACTGTATAAAATACTGTAAATGTTCAGTTATGTGGAACATCAACCCCACGCTGTGTTAAAGAAAAGCGTCACAACACTTTCTGTCTGAAATCTTCAAGCTCGCTTGGTTATGTAGGTCAGCCGTGATAGAACGTGTCTTCTCTTAATGTGGGTCACAGGCAGTGCTGAATGAAGTGGTAATGTCTGGAGATTTTAGTCACCTTGAGAGATAAAGATTGATACAGATTCACTGACACACACTGTAAAAGCAAGAAAAAGTCAAGTCATAAAGAAATGTCTCTCGCAAAGCAAGTGTGTATGCTATAGACACTACAACTGGGACATAAATTTAAGAATACTTCATAGTTCAGTTCCCGAAGCAGTCAAGGTCAAGTTTACGCGCAAGGACTGAAAATTAGTGCCAACAATAAAACTGGACATATCATAATGAAAAGGTCTTTCAGATATGAGAAACCTACTTATCTGCCTCAGAAAAGTCAGTTTTTATTGATCTGCCAACCCGGAAGGTCACAATTGGAGACAGAGTGCTGCTGAGGATAGCACCATGATTACGCCTCCTAATCATCAAACAAAGAGATGGATTTCGAGGCTAGCTCATAACGCTGTCTGCCTGCATGTGTGAGTTTGGATCGATGGCCCAGCGAGCAGCACTTGCTCATATTATCGGTTCATAAATGGATTTTCAAGTTGTCACTCACCTGAGAAATGAGCATGGAGTTCCTAGTGCAAGGTTCTTTCAGTTTTTTTTTTTTTTTTTGCTCTCCATTTTCCTTCACTTTTGCTTTATTTATACTTTCTCACTTTTTTTTTTACTGTCTGGCTGGTAGTCTTTTTTTCTTTCCGTATTACTTGAACATTTTCTTCACTGTGTAAATATGGAGCAGTGAAAAATGAAATATTATGTCTGTAAGAAATAAGTACAGAACGAAATAAGAGAGCGCTGAGATATTGTTGGTTTGCTGAGCCTTGGCTTATGGGTTGCAACAGTCCACTGGCTCCAAATAAGCCTTTTCAGAGCGGGTGCCAATTCTTTCTTGGCTCTTTATTTTATTTGGCTCAATGTGCTGTAGAAAAGGCACTCATTTAAACCTTGGCTGGTGTCCAGTGGCCAGATCGAAGAAAATGAATATCTTGGGTGATGATAATCATGCATAAGCACACACACACAGAACTACCCACAAATACAGAAGCTCTCAGGCTCTTAAATGACAATGATCGGTTGCTGGCTTGAAGTGAGAAATAGTGAGATGCAGTAGGAAATCAACAACAAATGTTATAAATTCCACTATAATGCAATTATAAACTGACTGAGTTCAATGTCAGAATTCCGCTACAAATCAAACCTTTCTTGTTTTAATAACAGGTAATCTAATTTACAGAAATGACAAGCCACAGAGACTGAATACTGTGTAAAAAATATTACACTATTTTCATACATGACATATAATTCCCTGGAGGTTACAGAACATTTTCCGTCTGCGCAGTAACTGAAAGTGAGTGAAGGCTGTTTCTCAGCATGGAAGGCTGATTTTCATGCCAGCCAAGCCCCATTTATAGAGCTTTAATGATGCTGGAGGCTCAGATGGCATCGATAAGCGGGTTGGTGTGTGTGCGCACATGTGATAAGAGGGTGGGTGTGTGGAGAAAGAGCTGCGTTCACACTGCTCCGAGAGGTCTAACAGCTCGCTGACATTACTGTGCTGTACAAGAGCGGTGTTAAAGCTAAGCTAAATAGATTGGGGGTTGAGTGACTTTGTGAAGGAAATGGAAAGTAAAACTTAGGACTTAGAAAGTTAAGAAGACTAAATAATAGGTTTGCTAAAGGGAAGGTAGTCGAGTTGAAACCAGATGGCTTGACGTCTGGATCTTCTGGCATTTCAGCATCAGCACTTCAGCAATTTGACTGATGCCAAGACTCTGCTTTATCTTTCTGTCTGTTCATCCAACAAACTAATTCTGACAAACTGGATACTAAAGACATGTTGCAGTCTATGGTTTGTCATTTGCAGTGAAACTAACTGAACATAATCGAAACAAGCAGCATATCAACTTTAGACTTAATGGTGAGAATGGTGGAACAGATACAATTGACACTAACCATGACCCTGGAACTGAGGCTAACCTTTCCTGACCTGAGACCCATGTGCACCTTAAATTCATCCCATATGGTATAATTAGGAAGGAACATTTGTTACTTGTAGTCTGGTTTTACCTAAAAAGCCCTGGTGACCTTACGTTTATTAGCCTGACCCCCTGAAGCAGCCGGAATAGCAGTCCTCAGATGTTCTGTTTACAACACAACCTATCCCCCTATTTTCAGAAAACTCATAACAGAACAGCCTTCATTATGCCTGTTCCCATACCTCTTGCTTTCATTTACAACCCAAAGCAGTGAGCATAAAAAACTAGAGTTCTCTCTAATTTGGTTGACAAGGACTCTTGTAGTTCGGGTCTGTACTCGTTGTCCTGGAGAGCAATGAATACCACAAGGGAAGGAAACCTTCCAGATGGGGCGACTGTGAGAGGATCAGGTTTCTCTGCCAGGTGAAGTCAAATTTCTGTTGAATTTTGCATGCAGTTCTTTTCTAGCAGGAGTACATAGGTATGGGTGAATACACAATTAAACACCAGGAGTCATATTCATAGCTGAGTTAAGCATACATATTGCGGAGTTAATACTGAAACTGAAAAAAGCAAAATATTTGAATGTGCTCGTCAAGTGCTATTTTATAAGCTGCAGATAATGAAGGTGAAAGCCATTTTGTTAAACTAAACCAAACCTGCTGGGATTGATATGGTAATTACTAGGACTTGCACGAAGATACTAAGTTTCTATTAGATGTTTATTTCAGTGCTTGCCCTCTTCACATTTCTATATCATCATATTCATCTTTTTTATTCATTATTAAATGATCAAATCAAACTTCTTTACTAATCATCTATTCATTCAACAGCAAAGAAGAAAAAGCCTTTGCTTCTTTAGTCTGCGGAAATCTAGATGCTATTGGAAAACCCTGTCTCCGGCACTTGGACGCGTGCACCACACACAAATGAATTCCATAATCGTAATAAATCTGAAATTCAACTTGTGTAACTAATTTCTGAATACACGTAACTTTCCCTGCATAAACATTGACATAATTTTTGGATTCCAGATGTGAAGTCTGAATATGGCTCCAAGTGATTGCTAGATATACAAATTTCATAACAGCATTACACATAAAGTAACTCGCTCTCCAATGGATTCCTCTCCAGCTCTTCATTCTTGCCAGTATGATGATTTAAGGAAGACGGATTACTTCCTGTATGCGTGAGAAGTGAGGAATTTGCTGTTCAGCACTTACAGATAATGGAGCGTTCACTCTCAGTCTGAGAACTGTGGACAAACGCTTCACTAGTCTGACTCCACAGCTGCGTCTGTTCATTTCGGAGCTGGAGGACTTTCTCTGTCCTTGGTCCTGGTTCTGCTCCTTTGAGCTACACAGCAGTAAAAGGCAATGACTCCGGCATGCATACAATTCCGACTACGGAACAACGCGTACACTTATCAGAAACTTACACCATGGCAAAAATGTCAAGATGACAAGTCAAAGGAGACTTCCTGGAGGTCTTTAAACTCAAAAAAGGAAAAGGTGATGAGAAACACATGCTGCTTCAAATCACCATATTGCAGTATGACAATTGTGGGGTTGTTCAAGGACATTGTAAAAAAATATCAATTTTTGCCAGCTGATATGCGTCTGTGAAAAACCGAATGTCCAGAATTAACTTTACTGCCGCCATCCTGACAGGAAAACACCCGTTTTCCAGCAGCTGGAATGTTGGCTGTGGGGTGTGGACATCTGTTTTGCCTTCTGTAGTAAAGGCACAGGGTTTGAAACACATCAGGGCAGAGAACTTACTTTAACGTCCACTTAGGTCAATGAACTCTGAACAACAGGTCTAACTGTACTCTGTGATCTTTATAACATTTTCAGACTAAACTGTCTGCTGCTTTTGTCTTGGTCATGTAATGGTGCACATTCCTGTTAGAGGGATCACTGGCGCTGAGTCAGACATGTGTGCTCATCTTTTGGATCTCAGCAGAACAGACACTGGCAGTATAAAGAGCTCTGAGTCGGCGGCTTTTTCGCTAGACCTCTTGCATTAGCATCAGACAGACATTAAAACCATCTGGAGTTTTACTCATCAGAGTGTTTGAGGAAATCTTTGTTCATGGATTCTCATGAATCATTTAGAGTGCCTTTGTGGCTAATTTTGGAAGAAAAAAGTGATTATTTATAGACTTTATAGTCTGTCCGACATGAAATGAGATGATCATGATCTAAGCAGTGATTTGTACAACAAGGCCTGAATACTATCATGTGAAGTTAAGGCTCAACAGTTTTCGATTAGCAGAACGTTCGCTGAATATTAAGAACTTTTGGTTCATTCTTTGAAGTTCTTCCAACATTTAACACAATGATAATATGAAACTCTGTTTGAGCAACTTTCTAACAACATTGTTAAGCAAACCATCATTACACAGATGGTTATAGAACACTTCAGGAACCTTATTCTTTGAAGTATTACATCCTGTCCTTCTTAGAACCTGTTATATCCTTACAAACTTCTAATAAAATAATGATACCATTGCAGATGTCTTTGGAATCTGATAGAACCTTATCATGTTTTTCAAAAACTATCTAGAATCTAATAAACCTCTGCTGCATCACTCTGGGAGAACCCTTGAAGGTACTATGTAGAACCCTATATCACAAGGATCCTACACCTTTGGGATGCTAGATAGAACCTTATTGGATAGTTTCAGAAAAAGCAAATGTCTAGCATCCAATAGGGTCCCCTAGTGCTTCCTTCTGGAAGAACCCTTGGATGTTTTATGTAGAACTCTACATCAGATGATCATTTTGGGTGCTAGATAGAACCATAACATTTGGAATATGATATTTTCAGAAAAAGCAAATGATAAGTTTCTGTCTAGCATCCAAAGGGGTTCTCTTGGATCCCTCTGGAAAAACCCTTAATGGTTCTATATAGAACCCTACACCAGATGACCCATTTGGAAGCTAGAACCTTATAATTTCTTATTTGATATTTTCAAAAAAAAAAAACAACAAATGATAGGGTTCTATCTAGCATCCAACACACCTCTGGTGGGTCCCTCTGGAAAAAACCCTTGAAGAACAGCAGAGGGTTTTTCTTCCAGAATAGGTTACAGGTAGAACCCTGTTAGAAAGTTTGAACTGTTAGTACCATGTGTTCCTTCCAAAGAACCCTTGAGTAACCCTCAAGCCTTATCACTGTACCTTGAGATACTCATTTAAGTTACAGGTTCTTCAAGGGTTCTTTGATTGGTTAACAGTTCTATCATTTTAAAGACAAACTAAAACTGGGTTATATATGGAACTGTTTTCCTCAAAAGTGTATCCTTGTGTGTAAATTTGTAAGCTTCCTTGTGAAACTGTTGGAATAAAAATGCATTACACATGGAGATTTTTTGTTCCCTAATGTACAATGATCCAATTATCTATGATCCTCTACAGGTATGTTCCTCTAACTAAAGATGGAAAAGACACACTGTTTCAGGTTCTGCCTCAATGACACATTTATTTATCACCCGAGTTTATTTTCTTTTTTCTTCTTCTTTTTTTTAAATCATGAGCAAAGACCACTCTGGCACAAACATCTGCTCTAAATGTATCAGAGTGGCTAATGCTCTGATGCTAGCAGCTGTCGAAACAAAGCCTGCTTTCCCATTCGTCTGTACCCAGTGTCAGTGAATGCCCTGTACATAGCACCAATAAAACATTCACAGTGTGTGCCTGGGAATTGCCCCTGGCTGGCTGGCAGTCATAATCTAAACTCTAATCATTAGATCTGAGAAGTTTAGTGGCAATAATGAAAAAAAAAACAAAACTGGTGGACATGTGCTATTCATTCATCTATACATAACAAAGAAAGACTAAATTATAAGCTGATATGGGTCAAAGATGCCTTTTGAGATGTTTCCAAAAGTCCAAAACATATTAACATGGTTAAGTATTATATGACATCATTATATCATTACACGCTTACTTCTTACAAAGGTGTCCAGGAAAAATTATGTAGGTTCTAAAGTAATCTTCATTCACAATTTTTACCACAAATTTGAACTCTGTGGCATATTCTTAATATATTTTTACTCTCTTTCTAACCTTCATCTTTGTCCCATATACAGAATTGACATTTAAAAAGATTCAATTCAGTTGAATTTTGAATAGAAATATATAGAATGTGTGAATGTCTATAGAACTGTGTGAGCAGCTCTACATACGAATAGCAAGTTATCTGATGACATTCTGTCTCTTTAAAATGAACCCGGAGATCCTGGGGGTCTCTGTCAGAACCCCCACCCCTTCTCTCTCTCTCTCTCTCTCTCTCTCTCTCTCTCTCTCTCTCTCTCTCTCTCTCACACACACACACACACACACACACACACACACACACACACACACACACACACACACACATTCTCTCTCTCTCTCTTTCTCTCTTTCTTTCATAGAGTCACACACAGTGGAATGAACACTCTCTCTCAGATGAATCTCTCCAATAATGATGCCCTAAGCAGGCAGGGCATTCGTACTGTCTCATTGCCGTGAAAGGATGTGAGAGGAGAAGTGTAATCTGACGCCCGCTGTTTACCGGGAGCTGAAAAGAGACTAAATAACAGTGCTAACACTAACCAGCTGACACTTTCCTGGCATGGATAAGCAGCAGAGAATCCAGATGCAGATATCCTGGCAGGTAATATACACTGGCTAACCCAAAGTGGACACAGTGCATGCATTCACTCTTATAACTAAATAAATAAATAAATAAAAATATTCCCTTGTGAACCTTAAAAAAACAGTCTATATCTCCTGTCACTCTCAAGTATATCAAATATATCACTCAATCATCAATCAATGCAATGTAAAAATATAAAGCATGTGATATGTATACATCCTTTAAGTTTTTTGCAATGGATCTAAGTAATCACAATACCATTTAGAACAAGATGTCAAGACATCAAGCAACGGCAAATTGGAAAAAATGATCATTTTTGTTCACAGTCACTCAACACAACTCTTACAGGTTGACATAAATGTCTCTGCACTTACCTTAGTGTCTGAAATGATGCGCTCTTCTTTATCTACTATGTGGCACTCAGTGAAATATAAAAAAAAAAAAAAACTTCAAATCTCTGCAAAGCTTCTTTTTGTGACTTTTTTCTGTGTGCTGTCTTGTTTTCCCTAGAGAGATGCAAGTTGTGTCATTTCTCTCTCTCTCTTTTTTTTTCCCCTCTCAGCAGTAGTGATCCACGGAGGCAGGGAGCCTGCTGGCGCTGCAGCCGGAGAGAGGGAGCCAGTGAAAGAGAGAGAGGGAGGGAGAAGTCCCTTTCTCTTAAACAGTAGACACTTTGCGGTCAGACCCCACTCCCACCTACCATTCTTATATCACCCCCTCCTCTTTCTCCTCTCCCTCCTTCTTTCTCCCTCTCTCTCTCTCTCACTCTGGAAGCTGGAGAACTGAAACGGGATGCCTCTAGGCTGAGCCGCATGAGAGAGAGTCCGAGTGTGTGAGAAAAAAACGAGTGTGGGGGGTGAGAGAAAAAGATTTTTGGGAGAAGGAGAGCTAGTGGGTGACAGAAAGTGCGTGAGAGAAAAAGTATAATGAGAGAGAGAGGCTATGTGAGAAAAGAGAGAGAGAGAGAGAGGGCATGTGTGTCTGTGTGTGTGTGTGTGTGTGTGTGAGAGAGAGAAAGAGAGAGAGAGCATTAAGCTACAAAGTGGAACAGCAAATGGTGGGAGGAAGAAACCCAAGGCTGCATTAACATACATTTCAGAATTAGAATAAACGAGGGGTGAAAAGAAGAACGAGCTTGTCTATGTGTCTATGTGTTCGATGACGGTGATGACACCGCCAATGACAGGATTTGCATGCCGATCAGCATAATCCCACTTCCAACAGCTCAAAGAGAAACAAAAAAAATAACAAACAAGTCATTTTAGTCAAGGTAGATGTTCCAGAAAGCTGAACTGTTTCTACCTCAGAAGGGCTAGACTGCAGCTCTCTGGTGCGATTCTGTAAACACACAGCACTTAATCAGAGTTCTGAAACCCCTCCAGCATCTCACACACACACACACACACTGCAGGTAGAACGGAACCCCAAACCATGCTGGCTTCAATTACCATCCCACGCGGTGCCCCTCCATTTCTAGTAAACAGGATCCCCAGTTGAAATAAACTCACTAACAAAGACGCCCCACACTCTCGGTTCTAAGCTGCCAAGCAGAAATGCCCTTCAAAGATTTCCAATGAGCCTAATCAGCTCTGGCGATGATGACACTCTTTGGGTGGGGGAAATCTGACCCCGGAGCTTTTCAGTGCCTGGAATGGGGGTTGTGGAGACCAGAAGGGTTTTCCCCATGGGAAGAATTGGAAATGTGCTCTCTGATGAAGGAAATCAAGCTTGATCAGAACGGGCTTGATGGGTCACATGTTGCTGATGATGCGCACCATCCACGTGGGATTTTAATCTGGGATTCATTTTGGAGAAGATGAGAAACCAGGACGCTGATGGAATTCACACCACTCTTCTACCAAGTGGTGCAAAGCCTCTGCACATTCAAGCTCAATTCATATCAATGCCAAACAAAGAAAATTAGAACAATATTGTCTCTCAACAGGGGAAGTACTTCTAGTTCTTCATCCTCTCATCCTCCCTTACAGTTTTCAACCCACATATATCACACTCTCATAATAAGCCATGTCTCCTGCTAATGGCCAAACTCACACCAAAAGTAGAAGTTGACAGTATTCCCAACGTCATTTCACACCACAGTAGACCACCTGCAAGAATGACTGGTTGTTATTCTGTGTGTGTGAGTGTATGTCTTCAGGGGGAGGTAGACAAGTTCCCTGCCCTCATAAGAACACACAGCAGCTCTTTCCATCTGTTCCGCCTCTCACCTTTCTCTCACACGTTCTCTCTGCCCTCGTCCTTCATGAGGAACCGTGTTTAGAGAAACACGTGCCTCAGTTCGTCAAGCTTTCCCAATGATTAAGGCATTCAGAGAAAGATGTATCCTGCAGTCCTGATTTCCCAAATGACAACGTTGCTCACCTCCTCCCCCGTTTTCCAATTTCTATAGCAGGTGCTCGCTTGCATGATCCAGGTTTATTCACAGCAGCACTGACAGATAATGTGGGTTTTACAACGAGACTAGGTGTGAGCTTTGCTTCTCAACTGCTGAGACCTGATTTCAACAGTATTCCTAATGACTTTTAAAGCAAAATTCTTGATCCCAACGCAACAGGCCATTATGCAACCATATATTTGTGATGCACTTTTTGCAAAACAATTACTATGTTCATTTTCTTCTACATGGTATTGGCCATAACAAAGATCCATCCACAGGTATGTGTCTTAGGGGATAAAAAAGGTTGTTGAGTTCAGGCAGTACTTTTTCCTCCCTGTAATTGGTGGCAGTCCACTGAAAGAAAAGCACAAGGGCTCGACGGGTAGCAAGACACTTTCTGTCAGCGCTAGTGGGATCTAATTATAGGAGGAAGTGGCTCCTGCCTAAGGCATAGTTGAGTGTCAGGAGCCGCAAGACTGCAATAAGAGAGCAGAGGACTGGAGGGACGTGGCCTCATCTTGCAGGCACCCCGGTGACCTGCACAGACCTGTTTACCTCATTAAAAATGAATTCCCAGGTAATATTGGCATTTCTCCATCCTCCCTTTTTCCCTTTTCAGGCTTGTGGTCATCCATTATGCAGCAGGGAGCGAGAGTCGGGTGAGTTAACGCAAGAAAGGTCATTTGGCCAGTTTGACTACAGAAACCATCACTTCCTGTCACATTTATTACCCCAGCGTTGGCTCAAGTGCTCAGATATTAACACTAATGGTCTGTTTAAAGTGTCAAGTCTGCAGACAAAGTAAAAATTGACTCTCCGCAAACGAGGGCCATGCCTTCAGTGAGTTAAAGAAAGGAAAAGTGATCTGTCGGGGATTTGTCATTCATAAAACAAAGACAAGGATGAAAAAAATGGAAAAATCAGGAGCCACATACAGAAGTAAAGAGCTATTTCCTGGCTATATCTCCTGCTTATTAGTCCTGTAGAGGCTAAGCAATAAATTGTCATTAGGTTTAGACTAATGAAAAACAACCTTTATTGGCTCTACATGGAAATCTAAGCTGAAGGGAAAAAAACACCGAAGAAAAATGTATAGTATATGGGAAAGATTAGCTGCAGACCCAGGCTTAATTGCTAAGGCAGGGTAAAACAGACTGAATGATGGTCTGGACCACACACAGGTCAGCAACCTCTGTGTATGTGTGTATAAAAAGCCTGTAAATTTCTGCCAACTGTGACAGGAGATTAGAACTTTACTGTGACCCCTGTGACCTTGCGAGCCTAGCGTTCCTCAGGCTTGGGGAGCTTTATCTGCTTCCATGGTGCTTCCAGCTTTTCATTAAAGCACAGTTTCTATTAAAGCGCCATGAACTGGTGAAATCGGTGCATGGAGACCCATAAATATCACAGATTAATGACTACGGTGTGGATTTGCACCACTGAGAACATGAAGCTTCACTGTACATAACACGCGCCATCATTTTTCCTGCCTTATGAAGGCTCTTTTATTCTTTTCCATTTCATCATAGGGGGTGGAATGAGGTCTAGGACTGCTGAGAACATCTCTAACAATGGATCATGGTGATTTAAGGAAGTCATGAGTACAATCCTGTGGGTAAAGTGCACATCTTTCTTTCTAATCATGCTCTGTATATTTTTGCAAAAGTGAAGATTTAATGTTTTTCCCCTCACTGAGATAGAGATGCAATACTTTAAAACAAACAGGGCTGAGCTGAACACACAAAGACAAATAAATTATTTCCTCTCGAATGGCTTGCAACAATGGCAGCTCAGTGAATGAGACCTGTGAGCCAAAAATTGAAGTGCTGAAAGAGAACTGTATTGTGAGGAATGAGAAAGAACTTAGTAGTAGTTACTCCTGATAAAGGTTTTTCACTGTTCCTTCAAGCAGTCCTGAGACATCACTGACCCTTGTCCAAAGTAGAGCCCTTTTATAGCAATCCTATCAATAGATCAGACAGGTTTAAGGGTAATAATTCATCCATGTGACAGCTGTGTTTAACAACAGTGGGATCTGTTTACTGAAAGATGATCGAGCAAGATGCCTTCGATTGAAGCTGAGAGGAATTTGAGATGCAATATTATCACCTGCTCAAGAAACTGGCCCTAGGGACTGGAAAGCGCCACTTAATCTGATGAGGGCTGTGAAATGTGGGCAGAGAGAGGAAGGAATGCAGGGAAAGACTGACCTGAGGGACCTGAGACCTGACCTTGGGTCCCAGGGACTTCAACAAATGAGTCAACTGTGGTGCTGCCACATAGCTTTGGTGAAAGTGGACACTATGGACCAATAAGACACCATTGTGTCATGGAAAGCATGACTCAAAAGACAGTGACTAAGAACTTTTGCCTTGATTTTATATAAAGTTTTGATGATCTGTTTGGAAGGACCTTCCAGCTTGTCCAATATTTCTGTCTCATACATCCCTCTGTCTTTCTCCTTCCACACTCTTATCTGATTTCACCACGCTATGGCTAAAAACCAACCAGATAACCTGAAACTTCACTATATAACTCTAAGGCAAGTTGACTGGCACCTTTTGTGACTTCCAAGTCAAGGACATGAGTCTTGCCTTTCTCTCCTTAATCCATAAAATAAACAGTGTGATACATCACGATATGTTGGCATGCTGTGGCATTTTCATCACAGCTACGCAGTCATTCTTTTCAAGTTATCCACCGCATCCACACTGGGACAGACAGATTTGTTTGGAGAAGCCCTCCGAGAATACAGCCCTGTCTCTGGCAGAATTGAGAAAGATGCCGTATCTCTTTGCAAGTGCGGTAGAAAGACAGGCAGGCTGGTTGATTTATTAATGCCATGCAGGTAAAGCGTCGGAGCTGAGTGTCAGGGTGTATTTCTGGTGAGATTAAGATGTCCCGGAGGTTTACAAGCCGCAAGCTTGTTTTCAGCTCGACAGCCACCACCGACAGCACACTGTAAAAAGCTACACAGAGAAGCTTTACAATGTAAGCGATCCTCTTGCCAATGAGGCAAAGTACACAGCAATTCGCTCTGATTACAGAGACTACCTCTGTACACTGAACTGACAGTGTATGGCACCTGCTATTTAAAAAAAAAAAAAGCACAAGTCTTAAAAGATTTAAAGAACAAGCTGAGGTTGCTGAGTTCTCAGCAGGGTTGAAGATTTCCTGGATGGTCTCATTGAGGAAGCGGCTTTTGTGCATCTGTTTTCCCCACCCTGTCTGTGGCGAGAGTCATGCCCTCCGTGCCCTTTGTCTACTCGCTGCGATGCATCTCTCTGTGAATGAATGGGACAGCCAGGCACGGAACAAAGAGCAGATCAGGGCTCTTTACTGGGACAGAGCAGCTTATCCAAGGATATAGCCCCCATTGCTGTGGAGCACTTGGTAGCAGTTTCCTTTTAATGCTGACCTATAGTCGACTCCCTTCACTCAAACCTGTGTGTTCACTAGTATACGATGGAATAGACTTTAGATCAGGGTTAATATTCCACTTCAATAAACTTGAATTTATAAGAAAATATACAACCATAAAGTTTTCCGACACTGACATTTTTTTAGGAAACGTTTTAAGATGGAGGGCTTTGTGGTTTCTGGGTAAAAAGCTGCATTTTGTGCCTTATTAACTTCACAACTGAGAAAAAACATAGCTGGTGAGGGAACAAATGTGTATAGCTGTAATAATGTAAGTGATAACGGGAACTTACTTGTCTTACAGATGTTCCGCAACAAAAAAACTATGACTATGTCATTCATTAATAAATAAAAATTGTCGTTGTCTAATTGTTATGATATGAAAGGAATCAAACACTTTGTGACCTGTAATCAACTCCATCTTATTTTTGATTATTTTAATCTAACAGCACTTTCCATCATGATTTATTTCTTATTTGATGCTAGACAAATGTTGATTGTGTTTCAATGTGTAGACCTAAATCTCTGATTTAACTAACTATATTGATAGTTAGTGGTGTCACTCGTGCTTTAAATCGAGTGACCTGTAATTAATTCAACTGTTTAATGGAGTAGGTGGAATATCGCTTATCATTTTTGGTAATGACTCAAGTAGGTTACTTTCCGATGAGACCAAACTATCTTGGAGCTTTTTCTGAGTCTGTACTGTTTGTATTTTGAAGAGTAAAACAGGCTTTTCATGAACCGACGGATATTTCTTCTAATCATGCGATAAGAAAATTGGTCCTTGGGGTAGGGATTCTTCTGTAGCCTAGTAAAAAAAAAAAATATATATATATATATATATATATGGTCCACACACTCCTCCTACCTGTGTTTCACATAGCAGTCTTCCAAGAAGCCAGATAAAGCTAAATCTCCAGAGAGATGTGTGTGAGATGGATGCTGATGGGTCTATCTGCTGCTTTTATTCAAACAATATTAAGACCTTAAGAAGTTGTGTGCTTTTTTAAAGCAAATATAGATGGATATGTGGCTAGAGATTGATAGTATTCTTAGTCCTAGCATGAAGACAGAGGATTTTTCCACGGAGACTGGAAAGGAGCAACTGACAAATGCTATAAATGTAAATGCAAGTATGTATTTAAAGAGAATTATGATTATACCACATAGGTTCACTAAAAGAGTTTCATTTGTATTTCATTTCAAAATTTGTATATTCAAGCATTTATAAGGTCAAGACTAAAAATTAACCACATAAATGCATTTACGATAACCTCTTTTGCCATCTGGAATGACCTCAATTCCCTGAAATGTCATTTTTCAATATAATGGCTTGTCATTCAGAGTGTCTTCATCTTTCCTCCATTTTTTCTCATCCCTCCTCTGAAATTTCAAATGAAAATTCCTTGCTTGGTAAAGCCATGTTGGTATGCTCTCTCTCTCTTTCTCTCTCTCTCCATCTATTTCTTTTTCCCACCATCCTGACCTCCCATCCTCTCTCGTTCTGCTGCTTATCACCACTTCCTTTCATCTGCACATCACCATCCCTGTGTCAGTAATCCTGCAGGGTGTTAAATAGAGGACAAGTCACGCCTCAGCACCACGAACCAGGACTGGCAGCTCTCTTTTTCTCTCTCTCTGCTGCGCACACAAACACACACACACACACACACACACACACGGACAGAGTGTGTGTATTCACACATAAATGCACACATATTAGAGCATGCTTGCATACACAGCACACATGCAAATATAGCTTATCTCTGAAGACCTGCAACTTGGCAATGTTTGGTTAGGTAGCAGTTGGTGTTCTGTGAATAATTCTTGACTCTTCTCCAATTTTTTAAATTAATTTGAGCAGGTTTATCATATTCAGACATTTATGCAGTACTATCTCTGCCATATAATTATGGGCAATTTTAAAACCTTACGTAACTCTGTAAGGAATGTGGAACTTTTTATAGAAAATGACACTGCAGGATATACACTACATAACAAAAATCAAAGGAATAATGTATTATTATTATTATTATTATTATTATTATTATTATTAAAAGATTATCCAACATTTATAATTTACTACACACACAGCCTCAGATCTCTCTCACATTATATACTGGAAAGACCGGTATACATTTCTGCAGTGTTAGCTGTTTAATGGCATGAAATTCATCAGAGGTGTACTCATCCATGGAAATGGATGGAAACATGAAGATAAATGAGAATTTCAAAGCACAGACTACACAGTATAAATGATCACCATCACATTCCATTTTAGCCTTAATGATCTCCTTCCTTTCAGCAATAAATGGAAGTCGGCATTAGCTTTAGGTTACTTCATAAAAAGTGCAAATACAAACTACATCAGGTTGGAGTTAATTTCCACAAATGCATATTATCTGATAATATGTCCTATACAGAATATATACAGTAAGAACTACTGGAGAAAAAAACAATAATGTCATCTTCACCTTCACAATACTGTAGCATGACAAGGTCAGCTCATCAAAATGATTGAATACGCTATTTTACTGCAATCAGGTGTGAAGTAAAGCTAAGGTCGTGGAGTTTAAACCTATGAAATTTGACTAAAGAGTATTTCCATTTGCAAATTCATTCTTTCTGATCAGATCCAAATGTCTACATTAGAGAGTAAATGAAGGTCCATGATGGACGCTGAGTTTATCATAACTATGTTCCACGCCATTTACACAATAAATCCGTTTGCTTCCAGACAGCTTGTCTTGCGCAGCCTCTACTATGTGATCTCACCAGATCAGATTTACACACGGAGCCAGAAACTCAATAAATTTAACCTACAAGCAGCCAAGGTCAGTGTCTGAGCCTGTGGTACTTCAGAAAAGAGCTCATTCTGTACACTGACACTCTTTAAGTTAGTGACCCTGCTGCTTCTTCACAATAAATACACTATAAGACCTAAAGTATTTTGTAAAGTATTATGGACACCTGACCATCACACCCACATGTGGTTCTTCCCCAAACTGTTGCCACAGTGTTGGAAGCACTCAACTGTATACAATGTCTTTGTATACTGTAGCATTATAATTTGCCTTCACTGGAACTAAGAGGCCCAAACATGTTCCAGCATGACAGTGCCCCTGTGCTCAAAGTGAGGTGCATGAAGACATCGTTTGCCAAGCTTGGTGTAGAAGAACTTGAGTGGGATGAACTGGAACGCTGGCTGCTTTCCTGGCCTCCTCGAAAACTTGAAAATTGCTGTTCACCATTCAGTCTAACAGAGCTAAAGCAATTTTCCCAAGAAAAACGGGCAAAATTTCAGGATTGAGATGTTCAGAGCTACTAGAGATATAGTATATCCCAGTTGTAACTGCAGTCAAAGGTCATTCTACCAACCACTGCCCTGTTCTGCATAATAGGAACAAATGTCTATTTTTTTTGTTTGTTTGTTTTTAAATAAATCTTTGTGACACCTTCAAATGTTAGTCATATTGTTTAAAGCAAATGGTAAAAAGTCAATTCCAGGTTGTAACACTATAAAATGTGGATAAGTTCAAGGGAGTGAATATCTACGAAAGGCACTGTAATATTAATAATAATTATGATACTAATGACAATAATTAAATATTGTTAAATAGCATTTCAATATTAAATATCACATAAATTAAATAGATACTTTTAAGGGGTAAAGATCATAACTATAAAGCACACTTAGAGTTTAATGTAAAAGTTGAAAACTATGCTAACAGTTTCACGTTAGCAGAATGTTTGTAAGTCAATGTTTTCCTGATTTTGTCTTGTTTCCATTGTCACTATGCCTTTACATTGTCATTATAAAAGTCTTAGCTAGCTGATATTGCGTCTATATTTCCTTGTTGCCTAGCAACTACTTTACAGTGGTCATATCATGCATGTTAGTGTGTTCAAACAGTGCTGTGTGTTCCCTCTCTTGTGGTATTCTCCACTTCGGAAGTGGAAACGTTCTGATAGATCAGAGTTCAAGCTGTGACACAATGTTGATGTTTCGCTAAATGGAAATTT
Source organism: Pangasius djambal (assembly GCA_022985145.1). Lineage (NCBI taxonomy): Eukaryota > Metazoa > Chordata > Actinopteri > Siluriformes > Pangasiidae > Pangasius > Pangasius djambal. Next base: position 13,164,873 of record CM040998.1, read on the forward strand.
GGTTTGTGGTTGATGTGAAACGTAATTACAGTGTAGTTTTAGTTGTATGAAATCTTGCCCACATATCTGAGGATACTGTTAATATACCCAACAGTGTTGTTTTCTTTCCACTCTCACTATAGCTTGACATTGTCTAAATAAAAGACTATTCTAACCATATGTATTTTCCAGTTGCCTAGCAACAGCATTTTCACAACTTTGCAAGTGAGGTCGAGTGTTGTTTCTCAGTATGGCGGCCCATGAACGTTCGGATTGCAGTCAATGCTAGGTGTCAGTTTTACATATTTTTTAAAAATAATTTACCAACACTTGTTAGGAAAATGGAGGATATTTCGGACACTTTTTTTACTCCTTTCCATTCTCTCGAGTGTTGTGACACAATGATGTTCTACTCAGCATGGCAGGCCATAAATGTTCGGCTTTGCAGTCAATGCTAGGTATAATTACAGCATATTTTATTTTAGTTTACAGATCATTTTCATAATATATTAGCAACATATCTGAGAAAATGACCATTTGGCCAACATTTGGACTCATGTGCAATGCCTGGAGTGTTGTGACACAATGTTGTTTCTAAATGTAGCAGCCCATGTAAGTTCAGTTTGCATTCGATGCTAGGTGTAATTACAGTGTATTTTCTGAATAATTTACCAACACCTCTGAGGAAAATTGACATTTCTAATGTTTATCTCATTTCCACTGTCACTCTGCCTGTATATCTTTCATATAAAAGCTAGACTTAACAGCTACATGATATCTAGCTAAATCATAGCCTCAGTTATTATGCTCTGCATCTCTATTTCCCATTTGTCTAGAAACAGCATTGTCATCATTTGCATGTACTGAGGTTATGTATTCTAATGTAATGTTTCTCAATATGACAGCCCATGAAATTAGGTTTGCAGTCGGGCTAGGTGTAATTACAGCATATTTTTAGTGGTACAGAGTATTTTCTTAATAATTCACCAACATATTTGAGGAAAATGATGATATTTCAGATGTTTTTGTCTCCTTTATCTGTCATGCTGCCTTTACATTGTTCATATAACAGCGACATGACAGCTAGCTAAATCATAGCCTCAGCGATTAGCTAGTTTATGCTCTGCTTGTTTATTTGCCCGCTATCTAGAAACAGCATGAAGTTTCATTTGAAAGATCAGTGGCGTCAGTTTTTATTATATCACGTTTTCAAAACATTGTAGGTTATTTTTGTAACCTTTTTCATAAAATGTCAAGTACATTACTGAAAGCTTCAATAACATTCACTGTTATCTGAGCGCAGGCAGCATTTCTAACCAGTCTTCCTTCCCCTACAGGTTTAGGGTCAAAGAACAGGCGGCCATTGAGGGTCACGCAGTGGTGGCTAAGGAGCCTTCAGGACCTTTCTTCTCCGCTTGGCTTTATCATATATCTCCATATGACTTTGCTTCACGATTACCATAGCAGCCATAAAGAAAGTCTGTCCCTGGAGAGGAAAACCTTCAATTACAGAATATGTTGTGCTGTGCTTTTTAATAGCAGCTTTCACAATAACTAAGTCAATGCTGAGCCATGGAGAGAGAAGAGTTCTGCAACTTCAAACAAACAGACAGCTGTAGGGCAAAAGGGGTCACAGGAGAGGGCAGGAGGAGCCTTGGGTAAATGAAGGCAACGTCACAGAAGACCTGATGAGGTGCTTTCAAGAGAGTCTGTGAGTGATGCTTCAAACATTCATTATGGGAAGGCAGATGGATGAAATGGATGCACCATTAGGTGGATGTAAGATGAGGTCAAGATGCACAATGTGCTGTGGCATTTTCAAAGCAAGCACCAAGATGGACAAATATAATCGGACAAGAAGAGAACCTGCCATATGATAAATGATCAGATGTGTGAAAACCGGTATGAAGTGTACAAATTACACTAGAGAAAACAGTGCTAGGTACCACAAATTGCAATTGGTGTGTTTTTAATTCTTTTTAACCTCTCAAAGGTTTCCTGATTTAAAGGCACCAGTCTTGCAGGTGTGCTGCCTTAAAAATGCGCACCATGTAGAAGTGGTCCATTTTGTGGCCCATCATCAAAATGCTAGCAATGTTTGTTGCAAACAGAGATGTGCTTGAACAGCACCAGGTGTCCACTGCTCCCATTGTGCCTTTCACTTGTCCTTTTTGCCATCCTTGCAGCCATTTTATTGTACTCCCTCCTTTCTTTCTTCATGTCCTCACTCAGAACATAAAATTGGCTCCAGGCTCCTCAAGTGCCAATCACTGCTATTGTTTGTGCTTACGTTTTCTCCAGAGAAATTTCAACCTGCAATTACCGACTGAACACCTTCTAGTGGTAACGCTCTACAAATCCCTAAGAAATCCCACTGCACCGACAGTGATGGTTTACACATCTAATCCTGTATTAGTAAGGATTTTTTTTGCACTCTGTAAGTGATAGTAAAACCTCCAGCAGAGTGATGTTACATTTGCTTTTCCCCCACATAACTGCTCTTTTTTTTCCCTTTTACAAAGCAGGTGGTAGTCGTAGAAGCCTTGATATGTTCACTTACAATAAACGAACAGTTGAGATTCCTGCCAGGTCCTGGCTGCCTCGTGGTGTGTTGAGTCTGCTCTTTACTTTTTATAACCCACATATGCTTCTTGAGAAAAAAATCAACCCAGCCTCGTGGCCTTTGTATGCAGTATTTTTGCAGCTTGCCATTGTCCTGCCAGTTCACATCTATATGCATCTACATTACATGTACGTGCGAGAGAAAGTGGGAAAAGCATGTAAATGGCCTTCACAAATGCAAATGCATGCATTCTCAGAGATGTTTGAAGAGCAAAAACATTGTCTACAGTTTCTCAGGGGAGCATCCATTAGAAAAAAAAAAAGACAAATAAGCCTAGCATAATTACATACATTGCAATGCAATTTTAGACTATCATTAGAGAGTATTCATCATGTGTATTTGCTCTTGCTTATTCTCTACATTCAAAATACAGAACACTGTAAATTACTAGCACGTTACCTTTTCTGAATCTTTTGGTGCAATAGCTGATTTATTTTATTTTATTTTAATTTCCTACTAGTACAAATTACATGGAAAATATGTAGAACATGATAAAAAAAAAAAAGGCAATTGTTTAAACATTCACTTCAGACCAAGTGTGTTATGTGGCTCAGAAAACTGCATTCTGGTGTGAAATGGTTCTGTGTTTACATGGACCTCCTGTGAGTGTTTTTACAGACACGACCAAACACCTCTCACTCTGCTCCCATCTCAGTTAGTTTGAAAATGAATTCAGTAAGTGCCCAGATACATGAGCAAAAAAAACATGACATGCCTCCAAAATGCGTAATGACAAGAAATGTAGTAAATCCCAGGAGTTAAGGGAGCAAAACTGGCCATGCTTGCTGGGTAGGATGGCATACTCTCTCCTGTCAATCACAGCAACAAAAGTCAATCATGGGTGTCTGTGTGATCGTGTATGTGGAAGAGGGTAGATAGCGCTTTCCACCGAGTGTGTTACACTGCCCTGTGATGCAGCATGAGCAGCATTTTGAAAAGACAAGGTTGGCTGGCTTCATACATTTCAGATGAAGCACGTGTTAGACTTCACGCTCCCCATTTGGTAGCTGTCGTATGATAGGGGAGAACTGGCTGGTGGGTGGGAATTAGCAGGTGACCAAAATGGGGGGAAAAAGGAATGTAATTCATCTAGAAAACTATTTATGATGGAGAAATTTATTACTAGTGAAAGAGATGAATTTGGACACAGAATGTTCCTCCTTCATATGTATGTACACGCAATATGCATAAAGCATTGAACTGTTCAAATGGCTGGCTTTACATACCAAATCAAGCAGATTCCATTTTATCACAGAGAGCCAGGTAAGGTAATGCTTTAATGGATGAAATATCGTCACTGAAATTCATTTAATGCTAGATACCTACATCAAACATTCATGCAGCTATCAAGGCTAACTAGTTAACAATGGTAGTGATGGTCTGCTGAAAATCTCATGAGAGCTCATTACAAAGACATCTCAGCTGTGCTGTAGTTCAGGTAAAATCCTTGAGCATAATTCATAAAGAATGCTCAAACTCTGCAAAAGTGGCTTTCACCACACCACAGCTTGCGTTTTGGCAGTAAGGACTTTTATCCGACTCATATGACTTTTTATCCGGCATTCAGACAGACAGTCCTGCCAGAACCAGACCTGCTGAATCATACTCCTTCCTTTTTCCATTGTACATAGTGAAAACGTTCACCAAGCACTAGCACGGCATCCACAGGGCTTCTGGCTGCTTAGCAACACTTAAGCAAGAGTCATTAATCTCAAATTTCCTTAAGCTGAAGAAAAACAGGATCTCCTAATTAAGCTCCCAGGCTTAAATAGAAATTTGAGAAAAATTCTTTTGCTACTTTGCTACTCCTTGTTGGCAACTCAATAAAGAACCTTTATTTTTTTAAATAAAATGTTAAAAAATGTGGCAAAAAAAGAGAGATGAGAACAGAGCTTTCTCTTTGTATAGCTCTCTTGAGATGCTACACGTACTGGCATCATATATTAATTTCTCTCACTTTACAGTCCTGCCGCTGTGTTTGTGTAGTAAGAGAAAAGACTGCATGGAGCTGTGAGAGGAATGCTATTACAGACATGACTTTGGTACAGTAATAGGGAGTCAAGTTAATTTACTCCTCAAGGCTGTTGCTTATCCTGAATGCTTATCCTTAAAGACATGAACACAAATATCTACAAACTCCAGGTGACAACTGCATCTCTGGTTCTATCTTGCTAAAGCAATACAGGATTACAAATAACACTGAATCTGAGAGTACCGTGCTGCAATTTCAAATGTACTGTATACCTGTATTTCATGATAAATGATTCCCTACACAGTACTGTCTATCTTTATAAATAAAACAGATCTATATCATTGGAGATTCTTCAAACATTTGCTATCGTCCACCTTTGGTTCCCACCACTTTCTGGCCAGTTCACTCAGTCCCTGAACACTAGAAAAAGGCAGTGAAAGGTTACAGCCTTGTCTGAGAAGTGTAACAATTTATAGCAGCTAAAGTCTCTCCTGCATGTTATAATATATAGCCATCTCCTGGAGACCACAGGAGTTCATTGTGCCAAAATGTTGAGGGCCATTTGAATGAAACAAAGAGCCCACACTGGCCAATTCAGAAAATAATTTGCAATATATTTCACAATAAAATCTTTATAGAGAATGAAATCATCTTTTTAGATGATAGCCCCTACTGAGTCTGATGTAAAAATAAACTTGACTCAGAAACTGAACACAAGAACTGGAATGTCAACTAGGATTATTGGACTTTTATTACAAATAGATGTACTTTTGTCTGCAAATTTGCCAGTTGGGTAACATTGCTGCATCACAGCTCCAGTGTCCCTGATACGATCTTGAACTTTTGCATTTTCTCCCCATATTGGGTTTCCTCTGGGTTCTCTGGTTTCCACCCACCTCCCAAAGGTAGGTGGATTGGCTATGCTAAGTTTCCCCTAGTTGTGAGTGAATGTGTGTGCATGGTGTACTGCAATGGACTGTGGTCCCATCCAGGGTACATTCGCACATCATGCCCAGTGTTCCCTGGAAAGGCAACCCTGACCTAGATAAGGCAGTTACTAAAGATGAATGAATGAGTGCCCATTTCTGTGTCAAGAAATACACAAAGAAGTGCTATGACCACATAAATAATTCTGGTAATGTAACATTGTAGACCCAAACAATGGCAAAATAGTATCGGTAGACAAGGTTCATGCAGGTGAGTAAATAAACAAAAGGGAAAACAGGGCAGTTCAGAAACACAGATTGTCAGCTAAAGTAGTATAGGAGTCGTCAATAAGGAACAGGTGCAGGTGATAATAAGAAGGAAGTGCCAGGATATGGGTCAATCAGGACCAAGAATCCTGCATAGGCAAAGATACAAACCCAAGTGACGTATATAAATGCTTATATCTTGTGCTGAGGAAACAATTTTTATATTTCAGTGAATGTTTAAAATTCAGCGGCAAGTTTGTCTATGGTATGGGAAGTAAATCCAGTTCAAATTCATTTTTATACACCCAATAGGATGATATATAATTTTTTTCCCACTCTGGGGAAGAGAGCAAATGAAAATTTATTGCAGAAAAATATCAGTCAGTTATTCAATCTTGGAAAATATACTGTCACTAATGCAATTACAGTGCGATATATCACCTAGCATGGTTGCCATAGAAACGTGTTATTACTTTTGTACTTGGCTCGATGAAGGCCATCAGTTCAGATGGTGGATCTTTTGTGCTGGAGTATGAGAACCTGCACTTCTTCGGAGGCTGAGGCGTCAATGTAATATTTTAAGCATTCATATTTCAGGTATTGTAAGAACATAATCTGATGCTGTTTTCTTCTTCAATGAAGGTGAAATCACTTTATGGAATTAACACAAAAGTGCTGGCCCCCTTAAGTGAATGTAATCTGAGATACACACTTACCAGGACAAGCAACCTTCGAGTAAAGTACTCTCAAGGGTACGAAACCACAATGCACCCAAACTAACCCAATTCTGTTTCATATCCATTACTCCATGGACTAGCCATAATAGCAAAGCTGGATATATTTGTGTCCTGATGTTGATGGATCTCACAGTGGATTTGTCGAAAAGAGAAGTCGAAAAAAGATTTCTTGCAACAACCAACTTGTTATTTCATGACATCAACTTGGCACAGGACAGGACCTTTGCCCTTCAAAATGCCACACTCATAGAGTGCCTCTATAATTGAGTGTTTAGCTTCAAAAGCTGAGGTTTGCTTAACAGTGGAGGAAACTCCTCAGTGGTGGCCCAAAACCAGAACACACAGTCCAGCTGGGTTACTGCCCGGGGCCTGTCTCTGTCACTCCATAACCGCCTATTCTCACAGACCTCCGTGACTGTAAAACAGGAATTGAACTGGACACATTTCTCTGACTGTGCTCCAGCACACATCATCAAATTCAATTTGAATCAGCTATCGTTCTCAAAAAAAAAAAAAAATAAATCACTCAAACTACTGGGTCTTCATTATTGACAGTACTGTTGCAAATGCTCAGTTCATAAATGCATCTCTGACTGTTTAGTTGATGCAAATTTAACCATGAGAGATTAACTGAAAACCTTCAAATAACATTCAGCAAATATTGTTATTCCAAGTTGTCCAATTACCATAAAGACCTATAAAAAGAGACTCTAGTACAGTATTTATGCTGAATGGGCCCAATGAACCACTCATGTTTTGCAGGCCATGCATGAAATATTGCCAAAATCCACCCAACAAAAGGTGGAGGTTAACTTTTTAAAGTTCTAGCTTGCTATTCATTCATTCATTCTTTTATTCATCTTCTATAAGCACTTTATTCTGATCAGGGTAGTGGTGGATCCAAACCCGAGCCCAGGATCACTGGGCGTGAAGTGGGAATACACCCTGGATGGGACGCCAGTCTACTGTGAACACATACATTCACACCTGGAGGCAATTTAGCATAGCTGATCCAGCTGTTTGGGAGCTGGAGTCAATCAGAGAACCTGGAGGAAACCCACACAGAGACAGGGTGAAAATTACAAATTCTGTACAGACAGTAAGCTGAGCTCAGGATCAAACTGTTGGATCCTGGAGCTATGAGATGCAATGCTACCCACTGCATTACTTTCCTATACAGTTATTCATATGTTCCTACTATGAATTACTCTGTAATCAAAATCAAACTAATAGGTAAGGTATGTAGTTACATTTTCAATGAGGAATGGGAGTCTGAACCCGTCAAAGGATCCTGTGAGTTTAAGGGATTAAAGAGAGATCAGGGCATCTCTGACAGGCACTAATATATAGACTAAGAGCTTATGAATAATGATCAGAAAGCAGAGTAAATGATAGCTTGGCAACAGGAATTAAGATTGATTGAGTACGGTTGACGTGAATACACATCGCTCTCGCTTTTGCCTTAGCAATTGTCAGTAGTCTCTTTGACCAGATCTAAGATCTTGCTCTCAGTGTCTTCAGACTTCAACAATCAGACCTGACAATCAGTCTGCTGGGCATCATTCTAAAGCTGGTAAACAGTCCAGTCCAGGTATACTGTGCTATTAAGAATATCTGATCTTTTGGTCTGGAATTGCTGTAAGGATTTGGAGGAAATGTTATGGAGCTTCTCTAAATGTATATGCATTGAGTACCATACTGGTCTCACCTCCTGTTGGTATCACTTTCACAAGTCTGTCATATCTGTTCTTTGCCCTTAATTTATCTTAATATTTCCTCTAAAGCACGAAGAATGACTGAAGGGGTTAGGCTTACATGATTCATTCGTGTGTGACTGACATGCACAGCAGACCCCCGATCCCATTGTGGGTCTAAGCTTTAGATGCCTGCAAAGTCCATTACTGAAAAGAGCCAGTGCATTAAAATGCTGAAGGAGTATCATGAGGAATGAATGGGCATGGTGGTCCTCTTGTTTTGGTTTCCACCCGTAACCTCCCATGTGTGTACCACTGGGCAGGATTCAAAACAAAGAACACACTGTTTCAAGCTCAAGGTGTAAGAGCAACCGAAAAAAGCACACACCAGCACGTACTAATTCTTGCAAGCTCTGTGAAAAAGCTCTCTTTCTGAGGAAAAATGCAGTGGCGACATTGTACACACTTCCATGTGGTGTTTGGTGTAAATTACAGTGAGCTTTGCGTGCTATTCAAGGATACCGAAATACAACTGTTGTTGATTATGTCAATACAGAGACTGAGTGAAACTTCCAAACTGCCATAAAAAGTTAAACCAGGGTGTCTCTAATAAGGCTGATGTCCTACTGTGACTTAAGAGACTGAGACACCACTACCTAAAGCTTCTGCAAACCTCAGTGACTCATATGCCTTAGAGAAAATGTAAGGCAAGCATATTTATAGCAGCTATCACTTAAAATCATCTGCGTGGTAGATTTCCATTGTGACCCAGCACTCCAATCATTGCTTGGACCCCTAGACCACTGGAGTGTACTCAGAGATAAGAAGCTTCGGGTCATCAACATGGGCTCTATGACATGTAATATAGCTCAGATGGATAGACGGATAGTCCTGTGTCTTCCAAGCATCCTGTGTCTAATAAGCCAGTGAATGGGTTCAATCATTTTCCCTCTGGCAAACAGTCACCTGCACTGCAAAAGCATTTCTATGCGCTCGTGAATGGTACTAAATCACTAAGCCCTGAAATATAATCCTCTGCTTATACCCTACTGCCCCCTCCCTCATCCTTCCCCTCCACCTCTCCTCTCCATCACTCATAGAGAAGGAATAGGGGGGCTGTTGACTGGGTGATTGTCTCCCCACAATCACCCTGGCTGCCTGGGCCTCCTTAAGATACATTTATTACAAGAGCCCTCCTCTGGAGGCAGACATATGGCTGCACAGTACTTGAGTCGGAGATGTGGCCGGCTATTGAAAAACTAAGTTATGACCTCCTCCAGAATGTTTTCCCATTAGCTGTAAGAATGTTTAAGCATGTAGCCTACTTGTCTTGATTTGCATGCAGTTCAGCCTTGCACATATAGTCCAGCACATATAGGAACAATAAATGGCCAAAGATTACACTGAGAATCCCAAACAATAATCGTCACTCTTGACTCTAGTGCCACAATAACCAAAAGATGTTTCATGAGAAATTATGTTGGACTGCTTGTATCTTTCCTCGCCAAGTGGCCCCTATTCAGTTTGACCAGTTCCACCATGGAGAATTGATACCATTGCAATCATATTTGAAAGATCTTAAGGAACTTACTATGAGTCAAAGAAAACCCATTAGAGCAGGAGTTCTCAAACTTTTTTTTGCAGTAACCCCTTCCGGAATTAAAGCATTACCAAGGACCCCCTTATGATCACAGCACAGATTTAATTTTTTATGAACAGTAGGGCAAATATCTACAATAATATTCATTTATTCCAGTCATTACAGCTCCAGCACTTCCAGGTTTTACTGAAATTGCAGTTAGATTAAAATGAACATTATATTCACTTGTTTTTTTATAGTTATTGGGTTTTAGATTAACTTCTTTCATTTCATTTTGATCAATCAATTAGTCTTATAGGTATAACGACTAAATAATAACCATAACAACCTTGATATTATTTGATAGAAATCTCTACCCCAGTCATGTGATTTTAAAAAAGCAATACAGGACCCCCCGGATCTATATGACGGACCCCTAGGACCCCTGTAGATGTAAGTGTAGATGAAATGACATAAAAGATTTCAAAAAGTCTACGCACAGTTACACCTTGATGGAGAACTCAACAACAGACCTGTTTCCATCGCCTCTGGTTAAGAAACTAACACTGCTTCTGTGAGCGATTTTGATTGCAGTTAAATGATCTGCTGTTCACGCATTCTACTCACCAGTACAACCCTACTTTAGATGCAAGGAGGCGTGCAGCCACACATGGGAAAGTGATTAGATAAACCTGTGAGTCAACAAGGTGATAATGAGTGTGTTCTTATCTTGGCTAGAACTTTTTTCCTGAGCTGTATTATCTTGGCAATATCTTTATCCTGCAGCGTTTTCCACGAAGTGGGGGGTCTAATGGGAATGTAAGTTTGAGCTGAATTAATTTTTTCACACAAATTGGGATATTACATTTCCTACCTCTTCATTTTATCATTTATGTAAGACAGATTGTGACTGATGAGTAGGAAATGACAAGCTGGAAATGAGCACTCTGTTAGTAATTTAACTAACTTAAATTATCACTTAATTTTTTTTGTGTTGTCTGTGTGTTTTTTATACTATATTACATCCCCAACATATTTTTTTTAACTGAAAGTACTCTTAGTCTGTGACCAAGTGAACCAGTATCAGGATGTATTTATTGATAGAGACCTTTAAGCACTTCTGTAAGTTGCTCTGGATAAGGGCATCTACCAAATGCCATAAATGTAAATGTAATTTTGAAATTCATAATTCCCCCAGTTGGGACTATGGAATTGTTCCTTTAGGCATATCATTAAATTTGATACTTGCAGCTTTTTCAAGTCATTAAAACACAAGTTTAAAGGGGTTACATGAAATTCTCTGGTGGCTTGTAGAGTCTGTTTCAATTATTTAACTGGTCTAGCAGTATTACTTTTTCGAGTTCAGGGATTAATGTGTTGTCCATTGACAAAGCAATGTAAATATATAGTCTGATACTAAAATAAAATTCCAGCATGAGTCATATAATATATGAACATATTTTTCTACCCTGACCCAGTATTTTTTATCACCTCTGTTTCTACTCCCTAGTCCAATCTCTGTAGCACTTCTCATGACTCATTGTCTGAGCTGTGAAATGTCGCCACATTTCTCAAATATCAAGGCAAATGTTATTTCAAGAAGCTCTTTGAAAAGGAATGTGAAACAGAAAATTATATGATATTAACATTTTTTAGGAAAGTCATACAAGCCTTAAAAATATTGTTTCACTGGTCTTTACATCCAAACTATAACATAGCTGATAGTTTTCATGCTCGGGTGGTGGACATACCACCAGGAGTATTGTTTGGTGCTCTGTATAATGTTATGTGCTGTCAAAGGTAATATCTAATTGTGCTAAAATGTTCGTTTTGGTAAATTGACTGAGAGAGAAATAAGGATAAGTTTATTTGGGAAACTGCCTCACCATTCAGCAGGGTTAGAGTTCGGGGCAGGGTTTGAAGTAGTAGTTTGTTAGAATTCCTGCAAATTCTGCAACAGATCAGATTGCACCACTTGAGGTTGCCAAAAGAAAGTCGAGTAGCCATGGATCCCTTTGTTATTAAGAAGAGGGCATGAATCCATGTCACGCTAAATCCTATTTTGGCCTGCAGTGAAGACTAGCCAGCGTCTGGTCATTAGCATTACTTACTGAATGAAACAGAACAGACGCCAAACACAGGGCCAAGCACACGAGGACACGTTTGTACCACGAAGGGTCCTGCTCCTGCATATGCTCATTTGGCCGTTTTGCCAAAGTGAAAAAGAATTGTAATGCTGGAATGGTCACTTAAGACCGGAGCTGATTCATGACAATGCTATGTGATATACATTGAATTTGAATGAATTATGAAGTCTAAACTTGCTGTTTGCAATATCACCAAAAGGGCTGTTCTGCGGATGTCAATTTCAAAAGAAACCAAACAAAACTTAACAAACTTAACCAACTCATCTAGCTTATCAAAAAGTAGTCATTTCTTTAAATATATAACCTTTATGATGCCTTTATGAAAGTTGTCTTGTTTTAGCTACATAGCAAGTTGAATAACACTGTCTAACACCAAAAGCTGATTCTAAAGAACTGAAAAAGTGCTGGTGCTCCAGTTTGTGCAGTGTGCCTCCTTTTCTCAGAGAGAGAGAGATCTTAAACAGAATCGGGCTGCTCTGCAGAGACTGAAAGTCATCAATCGATACCAAGAAAATGGAGACAGGTATTTAATTGAGCCCCAAGGACCTTGTGGTGCTACCTGGTTTTGTTTTTAGAGGAAGTAGTGGCACAGCAAAATATACTGCGAAAGGTGTTGTTTGGGAAGTAATTGGCTGCCAAATGCACTTGACTGTGAAAAGATGAAAACCATGAACACTATGTTTGATTCACAGAAGTCGGAGCCAAATGAGTTTTGTTCATGCCAGTGCCCAGTGGGGAGCACATGGACAGCTGGGCGGTGTGTATTCAGTGGCTTTACATAGCCGTTATGTGTCACACTAATGAAATTCTTCAGTTTGGGAGCCAAATGAGATTGTGACCAATGAGAAATTTCATTGAAGAGGATTGCAAAATGTGAGCAGCATTGCTAACTAAATATAGGCCAAGATTGGAAGTATCGAAATATGATTACTTTGTTACTATACTTAATAGTGTGTTAGTCAAGTGTGTCTACTTCATTATGTAAAGCCAGCCATTCAAACAATTAAAATCTTTATAAGAAGGACGTTGATAACTCCCTTTGCCAGTAATAAATTTCATCATATTGGCAAGGTGATACCAATGTGTATTTTGGTTTTACAGCATTTCTTGTCATTTTTTTTTTTTGCTACAGTAAAAGGATTTGGGCACTTACTGGCTTTCACCACGTTTTCCTTTCTGAACAGACTAAGATGAGGGATGAATGAAGAGGTATGTATATAAAGAGTCTGACAGGAGGCCTATCTAACCACACAAGCACTACGGCCCACAGCGCAGGTTTCCAAACGGGTTTTCTCAGCCATATAATACACTTGTACTGATGCTATTGCTTAAACAATTATAATTTAATCATGTTCCACATATTTTCCAGGTTATTCCTGCTAGTAAGAATACTGTTGCAACTGTTTACCTGACCTTTACTTAATACATTTCAAAATAGAAATCTCTACTTTCCACTCACAATATTCACTGATCATATATTTGTGAAGTCATAATGCAACTTTTTTTATTTAGTATCAGGCAACCTCAAGGAGCTCACACAAAGCACTAAAGGAACCACCTTGGCCATCTATATTTGGGTCCAAAGGACTGGTCAGGACAAAGCCAAAGGTATTAGATTGTCACACTGCCCCACTTGGGATTTAAACCAGAATGCTGCTAGTTCCTTTTGTCCAGGCATTAGCTGCTGCATGCACTTCAGGTCGGTCTCAGTTACAAGCACATGCTTATTTAGTCTAACGTCTCTTTTGTTCCATTGGAATGGAGCTCAGTTGTCCCTCTCCACTTTGGCCAAGCTGCTGGATTTCTGTCTTTGCTTAGAGATTGCATAGATAACTAGTATGTTGAAAACTCTTCACAATTGACATTCTGTTTACAAAAACATGTCATTCTTTCACCTTTAAGTGCATTCATCCTCTTGATCCTGACAGTTATGGTCATTCCATTAGTATTAGCTTACAAGTGATATCCCACATCTGCAGGAAAAGTTGTTTGGACGTTTAGAAGCTGAAGAAAACACTGGCTCATGGGCCCATTACTTTCCAAGCTGTCACAGAGTAAGATTATTGCTTCTTGTATCTCAGTCCCAGCTCTATATCCCATATTAATGACTTTATGGGATAGTTAAATGGAATGAAATCTGTTTGCAACTTTTGTAACATGTTAAAATGTCCTTTTACCTTCACATTTCTGTCAGTATTTAAACTATGTTAGACTCTCAGGCTAAGCATGAGCACTAAGTGAAAACGCTTTTCAGTCACTGCTCTTCCATCATTTCCTGATGCTGTACAGAGCCACTACACATTAACCTGCCCATTTCAACTACCTAATGGCTGTTCATTACAGTGTCATAAGCAGGCAAGCAACTCAATCTTTTTCCTGCTTCACTGCGACATATCATTACATGCATCTGTCACTGGTTTCAAAGGGAACCGATTTTCAAATAACAGTCAAGCTGATCATTTACCATGTACTGGCTTTTACTGTAGTACTTCATAAATGAGGAAATGAAGGAACTGCAGGGTTTGAGGATGAAAATGCAAAGTAAAGCAAAGTCCAAATGAGATGCCAAAATGTAACACAGCAAAGAAATGTTAATGTAGAACAACAAGTGAATCTGCTATTCATTATTAATTTGAATAGATCTGACTTCCAGCATCTTATCATAACAACTTTCAATGTTTCAAACTTGCCTCAAAGCTTCAGAATATATGTCAGAGATCATAGTGTAGTCAAAAAGGGTCTTTACATATTTTATCACGCAGCCGTGTTGCTTCCGGCTAAATGTTGCTACTTGTATACGTCCTACAGTTACTTCCAGAGGGAGTTTCATGCTCGTCCAAAAACACACATCAAAAAGACTAAAACAAAATTCCTTCATGCATTAATGCCAGGGAAAAAAAATTACCAGGCATAAAGAGGAGATGGAGAATGAGAAGATCATTAGCATGACGGAGACGACGGAGTGTTTGCAAACACTGAAAACCTTTTAAACATGATATAGTAATAATACCCACTCCCTCTTGTTTAAAACAAACCCCCTCAGCCTTCTCCCAGAGGACAGTAACCTGCACGCATACCATGGTAATGCAGGCGTAATGCAGTTTAATGCTTTGGAAAGCCTCCGGTCTCTGGTGAGCATCTTGCTGAAGCAGCTGAGTTCAGGCTTTAAGCTGACTGCTATCTTCAGGAGCCCATGAGCCACATGAGTGTGTGTAGATTCCCTTGGTGAGTTTCAGCCTCCGTCTCATCTACTATTTTTGCGTTAAGCTCATTAAGTATTAAAAGGAGAGCTGGATCTCATCGTATTTGGTCACTTAGAGAATATGAAGAGCTTTCCATTTTATTTCTGCTCATTTCCATTGCATTTAGTCTTGTATACTGCAAATACTACAGTTTTTCTACAATACTCTCAGTAGACCCTTGCACATGTGTGTCAAAAAGTGGTCAAAAATTGTGATGTTTCTCTACTAGACACAGGAATAAGGAAAGGAAAATCAGCTCCCTGTTTTCTCACAGTTTGGTCATTGCCAGTTCTCACCCACTAACCAAAAGCATTTCTGATGTGTTTTTCAGTCATCAGGATCAAGCACCTCTCAAGGGGGAAAAAAATAAAATGAAATCCACAGCAGTATTTTAAACCCTTCCAGTAATCACTGAATGACGGATACATTGGAAGTGTTTTCAAATTTAGCTGATATGGTTTACATTATTCCATACTGTACTCTCTTCACTGAGCCTGCTAGTGTAATAATGTAAGTGATAACAGGAACTAAGTTTTTTTTTTTTTTGGATGTTCCACAACACTAAATATAACTATAAACACTTTGGGACATACTGTTATTGGAAAATAATCAACTTTGGTGTGGTACGAGTAACTCCAAGTCCCATCAAGCCACATCATACCACCCTGTTGTTGATTATTTTTCTATAACAGCACACCCCCAGGAGTTTTATTTGTTATATATCGCCATCAGGATTCATAGAAAAAAAGAAACCTGATGGAAATGTTTAGACAGCAGGATCTGAGAGTTTTATCATTTATCACTGACCAGAGGAGATCATTTATGACAGATGCCACCTTGAGAAACTGTGAATACAGATTTCAGAAAGCATTTGGATTATATAAAACATTTTTAACATTTGAAAAAAAAAAAAAATAGACAAAACCAAAAATATCAAAATGTGGTGAGGACATGTCCCCAGTTTCGCCAGTGTAAGTTGCGCCTCTGCGTTTCCCTTTGAAAAGAATAGACTCAAAACTCACATGTAATGAAACACAGTTGTTGGAGCATCAAGAAGTGTTTATGCAAAACATATTTGTAGAAAGCTTTCATGAAGGCTATTTGTTCACTCTTAGACAAACGGTTCCTTATGCTTTTTTTTTTTTTTTTTTTTTTTTTTTTTTTTTTTTTTTTTTTTTTTTTTTTTTTTTTTTTTTTTTTTTTTTTTTTTTTTTTTTTTTTTTTTTTTTTTTTTTTTTTGCATGGTTAAGCATTCTAGTTTCCTAAAGGGGTTCTATTTGAAAGCTACAAGGTTTCTCCCAGTTGGAAGAACCTATAGAGAACCTTTAGGATGCAAAAAGTATGATGTATATAGGCAAATTTGTGTTTAGGCATTACCATGTATTGATAAGATGTACTCTTGCTCATTCCTGCAGATACACACACACACACGCTATACATGCTGTCACATATATTAAAAAAACTCACACACAAGCACACACAAATTTTCCCCCACTAACTGACAGCCCTGTGGCTTATTAAATATTTGTCTTGCCATCTTTTTTTTTTCATCTCTTGTGGTTTATGTCACTGTTGCTGGATCGAAGTTCCTCTAGGCTAAACTACAGCACAGAAAAAAACAGTTCAATCACTTCAGTGAAATCAGTCCAATGAAAATTGAACTGCAAAGTAAACAGAATATGACGACAGATCTATACCTAATTGTGATACGTTGAATAATAAAAGAAAATCTCATTTGTAGTGCAGTGACAGTTCTTTATGTCCCATCTTATTAAAACTACAGTTTGCTCATTCCCATGTTGTAAAGTTCATGGCTTAAATCGTAAACATAACATTACAGGGGTTGTTAATCATACATTGTAATTTGATCATGCATTAGAGGTGCTTGCCAATCAAATGTTTTCCAAATGGTGAATAAAGCAAAGGAAGCAAGAAATTAGGCTTTTAAGATTGACTTGTCACACTGTATGACATGATCCTAATAAAATCTTCACTGAATTCTCTAACAGACTGCTATAAAATACATTCATTATACATGTCAGATTATACAGTGAAGATCCTCTAATGACAGACCTGTGATTCAAGGAAACTCTTACTTTAGCGATCAACAGAAAATGGGCTCGCATCAAAAGAAACATTTTTTCAAATTGAGCTTGAGGCAATAAGGATATTTTTACTGTCCATTAGCATGGTTTAGTTCCATTTTTCTATTACACCACTACCATCTCATGAGTCTCACGAGTTTATCCTATGCCATTTTCCTATTGGTGGCTTTTATACAAACATCATAGCAGTGGTCCCCCAAACCTTACTCTACCAGAACTTTGTCATTGGCTGTCTTTAGTTGCATTGGCACTAAACATCACATAATAATAATAATAATAATAATAATAATAATAATAATAATAATAATAATAATCTTAGACCACGAATCTCATCTCATGACCAAAGAATTCTTTACAACAGCAGAATCAGGCCGAAAGTCCTACAGTGTGTCCCCAGCTTTAGATGATTAGACTGGGTATGAAGCTATTTTTTCCTCCATAATTGTATTTCTGGTTGAATTTGTTGTCATCCCAAAACAGTGTGTTCATATAGCTAGTAGTAAATTATAACTAGCTAGATAATCAGCTAGCCAGATAATCAGATAGCTGTAATGTCATCTAACCTTATGGACAATCCTCCCAACCAGCAAACACCCTGGCAGACCACAGAGAAGAGAACATTGGTGGTGGAAAACAAGAATACTTCCAGTCTTAAAGAAAAACTGTTGAACTGTTAATAATGCTTCTCAGAATGGAGGCAGAGATGTGCCAAAGACAAGATTAAAATATCTATATTTGCATAAATATAGGGTTCACCCCATGATTCAAACCACTGATAAGCTTCAAGAATAGAAAGGTTAATTTAAACAAAATCGACTACTTAGACTTATGAACAAAATGAAAGAACATCGACTGGTACCAGAATGAAGTGTGGGGAAAAAACAGGCATTGCTCCTTATCCAAAGTCTGCCACCTTATCTGTAAAACATGGTGACTTGGGCATGTCAGGTTACCAGTGGAACTGACTCACTTATGTCGATTTAATGATTTTATGCCAACAGCAGCAGTGGGATGAAGTCTGAAGTGAACAGAAGCATCTTAATTTCTCAGATGCAACTAAAGGCTTCGAATTTAATTATATCCTGGTTAACCTTGCAGAGAACTGAGGACCTCTAACATGCTGCTATGGGTGCAAAATCTATGAGTGCGGAAAAATGAAAAAGAAAAGTGAAAATTTTGGTAATCTCTTGACCTGAGGCACACTGAGTGAGACTGAATACTAAATATGAGGCAAAAAATATGCAGGGAATTCAAATAGATCATTATATCATTGAACTGCAAAGAATACAAAGATTATGTTCATTTGTCCAAGAAGCCCTATAAAAGCGTATGATCTGAGTTTGTCCAAAATGTACATATAAGAAAAACTCACTAATGTAAACCTTGTCTGGTCTGCTTCAAATCATATAACTGGTGACAAGTTGATGCAATTTTATATACAGAGTATGGTGTCAGGTTTAAAGGAAAACACTGTCACTCATTTCATATTGACTTGAAATGACTTGAAAGAAAGCAATCTAAAACAAATTCATAAATTAAAACCAATAAGACTAGCTATTCAGTTAGGACACAGGAATGGCATTATAATGGAGGAAGATTAATGTGTGTCTGCAGTGGCTGAGCTGCATTACTGGAAGATTTAGCTGTTTTGTTATTTTCAGCTCTCTGTAAGCTTGCATTTTATAGAGTTTTGTGGGTGTCATTAATTGTAAATCAGCTGTGCCATGAATGCACTTGGTAATTTACTGGTGATTGGCATTTATCATCAACATACACATATATGTACAGAGAAAGTCAGCGAAAGTCAGCGTTAATGAAACTTTTGTAAATCTGGCAGGAAGTTTTAGTTCCTAAAACTTACTAAATGATTGACAATGAGGTCCAGTATCATAAAACAAGCTACAATTACTATAAAGGTTTAGGTAATACATATACCATAAATACCATAAATTAAAGCAGACGTTCCGCTCTTTCACGTCAGTATCAATTTGTTTCATTTCAAATCTACTGAAGTACAGGCAACAAAAATATGCATATAAATCCCCCTTTTAGAATAATGTAGCTAAGGGACTTCATGAGAAAGAAACCTTCAGAAGAAACCGACACAAAATGGACCCCATCCTCTTCTGGGGGACACCAGACAGTGGGATTATAAATTGTTACTCTTCTATAGCTGTATATTATAAAGTCAAACAGTCTGTTGAAAGGATGTTCAGTATGAGTATATAAGAAAGCATGGGTGAGCACAGGACAGTCTTTATGATTACAGCAGCAGTTCTTAGGTACAAATCAAAAGTATCCAGGTGAGATTATGTACTGTAGCAAGAGTGAGATTGTTTTTGGGAAGTTCAAATTTTTATGGTATCTGTGTGGTACCATCTATAAGAAAGAAATTGTGTCAGAGTTGCTAAAGCTTCAAGCAGAAGTAGAGCATCAGGATGGATCAGGCATGTCTGGAGGGCAAGACAAGCCACAGCAGTGGAAGTGTGTCAGGATCAGGCGCCAGCACTTTACTAACACAAGTCAGTAATTTAGATTTTACACAAGCCAGAAGCAAGCAACTTAAAATAAACTTATAAAAGGTCATCCGAGGCTGTATTTGTTAGGAAGTCCCATAGATCATATTAATGAGAGTCAAAATTGCAGGCTACTGTTTCCAAAGCTACAAAGACTGGGATTCAATGGCAAATTTGCCTCCAGCCTTCTATTCCTGAAAATCTCCAGTCCTGAGCATCTTTCATCATTTCAATCTCCACCCAGTCTCCACGGCAACATAAACAACCCACTAAACTGAAGACTTAAACATACATGAAAGGAAATTGTAGGTTTTTCAAACGTGATGTGAAAATGCACTGGTTTGTGGTGAGGTACACCTCAAAATATTCACTAGATAAATTTTTACATTGAGTGTGCATGGTATCATCCAATTCATAGGAAACCATGCATCAATCCATCATAAGAGATGAATTGAATAAAAGATCATAAGAGTCAATCCATCACTGCAAAGCCACAGTCGGTTGGTTCACATAAACAGTGACATTTGCATTTCACCAATAAGTGATGGCACCAGAAGAGCTGCTAATCACAAATGCCCTGTCTTTCCATGGAAAACACTTCAGGGCTACTGCCTTCAAATCCTCTTCTGCTGTCTCAGACCATTAATCCCAAGCCCAGACAGACTGAATCCAGTTCAACCACAGCACAACTTCATTTCAAAGTGTCCACTATGGACCAGATCTGTACCTAGGACTAGCTATTTAATACATCTCTTAATATATTTGGTCATTTACTTGGATGATTCCATAATTGGGGTGCCATTTGTCTCCCATGAATATTACATTTATGTATTGAATATGTACTGATGACTTGTCTAATGGCATTTTAAACACAGGTCAAGTGTTCTTCATAACAACATATGTGCACGTTTCAGATAAATGACTGAAAAAATGATTAAAACAAAAACTATTTAAACAAATATAACCGCACAGTACCTTGGAATATAAGCATTATAATATACTTTTAGCATTAAAGTGTGAATCTATTTAATCTCATGCTTGAAATATCCATGAGTCATCTATAACCGGTTATGAAAAATGTACATAGTCCCATAACGTATCACTCAACCGTGTTATCTGAACACATTTACATATTAGGAAATATTTGGAAAATTCCACAAGTTACATATTCAACAGTAGGTCGCATCATCCGGATTTCCTGAAGATCACGGAAAAAAGAAAAGTAAGTTCTATCAAACTTTTTTTCTTATTGTCATTGATAATGTGATATTGACTGACAGAGGTTGCTTGAGCATATGAACATCCTATTACCCCAATTATAGTCTGAAAATAAATTTAGTTTAGAAACTTGTAAATGTTCACATGCCATTAGTAAGTACTTTGTGTATTTGCTAGTTCTATGATAAAAAGGAAACAACCCTGACTAAATTGTAACCCTCCTTCAACAACAGGAAGTTGCACCATCCAAATTTCCTGAAGATCACAGGAAGAAGATGTTCTCTCATTCTTTTTTCTTTATTTTCA
The DNA here is from genome assembly GCA_022985145.1 of Pangasius djambal. Taxonomy (NCBI): domain Eukaryota; kingdom Metazoa; phylum Chordata; class Actinopteri; order Siluriformes; family Pangasiidae; genus Pangasius; species Pangasius djambal. The sequence goes on from CM040998.1 coordinate 13,186,184, forward strand.
GTGATAATGTCGTTTTAAAAGTACGACCATGCTACCCACATTATTTATTGAAAATACATACAAAAGTTTTCTTAGAGTCAAAGTTGGAAATAAACCAATAAGAAATAAAAATAAAGTTTAAGAGTTACAAGGGCACTAACTGGTTCATACATTAGCATTAACCAAAAATGAGGCATAATGGTTTGATCAAATTTCTTGCCAGAAAAAAAAATACAGCCTGAAAAATCAAAAACTTGTTATTCAAACAAAATTAAAAAGAATCCTTGGGACTACATCCAAAAAGAGAACATTTATTCTCATCAGCATGTGCAAATGAATATGTCTGTGTATGCTGGTCTCATTATAGCTTCCTCGCAGTTAAGAGAACATCTGGAAGCTGTGGGTTTTTCAGTGACCCCTCTCAGTGCAACGGATCTCAGAAAGTCAAACCCCCTCTCTGAGCAGCTGTTTGCACTGAATACCAAAGCACCTTGTTCGATTGCACTCCATCTACCTCAAATTCTCCTCCTCTGCTCCTCACTGTCTGTCTTTCAGGCCAGCTTAAATCTATACTGCAATGTCTTTGTTTGCTGTAGATGTTTATTTATAGGCTGTACATGAAACTCAGATTCAACATCACATACATGCATGCCTTGAATTGTTATGAGCAGCTCTTCCATTGTCCCTGCCTCTCCTATCTCATCCTCTTGGTATTCATGGTCTTCACCATACATACTGCTCTTTACTTTGCTGTCATCGCCAGTCGTAATGTGGCTCCACTATTCATAACTGTCACGTGCGGTCAATATGGAGCTGCCAACACAAGAATCCCAACATCTTCAGAATATTCACACTGCACCTTTGGTTGCATTGGTGATTAATTTTTTTTTTAATCTTATTATCCAGGTCAAGGGGGAGGGTGCAACCAGCTGCTCCATGGTGAATGAGTGTAGGTCATTGCTTAAATTTAGACAGGAAAAGATTGATATTTTTTGAAAGAATGATATTTTTCTGCTTTGTTAGGTTTGAGGGGGAAAAAATGGGTTCATGGCAAGGAATATTTGAGGACTAAATTCATTTCCATATCTTCAAAATGATAAAGGCTTAATATAACAGTGTAACACAGATAAGAAATTGTATTGCACAGTTTAAGCTCAAAGCATGCAGGATGTCAAAAGCTCATAATTTCAGCAGTATTTCATAAAACAAGCTCATTCAAATTTTGCGAAAGCTAAGAAATTATACAATGGAGATAAAATGTGAAAAATGCTCAATCATCAGAATGCCCGTGCTTTATCATAAAAAGCAATTTCCCTTTAAAAACAATGAAAATGTACCTTTTTATATGCAGATAGGTTCCACAAAAGCGTGCCGTCTATTGTGAGGATTTTTGCTGCTCGCTGATGATGATGAGAATTGAGGCAGATGTCAGCAAGGACACCTGCTCAGGATAAAACCCGGTCTTGTTCTTTTTATTTTCGACTTTAGGCCAACAGGGTCAGTTTCCTGTCTCTGAAAATCAAGCCCAAGCCTCAAGCATGCATGCATGTATGAATAATATGCATGTACTCTATAATGTCACGTAGTAAATGTCTTTGCTATTCTAAATGCCAAAAGCAGTACCCTGAAGCAATGGCTTGGTTTGCCTGATCTAATATCTAAGAATCTGTCTGTCTGCACACATTAAATAAATGATCTACACACATTCATCATACTAGATAGATGAGGAGAAGGACTTTAAGCGAATCTAAGGGGCTTACAGCATCCATCCAATGGTTTATTCTTGTCTGGATTGGTGCTGGGGGAGGGTGTGGAGGTTTCGTTCTCAAGATACCATGGCAAGCCATCTGTTTGGATGTTTCATCTTCACATCCTGGTTTGATTGACAGTTTTGTAATCCAGTCCTGGCTGCTTCTTCGCTGGGATCCAGACATCCTGTTGATTTCAGGATTTCAGGAAATATTATACAGTAGTTCTTCACTTTAACAGCTGATTCAATAAAACAAGGGTAAAATCAGAAGATCGCCAATTTTGGCAATGAGTTGGGATTTCCAGAGTGGTATGGATTTCTTCAGATTTATAATTCTACGTCACTGTCTTCTTGCCTATTTTGCCCTAACAGTTAACACTTTTGGTTATTTCAAGATTCAAGATTCAAAGAACTTTATTTCTACCTAAACATTAAAAAAATTTAGACAGACGTCAATGCTTATTGATTCATTTAGCACTCGCAGTGTGATACTAAAAGCAACATCAGAAATAGTGATTGCATGTCTAAATTAATGCAACCAAGAGCGCAGGTATGGAATTTTGATATACAAGATTTTTTAAGTTTCTATATTTCTATGTTTAATGTGCCAGCATCTCAGAATAATGATATGATAATAATGATAAGATAATAATGATGATGATAGTGAATAATAATTGCACTAAACTGAGCTTCATTATAAATGGAGAGAATGTAATAAGTTATTATTATTATTATTATTATTATTATTTACATTAAACCTTATGAACCCAATACACACACTAAATACTTTTGGCTAATCTCTTTTATTTCACATTTTACTTATAATATTATACTTGACATACTACTGTATATTTATGCATACAGTACAGTATGTTTGGCAAGTTTTAGTTCACTCTTCTGAGCTTGCCACAGCTATCGAGAAAATTAGCACATGTAAAACCCCATTGAGATAATAATTACAACTCATTTACACAATGATTCTTTGTAAATCACCACCAGCAGGCCCACTAGCATACAATTTAGCTGACTTTAGCTGAATTTAGTAAATCAGTGTCTAGGTGTAGTTGCTATGATAACAGTGGGGTTGTCAAGCAGCGCACAATTTTTTGATCTACCCATATTCATTATTTATTTTCTTACCAGTGGGTAGTGTTGCAACCTCACAGTTCTACCGTCTCAGGTTTGATTCTAAGCTCGGGTTGCTGTCTGAGTGTTCTCTCCGTGTTTTGCATGGGTTTCCTGTGAGTTCTCTAGTTTTCTTCCGCTGTCCAAAAACATGATGATAGGTGGATTGGCTACTCTAAATTGCCCCAAGGCATGAATGCGTGTGCATGCATGGTGCCCTGCAACAGACTGGCATCCCATCCAGGGTGAATTCTTGGATAGGCTAGTTGAGTGAATGATAAAATTCATTAATTTCCTTTTGGAAGCAGTGCCATTGTACACAGAATGTCTAAGCTGCTGCACCTCTCATCAGGCATGAGTAACATACGTCCAGTCTGCAATCTGCTACAGAGGACACAGCGGGTTTGGCATCGTTCCTCTCCAGCACACCTGTGGCTCCTCGCTGCAAGCAAAGGTCATGGTTCAGAGCTAATTCACTCACTACCTGCTGCTCTCTCTGTCTTTCTACCACTCCCTCTGGACTCACCAAACAACAGATGGGTACTCTGGGAGTTAGGTGGGTCATCATTAGCATTCGTCAAATGATATGGAGTGGAAATATGCTGTAGCTGTGACTCAGAGGATGTTATCTACAAGTTCCAGCTAAATCACATCTCTGGAGCTGTTCTGTGAAGTTGCAATCGAGGCTGTGGGGCAGTGGTCCAAGAGACGTTAAACTAAATTATTTCTTTCAAGATGTTTTTTTATTTCTTGTTCTCTGAGATAAACCTGGAGCACGCTGAACCTTTAACAACGTGACAAAATAAAAGATTTACGCTTTTTTTTGAGTTAAAACTGAACAGAAATGTCAGAGCATTACTTAATGTCTTTCCCCATAGATTTGCATATCTTACTGTATAACAAAACATAAAGACTTCTCTACCTCCATGAGCAATTTTACTAAGCTAGGTTCCCAAGGTTCGGGTCAGGTAGGTTATTTAGCAAGCAGCCATCTGACAATCTGCCACAACAGATGGCTATTTGTAAAAATAAATAACCTGCTGTGTTCCGTCCTCATGTTGGGGAGGAAAGTGGGAAGAAGTGGCCACATGAAAGTGTTATGCAATTTCCAGCTTGCCCTACAAAGGCAAGTGAAGATTTAACAAAGATTTGGAATAGGTTTCCTGAAATGTTCGCCGGAGTTTGACGGATGGCCCCAGTCCTATCTCTCAAACCCAGACTCTCTCAGGATGAAGAAGGGAAATGGAGCTGTAAACACAAGTCAAAATAAAGTCAACAGAAAAGACAAGACAAGATACTTGCAAGGCTTTGTGCATCAGTCATGTCTTCTGCATGATTTATTACTCTTTTTTTGTGTCAAACACAATTTTTATTAATTTTGGTCTATTTCTATTTCTAATTTTGGTGTTTTTACAGATTCCCAAGCTATCATGTCTTCATCTGAACAGTCGTAAGGGCATAAAGAGGCTGATAATCCTGTCTCTGGGGAAGTCTAGATTGCCAGTCAGGTGGTATGTTGCTTAGTAATTGATTTGGGACAGAGCCTTTCACACCACCCTCCCAACTATTATCTGGACAACTGGCAATTGAAGGATTTGTGGTTACAGGCCATCTACCAAATAGCTAATGTTGTGGAACATCAGCGAAAAATGATTTCTTAGCAAGTGAAAATGTATGTCACCAAAAATATCTAATATTTCTTATCATGAAATTATTATAAATCAAATATAATACTATTCAGTATTATTAGATGCTTTTACACATTTCAAGAGTTACATTTTCTTATTCTATTGTTAGACAAATTTGCTTCTTTTAGAAATACAGTAAAAGCTTAAAATGAAAAATTATCTGTCAATAAAACAAAACTATTTCAAGCTTTAAATCAGTAAAAATGTCTGGAAATAGGTTAATAATCATACTTTTGGTCTATTGTTATTTTATAGTAGGAAATTCTAGGTGAACTCCACTTTTTTTCAAAATAAACACACTTGCTAAGATGTAATTATTTTCCAGTGCTGGACGAAGATCACATATTTGTAGTAAACTAAGAGCCTATAAAGAGAAAGTAACTGTAATTACACATTCATTCAGTAAGTGCTCTATCCTGGTCAGGGTCATGGTAGATTCGGAGCCTATCCTGGGAGCACTAAGCATGAGGCGGGAATACAGTCTGGATGGAAAGCCAGTCCATTGCATGGCATCATTCACACACATTCACACCTAGGGACAATTTAAAGTAGCCACTGAAATGTTTTTGGGAGGAAACCTAAGAAAATGGCAGAGGAAGTCTTACGACCTGGAGGAAACCCAAGCAGACACTGAGAGAACATGAAAAACACAGCACAAACACTAACCTGAGCTCAGGATCGAACCCAGGAACACCCACTGCACCACCATAAATATCGAGAGTGGAACTTTTGCCTTTCACTCAGACATGACCCTTGGACCTAGAAACCTTTTCATTGGTAGAAAGTGTGTATTGTTTTTGAGGAAACTACTCTATTGTGGGCATTAGAAATGTAAGCTTTTGCTTAAAAATCCATTTAAAGCTTACTGATGTTTTTCAACTGCTGATTGGGGAAGTAGTGGCTCTGTGGTTGCTGATTGTAAGGTTATGAGTTCAAATCCCAGGAATGTCGAGCTACCATAGTTGGGTCCTTGAGCAAAACACTTAATTGTTCAATTGTATCCTATCTCAAATGTAAGCATTAACCAAATGAGCTAATGTCATTCATTCATTCATTCATTCATTCACACATCTTCAGTCAATGCTTTATCCTGGTGAGGGTTGCACTAAATCCAAAAGTGTAGCATGGGAGAAGAGGCAGAACTACACCCTAGATGGGGCGCCACTACATCGCAGTCAACTGATAAGGTTTTTTTTCTTTTATGTAAAGATACATATATTTTGCATGAGCCCTGCCATAGTGTAGTGTATTTGCATTTTAATATAAACATTGACTGATATAATCTTTAATGAAAACACAAAGGCAGAATGAAATAAATAAATCAACGTCACTTTTTTTTTTTTAAATAAAAGCTTCTTTTCAAAGCATGATGTTGACCTTAGTGTGCTGAGGATTCATAGTTTCTGATCCTACACTTTAATTAACAGTGATTACATGATGATAATAATTCATTCTATATATGTTTCCCAGTCTCTGCTATCAGACTGCTATCAGTCCTTTATTCATTTACTCAAAGCCTATCAGCTCAGAGGATGGATGAAGTCTAATAACCTGCTATCAGTAAGCCCCAGAGCGAGCTCCTTATCTGAACCAGACCAGTTCATATTAACACAAGGCCAAAAAATAAATATATAAATTAAAAAAAAAAAAAGGATTGTGTTTTGTTCTTGAAGCGTGCATCCATTCAAAACTCATAATGTGCAACGCACTGTATATTTATTTTATCAGTCACATATTTATATAGTTATGGAAGCTACACTTCTGTGCTATTCTGTAAACTGATACGAGCTGGGCAAATAAAATTAAAAAAGTCCATGTCATATATTGCTGCTGGAGTGTCGAGAGATGAATTAATCAAGATTGACAGGAGCAATGAGCAAAGCCTACTTCATGAACAAGAATGAACACCTATAATGTGTTTATCTGCTGAATGGTGGGTGTGTAAATTGATTGAGGGTCATTAAGGTCTGAAAGCTGACAGACAGAAAGAGACAAAGAGACACTTTTTATTGTACTGTCCTCCTCCACAAGTCAAATTTGCAGCCTGTTCTTCTTCTCACTCATGTTTTATCTTGATGAAAGGAGGACAGGGAATTCGATCGCGTCCAATTTCAGGTTTTCATTAAGATTCTGCCAGATCTAATTCTACAACCGTGTTGTAGAAAGGATAACATAGAGCTGCGGTTTATTACTGTGCTCTTTGTGAATGGGTTTTCTTTGTCTGAGGCTGAGGTTTTCTTGGTTCAAGAAAAAGCCTTTGCCTGAATTATGACACCTCACATTTATTTATGATGACTCCTCCATTCCACTACTGACATTTCTCTTTTTTTTTTTCTTTAATGGAGATACAGTATGCGTGTTTATCATCTATACCAGACATTCTTTTTCTTTAATGCAAAACACATTTATGGGCTAAAGTTATATGGTTCTAGTTGCCAACTTTGATTTATAGTTCTCTGTATATGGTGTAAATCAATATGAATAGTCTATTATACCATAGTGCTGTTGAATTCTCGATTCTGATTGGTAAGAAGGTGTTGTTTAATTTTCTTGAACAGCAGCTCTGGCAATAGTGCAAATGCAGGATAAAAGAAAAGCTTATACTTGGTTTATTTTAATATTTAATCATAATATACACTCATCGACCACTTTATGAGGAACACATGTACACCTGCTCATTCATGTAGTTATCCAATCATGTGGCAGCAGCGCAATACAAAAAATCATGCAGATACAGGACAAGAGCTTCAGTTAATGTTCACATCAAACATCAGCATGGGAAAAAAAACTGTGATCTCAGTGACTGTGACCGTAGTATAATTGCTGGTGCCAGGTAAGCTCGTTTGAGTATTTCAGAAACTGCTGATCTCATGATCTCATTCACAAACAACAGTCTCTAGCGATTACACAAAATGGTGCAAAAAACGTCCAGCGGCAGTTGTTGATGATGTTGACGCTGATCCTGTTAATGAGAGAGTTCAGAGGAGATTGGTCAGACTGTTTTGAGCTGACAGGAACTCAAATAATCGCTCTTTACAACTGTGGTGAACAGAAAAGCATCTCAGAATGCTCAGAATTCATTGGGACTTGTATTGTGGATGCTCACTTAATTTAAGCCCAACAATAAACAGATTTTTTTTAAGTGTTACTACAAAGTAAATCATATAATTGATGCCTTCTCTAAGGAATGTTTATTCAACATTTATGTCATTAATAGTCAGAGGTAAAGCTGTTCCTTGGATTATTCCAGGGCGGAGGAATTTTTATTTGTTTTTAAAAGTTGTACTTTTGCCTTATTAACCTTAACAAAGAGAGGGAAAACAGATAGGCTGTTTATACCTGCTACAACATAAGCGATAACAGGAACTAACTTGAGATGTTCACAGCATTACAATTTGTTGTTCTTTAATAAATATAACATGTAATTATGGGCTTCCCATCACACCGCCCTGTTGTTGATTTATTTTTTATTGTTCCTTACTTAAAACACACTAAAGCTTTCAAATAATAGAAATGCAGTAAACAGTTTAATCCTCTCTTAGAACTGCTTTAACTTCCTTCTGATATTATTTTTCCAAGCAGCTTTTTAATGTGGTTATAAAACTTTTGTGTACAATTCCACTTGGATAAATTTTTACAGAACGTTTTTCGCCATTGCAACGCCAGTGAAATTTAACAGAGCAGCAATCTTAACAGGAAGTCCTATTTCACAGTCTTGATGGCTCAGCCATGGCGATTTCACTGTCTTTCATCTTGTAACAAATAATTCACTGTATCAACAGTAGTCAGAGAGAGAGAGAGATAGAGAGAGAGAGAGAGAGAGGACAACGGTGTGAGGGATAGAAAGGTATTGCTAACTGAAACACTGTTATATGTCAGGTAACCTGTTCCATATGGAAGGCGGCCATGGTGAAAAGGGCTTGACAGCCTAAAGGCATGTGTTTGGGATTTCTCAGGAAGCATGTAGACAGAATCCATTATTGTTCAATAGACGTCATTTATCATGTCAGGAAATGACCTTACGTAAGGGTCCGGATGTCCGAATGTGTCTGCACATCCAGTCATGGAACACTTTATTCCATGTGAATTTGTTCCGTTTAAAGTTTTCTTAAAAATTCATAAGCTCAGGAAATCTCAGTCACTCTCAGTACATCAATTAATCAAAATATGACTGAAGATTGACATATTAGGATTTGAAATGCCATGATAAATAATCATTCATAGATGACGTTTAACATCTGTAAAACTTCCTTCACCAGTGCTCCATTTTTCACGAAGAGGTCAGCTGGTTTTCTCATCAGCAGACAAGCAGAGAGAGGACAAACAAAGAAGATTTCAGCCACCGAACTGAGAGCAGATTTCCCTAGGGCGGGAGACCCTTTATCCAGGATTTCCTCTACGCACAAGATAAATAGAATATACCACAACCCTCTTTTCAGGGCTTTTTCCCCTCTCTCTTGCACCTGAAGAAGAGGATACCACATTTTCCTCTGTAAGACAAATCACTATTTCACTAGATCCTTTCCGGATAAAAGCAACAGGTGCTTACGTGGATGTCTGAAGAAATACCCTAAAAGGTTTCCCATATGCGTTGTGACTTAAGCTTTAATACCAACTGCTTATACAGACATGTATAAAAGATTGCATCCACTTAGAACAAAATGAAAAAAGATAAAGATGTTTAATTTAAATACATTGAGTGTGGTAAGCTTTTACAAAGCTTCCTTCATTATCACAAGCAACCCTCCCCATTTCTCCAGGCTTGGGAGTGGCACTGAGAGTGCACTAGCCTCAGCACCCCTAGTGGCTGGAGTTGGTACCCAGCATGGGGCTCAAACCCACACTCCTGAGATCAAGTGGCCCACATGCTATCAACTGAGCTAGTTAGCTGCCTTAGTCTTTGCCTATTCTGTTTTGTCCAAAACATTTTCCATTTTTTCACCATGAACTATGGAGAACACAAACTTTCACACTGATCTGTAACAGCAACTAATATTTATTATAGAGCTACCAGGAATAGTTCATTATTATTAATTATTCATTCATTCATGCATCTTCACTAGCTGGTCAAGATCATGGTGAAGCCATGGCAGAACCTATCCTTGGAACACTGAGCATGAGGTGGGAATACACCCCGGATGGGATCATCATAGGGTATCATGCGCACACACACATTCACAATTTAGAGGGGCATAATTAGAATTTCCATTCCAGCTACCAGCATGTTTTTAGGAGGTATGAGGAAACCAGAACCTGGACTAAATCTATACAGACATGAAGTGTCCACACAGGGAAGTGGTGGCTCGGTGGTTAAGGCTCTGGGTTACTGATCAGAAGGTCAAGGGTTCAAGTCAAGCTGACAAACTGCCACTGTTGGGCCCTTGAGGAAGGCCCTTAACCCTCTCTGCTCCAGGGGTGCTGTATCATGGCTGACCCTGTGCTCTGACCCCAGCTTCCCACCAAGCTGGGATATGCAAAGAAAAGAATTTCACTGTGCTGTAATGTATATGTGGCAAATAATAAAGGCTTCTTCTTCAAATGTGAAATGAAGCTCAGGATCAAACCAGACACCATAAAGAGTGTTTAAATACAAAACTGACTATGTCCATTATCCACTCTGCCCACTTTTTCCAACATATAGCTCTCAACAGTCTATAATTCCCATAAAAGTTCCCTCAATTTCCATTATGTGACTTGCCATAAAGTCTTCTGGACTGTGGAACATCCTGGTCTGTCTTCCTCCCTAATCAGTGTCCCTCTATAACTATAGCCTGCTGTCAGGAGCTGTTGGCTTGAGGTAAGTGGAGATGTTAGGGCTCAATGGAGCCACTGTACTCTTAACCAGCAGCATGCACACATGTGGAAATTGAAGCTCCCAGAGGACCGCCGCTCTGCGCTCACTTCCAGACTTCGCACCTCACACTCTACAAAGATCTTATCATTGCGTGACTTGGAAAGCCCGTGACACATTATAGAAGGCTTTTAATGACCACAAATGCCCTCCACATCTTTTATGGCATGGGTTTGTGTAAATAGCTAAAGCTATCAAATCACACTGATACAGGCTTTGTGCACTGAATTCATTTTTAAGGATTTTGGAGGGTGGACTTTAGCTAGCTAGCCAGGCAAAACCTGGTTTGACTCCTACTTAATAATTAACAGCTCCTTTTTTTCTTTTTTAGGAATAAGCTTATTAAAGCCCACTATCTTATTTTCTATTAGGTCATGCTTCCACTCTTTGCACATTTGCATTGTTAAAGTTCACAAATTAAGATTGGCTGTTTAATCAAGGGAAATCTAATACCAGAGTGAGGAACAATTTGTTACTATACCTTTTTTCAGTATCTGTACTTTTTGAGTTTATCTTTCACCTAAAACTTTATACTTTTACTCATTTCAAAAGGAATAAAAAAAAAATCTCTGCTGCCTACTCACTACATTTTCAAACACATCACTTCATTTCTCTATAATCATCTATTTATAAAGCCATAAGGCGACTTTAACATCAGACAGCTTCAAGTTTAAACTATAACAAATCTAAACCTTAACACTTAACAGCAAGAATGAGACTGAATACCTATGACTGTACTCTGTCTGTTGCTATGTACACTTTGTTTTTACCAAGGCAGTTTGTACCGTGTCAGCTAGCTATTAGCATTAGTCAGAGTCATCATGATAACATTTGCTAACATTTGAGAGGATAAGCTGTTGTTAGTTAGCCTTGGCTAATGTTTTCATACATTCCTTGGTTGCTTAGTGAAAGAGGCACTAATTTACCATCAGGCACTAATTTACTAACAGTGTGTGATTTGAAGCAGACATCTTTTTTTCTAGGAATCTTTCTTGTACTTTTACTTTAAGTAAAAGTAAATTAAAGTCCCTCACTAAATTAATTAATCTGACAATTAAATAAGGGATTAGTGACAAGCTTTATTAAAAGCCTCCTGTTTAGCTGTGGCTAGCAATATTGAGTAAGAATGAGGAAAATACTCTGTGACTGCTAGCTAACTCACCAAACTCGGCATACCATGTCACCTCTTTTTCATGGAACAATTTGCAGTCCAGTCAGAAAGTATTAGATTCATCTCATTGCCTGTATTCTGCTAAAGCTACTTACTCCATTTTGGATATTCTACTCTGAAATAGGACTGTGTGTTCAGGGGCCAGTATAGCCAAAGCAGTTGTTCTATTTCTCATGGAAGTGAATTAGCATGTCAAAGTTCAGCAAATTTAGCACATTTGACTCACACCTCTGGGGTTGGGGGTTTGATTCCTGTCTCCGTCCTGTCTTCGCAGAGTTTGCATGTTCTCCCCGTGCTTCGGGGATTTCCTCTTGGTGCTTGATTTCCTCCCCCAAGTCCAAAGCCATGCGTCGTAAGCTGATTGGCACCTCTAAATTGTCCATAGTGTGTGAGTGTGTGTGCGAATGTGCCCTGTGATGGGTTGGCACCCCGTCCAGGGTGTCCCCCACCTTGTGCCCTGAGTCCCTGGAATTCCAGAAAATGGATGTACATAAAATAGAAAATAGGGTACAGAAAATGGATGGATGGATGGATGGATGGATGGTAATACAAAACTGTTCACTGCAACAAACTCTCCTGAGTAATTTAGCTCTAATTTAGCAGACTAAAATCTAGTGTGCTTACATTTGAATGAAAGCTAATTCTTTCTGTGCCCTTTCATAAATTAACTTTGTTGCCAGCAAAATTTTAATTCAATTCAATTTTATTTAACGCTTTAAATAATACACATAGTCACAGAGCAGCTTTACAGAAATCTGGATGTAGATGTAGTTCTCTAATGAGCAAACCAGAGGCAACATCAGCAAGGAAAAACTCTCTGAGATGACATAAAGAAGAAACCTTGAGAGGAACCAGACTGAAAAAGGAACCCATCCTCTTCTGGGTGACACCAGATTATACTGTAAATCAAAACTCTTCTACAGTTGTATATCGTTAAAAGGTGAACAGTACTAAGTGTGTTGAAAAAGATGTTCAGTATGAGCAGAGAATAGTGTTTATGATTACAGCAGCCATTCTTAGGTACAAATCTACAGTATGTATGTGATTATCCACTGAAACAAGGGTGAGCCTGGGACATAAACTGTTTCTGGGAACTGCAAATCATTACGGATCATCAACAGCAGCAGAACATGAGTCAGAAGTACAGGCACACACTCAGCCTTCAAGAATTTGAATGCTTCATGCCTAAATTTAGTATTCTACTCAGTATTTTGTCCTTCATAAACACAGAAATGTTCACTGAGATATATACATGGGATGAAGTCCTACATTTATCAAGCTGTGGTTTCTTATCTGTAATAGCAAAAGAAGTGTTTTGTTGGAAAACATTTTCAGTCATACAGACACAGTGAAAAAACATCACACTTAGAAGCCTCTCGCGCTACAGGAGGACACATTGCATTATTGCGTGTTAAGATAAGCATCCCGGAGGCACATGTGCGTCAGATAAACGTTTGTAGCATCTGACATTAGTGATCTTGCCGCATAATTTAAAAAAAAAGACAGCAGAGAGAGTTTTGACTTCACTCAACATGAAGTGTTACGCTGCCATAAAAGCTTTTTTTTATAGATAATTGAAGTGGAAGAGGTTTTAAGTACTTAGTAATGCCAGCCTCCAGATTGCAGTAAAGCTCAAAGTACAAAGAAACCCACAAACCAGATGGACCGACATGTCTCACACTTTCCAGGTGGAAAATATTATCAGGAGGTCTGTCCATGTTACACTGCCAAGGACGGGCTGCTGCAAACATGTTCATTCCCACTGACAGAAGAAATTCTGAGGATATTTTTCTAAGAAATTTGATGTCAAGTCGGTATATTTAAGCAGTAGGTAGCTCAGCAGTTACAAAACGTCTCCTGCCTGCTGCGTGTTAAAGGAAACGGGACTAAATTGATGATAACTGTGAAACATGATCATGGACAGAACTTTGATCTTCCAGTAGAGTGCTAACATTAACAGTAACAGTAATGAAGTTTATGGCTCCTAATCAGGCAAACATTTAAAATAGAGTTCAAAATAACAGAAGCTCCACCTTCTTCCTAGTTAAGTAAGGAATAAGTAAGAAACCTTACTGTTACAAAGTGCTGACACTGGAGGCTCCTTCCATAAATGATACATTTACAGAAAGCTTCATCTTATCACAGAGTATACATTTTTCTTTTTTAAATAACAGGACATTTTTTAACACATTTATTATGAGTCTTGGATTATGCGGAGAGTCTGCCATACATCATAAGTCCCTGTTAATGATTTGTTACTATAGAAACAATAACGTATTAGAAAAAGCACATTAACATAAACCTGTGATTTGAATTACAGCTGGCAGTCAGTGTCAGAGCTGCTGCTATAGAAGATCAATCAACACCTTCTGACCAATCAGAATTGAGCATTGAGCAACAGTTCTGTGGTATAACTTCCAATAAATTCTCGTCTGTCTCTTTTTCCACTAGTAGTCTTCTCCATACTATTCAACAACTGCTACCCAAAAGTCTACCCACGAGTTCCCCAAATGTTTGACAGTTCCACAATCACTCTCCATTTAGTGGAGTGGAGCTAAGTGTCCATTTCAGAATGTGCAGTACAGACAGAGAGGACAGTAACCAGACTGAGGCGTTTCTGCATAATTATGTATTGAACAAGCTCCAGGGAATGACCCAGTTTTGGTATGCTTCTCTGGTTTTCTATAAGGCCTTGCGTCTCAGTGCCTGACCTGTTCCCTAATCACCTTCAGCTCTGTGTTTAACGGCACAAGCTGCAGTAACTAATAGTGACGGCCATAAATCAGGAGTACAGACTGAACTGTATGAAATACTGGAGCTGTTAAGCATGACCTGGTTAGAAAAAGAGACACAGAGAGGCATTTTATCTGATGCTTCCAAGTGAACCCAGTTTATAGCCAACAGTGTACCAATGTGTATTCTATGCATTTTTGGTAATAAATTAATAATTTAAAACTCTTCTAAAGCCATAAAGATGGCTGAAGAGGCATTTATCAGTGCTAAAGAGCCAGACCAGAGACTTCTAACTAATTAGTCCAGCTCGTCATTCAGGCTGTGTGAATGGGACACAGGTGGAGTTCATTCACTGATTGCGTCTCAGCCTGGATATAAAGACCAGGCCACCTGTTTAAGAGAGTAGAAAGAGTCAGTTTTTTATTTTGGAAGAAGTCTATTTTCTGTAAGTCAAGCGCTGTGGC
>CM040998.1:13204871-13223154 GCA_022985145.1 Pangasius djambal
TGTTTCAATTCCCCAAATATCATGTAAATCATCCATTCTTCCACTGAATAGTCACTGTTATTGCTGTCCTTCATTGTTGTTTTGCTGGACTTTTGTCAGGACTTCTGTTGCTCTCATTCATGCGCATAGCCACTTATTGGATATGCATCCAGATGAGATTTCTGTGTCTACACAATACTGAAAAAATCAGATGTCAAATTAAGGCAGAAAATCAGATTTGTGTCCCTTGTAATGTAAATATAGCCAAAAAGATGAGTTCATGTGAATTGATTAGAATTCTAATTATCTGATTTGAAAAGATCTTCATTTTTGTGTCCACACAGCTTAAAAAAAAAAAAAAAGTTAAAATAGATCTGTGTCTCACTGAAGCAAAAATAAATAAATAAATAAATCAAATTTGGGTGACTGTAATGTAAACATAGCCTTTAGCTCTTTACCCTGTAAAGTGCAAAGCAGGCTTATTCCTGCAAATAAACCCCAATAATCTCACAAGCCATCAAGATGCAGTACTGCTAATGTAATGTACTTACTCCTTATTGAAAGCAATCTGCAGTCATCAAATTGTAATGAAATAGTATGCCTCCATTTCCATTTACAAGGAAAGTTCTTGTGAAAAAAAAAAAACAGGAAGTGAAGTGAATGGCGTGGGCACACCATGGCTTGTTAGCGAGGGCAATGATATCAGTGAGCGACGGAGGCAATCACAGGCCACATGCTGTGCAGGGCATATGGAAAGCTTCAGACTCCAGGCTTTCGTCAAAATTAATCCATCATATGAATGGATTAGTGTGTGGGAGAGAGTTGTATGCGTGGGATCTGGATGTGAGGGGATGGGGGGTTGGTGTAGCAGTTTGCTGTCTTTTCACAGCAGGCATCAACCATGTTTAGATTTATCACAGCTCCCTTGGTGAGCAGCTTTAGCAGCAAGAGCATAACACACACAAGCATACTTCATCATTTAATAAGGCAATTCGTCATTGTTATCCAATAAAACAACACATTGAGCCTCTTGTTTGATCGAGTCAATCCATGGCCAGTTTCTCACTAGCTAACACTAGAAAAATGCTACAGTGTGTTCAGAAAAGGTGTGTGTAGTAGGAATGGGGGGATATTTAATGGACAAAGCAGAAAAGACATTCATTACACACTGAGAGTGGGATTATAAATGGGAGACTTGGATAGTTCAAATCCTATTAGACATGGGTCGATAGACTGATAATTAGAGGGGTCATGTTTTTTCCCTCCCATGTTGATGGGGGTTTGTGGCTGTTCCTGTCATTGTTCCACAGAGCTTACTGCCCTCTGCTGCACTGGCTGTGACATTAACCACCTTCTGGTCATGTTGGAATAATAAAAAAAAAAACCCACCCCCCAGGTAAATATGTCACAGCTTTAGCTCATATATAAAATTACCTTCTGCAAAATTTAGATCAATGCTGAAATCTTATAAAGCTGCATTGTTAGGGGCTAGACGATGCCAAAGGTTCCTTTGTTGGCACCAGATTTCAGAAATATCATGCATTCATTAATATCCTGCTCAATGGGTCCTGCGCTTATCCCAGGATCACACGGCATGAGGCAGGAATACAGCCTGGGTGGGATGCCAGTCCATCACAGGGCATCATGCACACTCACACATTCATGCCTAGGAGCAAATTGATCTAGAGCAGTTCACCTACCGGCATGTTTTGAGAGATGGGAGGAAACTGGACAACCTAGAGAGCTACATGTACACAAGGAGAAAATGTGAAACTCCACACAGACAAGAACCCAAGCTGAGGATCGAACCATGAGGCAGTAGTGGTGTGCCAACATGCCGCCTCTTCACAAAAATCAGCCCCAGGTATTTTTCTAGATTCCTCTCAATGACTTCTTTCCACAGGAATGATTTATTTTTGGCATAATTGTAAAGCATTTGCTATGACCTCAAGAGATTTGAATCCTCACAATATCAAAGCTATCCATGACTGGCAGTCCAAGAGAGCATAATTGGTTCTCAATATTGGCATTCCTCTCTCTTCCCTGTGGACCAGAGTGACACTAGCCAGTAACAGGTATGCAGAAGAAGGCACTTAATGCTCTCTTCCAGTCCTGTTTGGTGCCCTATAACTTTGGATGAGCACCAATTTGAAATGGTTTCATGAATACAAGGAACTGATAAAAAAGAAAGAATGGCTCCATTTATTAGCCACACCACCAGTTTCATCTCAAGATACAAAATACATTATATAGTCATGTGAAAAAATTAGGATAAGCCTGTGTTTTTTCTAACATATGGACATTTGATCTTCATTTTAACAATATTGGGAGATTCAAGTAATATAACTA
This sequence comes from Pangasius djambal, assembly GCA_022985145.1. NCBI lineage: Eukaryota > Metazoa > Chordata > Actinopteri > Siluriformes > Pangasiidae > Pangasius > Pangasius djambal. Next base: position 13,207,200 of record CM040998.1, read on the forward strand.
AACAAATAAAACCAAAGAAAAGCCTTTTTAAAATGATCTGTAAAATGTAATAAAAAAAATCCAATTTCTTGTGAGGAAAAAGTAAGGACACCCCCACGTTTATTTGTATTAAAATGGCTAAAATTACCTACAGGTGTATCACATCAGGTGCAAATTATTAGAACATCGTTACAGAGCATTTTGAAGGAGTCTTGCCTTATTTAAACCTCAGACCTTTAGTTTGGTTTGCGCTTAATTGTTGAAGGGAGAGGTATCACCATGGTGAGATCCAAAGGGCTCTCTGAGTCCTTCAGAAAGAAGATTGTTGATGCTTAAAAATATGAGGGCAAACATGAGGAAAAACATGAGGGCAAGTCTGAAGTTTTCCAAAGAACACATAGACAAAGGCCAAGACCTCTAGAATAATGTGCTTTGGACAGATGAGTCTAAAATTTAATTATTTGGACACCATAACAGAGGGCATGTTTGGCGTAATCCAAATACAGCATTTCAGCAAAAGAACCTCATACCAGCTGTGAAACATGGAGGTGGAAGTGTTATGGTTTGGGGCTTTGCTGCAGCAGGACCTGGCCAGCTCACCATCATAGAATCCACTATGAATTCTACATTGTATCAGAAGGTGCTTGAGGAACATGTGAGACCATCTGTCAAAAAATTGAAGCTGAAGCGGAACTGGACCTTGCAACATGACGATGACCCAAAACATACCAGTAAATCCGCCAAGGACTGGCTGAAAAGTAAAAAATGGAGAGTTCTGGAATGGCCAAGTCAAAGCCCAGATCTAAATCCTATTGAGATCCTGTTGGGTGATTTGAAAAAGACTGTGCGTGCAAGAAACCCCTCAAACATCACACAGCTGAAAGAATTCTGCATTGAGGAGTGGGGGAAACTTTCTTCCAGTCGATGTCAGAAACTGGTAGATGGCTACAAGAAACATCTCACTGAGGTTCTTTCAGCCAAAGGGGGAAACACTGGCTATTAGGGCATAGCGTGTCCTAACTTTTTCCTCAGCTGAAATACTAATTTTTCTTGATTTCTTTTGTTTAATAAGTGAAAACAAAGTGATTTTTTGTTGTTTACATGCAATTACATCACGTTCATCTACAAGTACAAATTAAAACAAGATCATTAATTGACATGTTGACATTTCTTAATAAAGAACTGAATATTTAATGGGGTGTCCTAATTTTTTCACATGACTGTATATTAAGAGTATACAGTCTGGTGGGAAACCTGAAAGGACACCCAATTGGTGACTCCATAACTGGGGTGCCATTTATGTCCCACGACTGCAGTTATAAATATGTATATAAAATAAAAGGCATTTTAAATATAAAAATGTCCTACAGCACTTTGTCAAGTCCACTATAACTACACTTTCACTTCACTGTACTTCAAAAATTATATTAATGTTGCATTATTGTGTAAATCCATTTAACAGCTCATGTCTGAAACATCCTTTTCCTCGAGTCATCCATTACAGGTTATGAAAAAACTTACAATTTAGTGTCCTGCAACATTCACTCAACCCTATTACTTGAACAAATTCACTATTATGAAATATTTGTAATAAGTTGCACATTCAACAGGAAGTTACATCACCCAAATTTCCTGAAGGTCATGGGAAGAAGAAAAGTACGTTCTCTCATTCTTTTTTTTTTTCATTATTTTAAGAGCAAAATGCATGAGATATAGTTGCCTGAGATGGATTAACACATTTTTTTATCTCTTTCAGTTTCATTTTTAAGAGTTACAAAGGTCAACTGTGGAATCACCACAATAATTTTGTTCTTCCTTCTGTTTTTACTTCCAGCATTGTCCAATTGGCCATGCAGTATGATAGAAGAAACAAAGCTATTTTCTATATGAAATGTAGTTTATGCTGTAGTGCTTGCGTTCCAGGTATGGTCAGGACGCACATAAGCAGGAGTGTAGCGTTGACAGTGTGGTTCTGAGATACAGCAGCAGGGGGGATGATTTATAAGGAGCTGGACATCCTGCTTCAAAGAATCCTGTGCTGATTACAGTAGCAGAACTCATGAGGGAGATGATGCGGTCCCTGCTGAAGGTAGGAAGAAACTCTGCGGTATATTTTAAGGCTTTCTGTAGCTCTATCTCTGTCTTACTGCCTGTGATTGGAAAATCAATTTGCAATCATTTGATTCCTTGGATCCTACTGAGAAATGGAGTTGTCAGACACAATAGCATTTGAAAAGGGGTTAAATAGAAAGGTGTTGAAACCATACATCTATGCAGTTTAATTTATGTTATTCTGAGGGGTTCTCAACATTGATATAATTGAAACGTAGATTAACTTCGTGTAATAACAACTAGCCTAATATCAGACCTACAGTATATACAGCTCCACTACAATAGAGCTAGATTCTTATTGACTTATGAAAATGGACAGTTAATAGTTATTTACCCATAAATATCTCACTCAACATTTTTATTCTATTTAACTGAGATCTGTATTATCATGTGTATAGCTAGCTAAGTATCTAGTGGTGTGCATTTAGAACTGGCCGTTTTTCCAAACTGTAATCATCATAACTGAAAAATTGACATTTAATACAAATACAGTTACATGTAATAGGCCTACTGTATGAAGACATTCAGTGGTGACAATTTCATTTAGCTATGCAAGGCTATTTTTGCTAGCTAGTTCTTTGGAATTACTTTGTATAATGTTATAATAGGAAAAACAACAACAACAAGCTAGGTTACTTAAAGATTGGGGCATCATTAACTGATTAAGTTGAAATGCTGTATAACACTAGAGGACTGAAAGATTGAAAACTTGCACAATTGACAGGACAAGACAAATCATAGCTATAAACATCAAAAAGCGGCACCAAAATGTCAGCTTGGAAATAAAACAATAGACTTAGAAGAGATGGCGCTGTAGTGTAGCTAGGAGCTGGTTAGGGGCTTTCTGTTAGTGTGGTTAATCAATTGTAATACATTTTTGTTAGTTTCATTTAATTATTCAAATTACAAATTACAAATGGTTTACATATCCATTAAATCCCAGCACTGGAGCTCAGGTAAACTTGACATCCACAGCAAATTAACAAATTATCAGCCACTTCTAAATTAAATCCTCACAACAGTATAAATATGTGATGTGATGCAAGTAAGTAATGTGAGGATCTTCTATGTTTTCATTGGGGTTCTTTTAAATAAAGTGAAATGAAAGTATCAACTGATTTACATTTTTTATTTGAAAAATAGTAAATACATAGACACTATTGCTTCAAGTAAAGTCAGTGTTATTGAATTTGCAATCTATAAACACATATACTATACAATATGACAAAATATTGATCAAGTGAGATTACAGTGAAATACAGATGTAACTGAATACATTATCTGAAATGAACAGATAATTTAATACAAAGAGATACGTATACAGATGCAAATAGAAAGTGCACTTTTTTCAGATTTGAAGCTTGCAGGACAAACAAAGACATTTAAAGCATCTTTAGCAGCTACCTGGCTTAAATGAAGCTAGCAGTTTGTTTATATTTTGGGAAACAGACCCAATTAAATTCATTAGAAAATATCACAGGCAAATGCTAAACAAAAGTAACAACTGTATGAGTGGGATTAAAAAAAAAAAAAAAACAGCCCCACACACATTAGACAAATTAAAATTGAGACAGATTGTGAACTGGAGTGGTGTAGCAGAGTCTGAGGATCTGTCAGAGCCAGAATTCACACAGCATGCTGACAGTGCTATTATTTCAACCTCTGGGGTGTTTCCAGGGGCATACTGGTAGGGTTTATAGGGAATTAAAAAATAACCTCTTCTGGTTAAGGCCATGCCCACTTCAGGTGCTGAATACAGATACAGATATTTCTCCCCTACAGCCATATATACAAAATACAAGGCAATATGGGGACAAATGTAATAGAAGATCAGTGAGTAGAATTACAGTTTCAGTAGAATGACCGTTGCAGCACAATACACTAAGGTCACAGGAGAGTTTGGTTTGTGAAGATCAACTACACAGCAAAGTGAATGAAGTGCTGTGAACTATCCTTACTGCTGACATGCAGACACCATTCAGTCCCATGCAAAAGAGGTCGACTTGCAAAGTGGAGTACTTTTAAAAGCTACTAGGCTCCTTCCCTCCCTGATGATAAAGTGTGTGTTTGTGTGTGTGTGTGTGTGTGTGTGTGTGTGAGTGATGGGGATCAACGCCTGGGACACCAGTGAACTCTGTTTGCAGCTGCTGCGCTTATTCCAGCCTGGCTTTGTTCACCATGGCTGAGGTCAGGGCTTCCCTAATGACATCATTGGTCAGCTGATTGTCCAGTCTCCATTATTCTAAATCAGGGACAAAGGATTCCCCCTCCACCACTTCACTCACTTCACATCATTTTCAGCAGGTGTTGTCCAAGCCTGAGACCAATTTAGACTATAAACGTAACGTAAATAGATTAGACCAAGATTATCAACAATATATAGTAAAATTATTACATTTTAGAATGTGAGGAAATATCTGTGGAGTTAATGCTAAAATAGAAATGTACTTGAAATTCAGGACCATCATTTTCTTTGCTACATGTACTTTTGAGATGTTGTATTCCATCTAACTGGAAAGAATTTTGTGCAAAACTTTTTTCCCCCCCACATTGATCACAATTGGTATTAGAGCAAGTCTTTCCTATTTAACTATACTATACTCTGATGGTTTTATTTCTTTCAACTTTTAGTCTTGCAGATGATTTCTCTTGTGAACAGCAAAGATCAATAAGGTTTGAAACCATGTGTTCAATTGCAGGCGCCATAATTCTCTGCTGCAATGAGGGTGCAGCAAAAAAAGATTCTGCAGTACTGCCGGAAAAAAAAAAAAATCCTTCATCAACAGACAAAGGATATTGTTTTCACACTTGTGAAACATTCATTCTATCAAAATAAATGTTACAATATGATAGTGTGTATACGATACATTATTGAGAAGCATCGAAGATGCTGATGCATTCATTTTTCTTCCCCACACATATTCTGACCATCTCGGATATTTGTCAGTCCTAGCTTTCAGCTGTCCAATCAGCAGACTTCTTATGAGTGGGCTGTCAACTACCACAACAGAAGTATTCACCCCATCATCAGGAGACCACTGTTCTACTTGTCCCTGAGCAGGGATTGTTTTAGTGTCATCTGGGCGTGAGAAATGTGCTCTAACCACAAGCCATAATTTGCTTTGGTATCTCGAGGCTACAACACAATTCAAGGCTATGAGATACTTAGTCTGTGGCCTTGAAATATTAAATCAATATTTTTATTTGTGTTCATGTTTTATTAAACAATGACCACCTTGTGGCCTCAGTGGTTCTGTAGAATTCACCATCCAAAAAAGAGGCCAGGATTCAAAATACGTTATTTTGAATATTTCAAATTAAAGCAACATTATCACTGAAATAAAAACAGTCCAAATAATCCAACATCAAAAATCCAAATAGCAGAGAGAAATCCAGGCAAAGGTAGGAAGCAGAACTTGCTCAAGTGATAAAATACACAGCTTAAATGCACAGAGAGAGATGCACTTGATTAACAAGATACAAATGAGTAGAGTGGCTCCGTCTTGTGGCAGGCAAAGGCATCAACCCAAAGCCTCGCAATCGCAAGTTCAATCTCGAAGCTGAAACAGCCATCCATGGTCAGGAGTCCAAGAGAACAAAATTGGCCGTGCTCTCTGGGTGGTAGGGATGGCGTACTCTCTCTCACCTATCAATCACAGCGACATTATTCAATCGTGGGTGACTGTGAGCACAAGTATGCAGAAGAGGGCAGATAGCACTGTCCTCCAATTGTATTCAGCTGCCCTGTGATGTACAAATGATGCAGTTGCTTCATGTGTCTCAGAGGAAGTAAGTGTTAACCCTGTTGGTAGCCGTCATGTGATAGGTATGAGTATGCTAGTGGATAAGTATTGGCAATGAACAAACTGGGAGAAAATGGAGCAAGAAAAAATAAATGGACAAACGTACTAACCAATCCTAGTGCAGCAGCTGGGGATATTTATGGCACAAGAGGCTGAATTTGGAAAGAAAACCCAGAGTTTATCCATTAATTATTGGTCCAGGTATAATTGTTGGTTTTAGGTGTCTACGTCCTCCTAGTGTACAGATTTCCAGAGAGACACAGGACAGGTTTGCAGCTCAAACTCCTACTGCAGTAACAGTAGATTTGTCCATCTGTGGGGAAAAGTGTTATAAAGATCCGATATTGATCCTTTTTCTACAGTCAGCCACTGGCAATGTCTCAAACCCCATAATACTATCCCAAATAGAGCTAGTGTACTTTTTTATTTAGTATGAGAAGCATGGTGGTACAGCAGGTAATGCTGGATTACTATCTGTGTGTAAAAAATATAAATTAGTTTCTGACACTGAATAAATATTTAGTATGAGCAGCAAAGCAGTAGTGACAAACCCAGGATTAAGCATCTAAAATCTGATTAAATTGAATTATTGTAGGTCAGCTCTCCAGAAGGGTTGGAGGAGACTGTCATTACTGGTGATTAGGCTCTGAATAATAGCTCCAAGATGGTTGCTTCCTTAAGGCTTCAAGCAAACAGCATTAAATGTTCTTCAAATTTGGTAAGTGTTAAAAATGTTTTACGATTCCTGTCACCAAAGACGTCTGTGCAGCTGTTTCACAAAAAAAAAGTGACGGCAACAGTAAAGTGATTTCATCTGGAGTAGTCTTGCTTCAGATCTGAAACTGGAGACAAGCACAGCTTTGGGACTGCTAACAAAAGAAGTGGGGGAATTGTAAATGTGAAGGATTGATGCAGTTGCATGATGGGATGCAGTGAAGGAACTGTGTGAGGGTTAATCAATACTGTTTTCTGCTAGGGCTTAGGACTCAGCTTTCTGAGAGCAAATACAGATGGCAAACATCGTCTAATGAGGTCTCCTGCAGACTCACAACAACTCTACATTGAGCCACATTATATGCCAGACTAGCATAATGTAGAGTATTGAAACCCAGAGAAATGAAAGAAAACGTTTGATAAACAGGCTTTGGCCAGGGGTACAGCAGAACATATTAATTGGTAGAATTTTTTATTACAATTAGTTTGTTAGCAGCCACCAAAAAAAAAAAAAAAAAAGAAAAAAGAAAAAGTGAAACACAGTAACAATATGTTCCCACTCATTAGAATAAAAACAAAATTAAAAAAAATACACATCCAATAACTTATTGTATTCTCAAGAAGTAATTAAAGTCATCATTCCTTATGCATGATTTGCATCAGCATCTTTTGTTTTTAATCACAGTCTGTAGGTGGTCATACAGCATCTGGTAGTAATCAAAAAGCATTTCAGACCCTGGATGTCTGGGAAAAAATGGGTACTATTTCCACAGACTAAAGTGGGACCTCATGGAAGGTAATGGGACTCAGGTGTGTTGGAGACAGTCAGAAATTAACACAATTCCATAAAAAGTGTACTAGTCTACATTAGATAAAATGATTTAGCCTGAAAATCCATTTGCAGAAATATACTGATGCCTATACATAAATGGTTTGATTGGTAATCTGAAGATGTTTAGTCTACTGGTGGAGCCTGGAGCTGTTTTCCTGGTTTACATTTATGGTTAATTCAATTTTACATACCATGATACAGAAATCTGAAGGCATATCTAGACCTGGACCTCCATTTCCACATGAGTAGTATATAGATTTGGAAACTTCATGGCTTCATCCCAGATAAAAAAAAAATTTCCTTGCATCTGATTTCATATGGAAATTGTTTCCTAACCACTGCACAAAATTTTGGGTTACAGGATAAACAATATTTCCAAATGGGGCTGATGTGAAAGTTGGTTCAGAGAAAAGGCAGTAAGTAAATATATGTAGGTTTTGTGTAAAAGTCTCAGATCCAAGACATCTAAATTTTAGCTAAGTTGATGTTAATCTTGCAAAATGTCTAAATTTCACTAGTGAATTGCAACTAAAAAAGACCAAGAACTGTCTACTTTCACAGCAGGAGGTTGGTGATATTAAACCAAGTTTACTCAACACTAACTGTTGTAAACAAAATTCTCTATGTAAGGAATAAACACTTGGGGCATGCTGTGAAAATAATCTACAACAAGGTAATGTGATGCAGCTTGGCCTGAAGCAGAGTTACTATTACTGAGTTACTCTAAACACTAACATTTTTTCTTTATTAAAGATGTACACATTGTACTGTATTTGTGTCTGTTTATAGATATAAGTATGTCTTGAAGTTAATAATAGCTTGTCATGTTACCAAGCAAATGAAAAGCCTTCCATCCTGAAGACTTTCTCATGTCAGAAAATATAGCTTTACCTCTGACTATTAAGACACTGGAGACTCCTTCCAAAAATGCTAAATAAACATCTCACAGAAAACTTAACCATATCGACAATTACATATGGTTTTAATACATGTGTGTTTACATGGCGTGTCCATCATACAAGTCCCTGTGTAACTTGTTTGTACAGAAAGATAATGTGTTAGAACATTACCAACCCCTTCTGACCAACCAGAATTGGGCAGAATTGAGCAATTGACAGTGCTGTGGTATAATAACATTTAAAGACGTGATGGTTTGAACTTTATCCAAGCCACTGATGAAGTCTTGCTCTGAAAATGTTGTTTTGTCATGATGTTGAAATGTTTGCTTTCCTGTTAGAAAGCAATGATCAGATTGCAACATTCATGATTCTGAGTCTTTCTGAAAATGTTTCATGAGACATGGGCAAAATATCTTAAGCAAAGACTTATTTTCTGTAGTCGTGACTGGAAGGTTGTAAGTCCAAATCCCAGGACTGCCAGAGAGCCACTAGTGAACAAAGCCCTTAACCTGGAACTGCTCAGCTTTGTGCTTGGACCCCTAATGGACTCAGAAATAAGATCTTCAGAATAAGTGACTTCTTAAGAACCATTATGAAATTCCCAAATCTCATCCTTGAGAGCATTTGATGACATCAAGGACTTACGTGTATTTATAAAGCCGTGTCAGCTTCATCATGTGGGTATTCAGAAGGAATTGCATGGCATAAACACCTCATTTTGTGATTGTCCAAAATAGGCAAAGTAATTCTCCAGGAGTATGTGGTTAATCATTCAGTTGCAATGTGCTTTCCATTTGTGTATGAGACCGGGAACTACACCATTAGCAGTGAGGTCTACAGACCGACGTGAGGTCATTCCTTTCCTCACTCTCAGTGGAGCAGATACATTCATTCCCTTTAGAGTTCTCCGGCTACTGGAAGAAATGTGGAGGTTGAAACATTGAGTCAGAGGGGGAAATCCATCACATCACTCTGTGTTTGTCTTTCTGCTGAGTGTCATTCCAGCTTAAAAAAAAAGTAAAGCATATGGCATAGGTCAGTGCACACGGCGCCAGTTATGAGGTCAGCAGGATGACTGAACACACCAGGTTAGGTTTTGTTAATGAATGGACCTAAAATTGGTACATTTCTTGGATTTACAAAGAAAAACTTAGACCACAGAAAACTAGCATCTTATTGTGTCTTTACAAAACTTCTTACCACCTTCATTGAGTAAATGTTTGTGTCTTATTCCTTATATTCCACCATTACTTTTACTTTCATAAATATTTTTAAAAGGTTTTGTACTCGATTCATTCATTTGTACTAATGAATATAGATTTCCTTTGATGATTTCTTTTAATAACACTAATAATTTAGACACATCTAAGTACATCACACTGACGAAACTTGACAAATCTGGCTATTTCTTTAAAGAAAAAGTTTTTTTTTCTTTAAATACAGTAGAAATTTTGCCATCCACATCAATTTAGTTGCTGCCAACAAATTGTCTGAATTTTTTTTTATATATATTTGGAACCAAGAACCATAGCACCACCAGCAATCATAAGAAGAAAAAAAAACGTATAAATTAGAGACTGGGGCTGATTTCTTTCTAGCCTTTACTGTAGATTCATGCAGTATATTAGTGACAGTCATGCCAAGTGGTTACACAGAGTGTAATTTATTTAAGCTCACTTTATTGACACATCCGTAACACATCATTAGTACTGATTGAGAAGGCACAATGAAATACAGTCTTGGGTGTAATAAACATAAATGAGGTGGTTAACTTTCTCAATAATTCATTTTTTCGATTCTTTGATGCCTTTGGAGGAAAAGTTAGTGGTAAACTAAGCAAACAAAGCACAAGTTACATGAAGGAACAAAGACAGAACTGTAAGATCTGTGTGATTTGAATGAAAGAGCTAGCTAATGGCACACACAGCTTTTCTGTTTTTCATGATTGCTATTTAGAAGAGACATGATTGCAGACTTGATTTAAAAAAAAAAAAATAGAAAGCAGAAATGGTTCTGCTGGTCTGTCTTCTTATGACTCTGTGTGTGTGTGTGTGTGTGTGTGTGTGTGTGTGTGTGTGTGTGTGTGTGTGTGTGTGTGTGTGTGTAATAGTTTTATGCCTACTATAAGAACCTCTGTTATAAGGCACCTTAATGGTTTTATAATAGTAACAGCAGTTACTATAGTAGAATTGTTTTAGTTCTCCTATTCAATAATATGACCAGCTGTCATGTCACTGTTCCATGTTCCTTAATGTGTGTTTGTACAAAGCAACGCACCATGCCATTAGGTCTTAACAACACCTTTAGGTATGCAGCATTCCTCACCACTCTCCTTGCTCTGTGCATCCTGGGGCCTGTGAATACATCAGCACTGCACAGATCAGTGACTGAACAGTCAATACTTCTCAATTTATGTCTTTGAAACAGCCAATGATTTGCTTTAATGTTATGCTTTCCACTCTTCAGTCAAAAATGTCAAGAAAAGGAAAATAGTACCATTGCTCGAGTCATAACATGGCCAAACACTAAAAGAAACAGTGTTTGCAGTGCTCGCAGCTTTGGGCCTGAGAATTCCCCGGTTTATTATAGCATGCTCCAGGAGGGCATGTTGAGTTCACCACATGTCAGAAACGTCCAGTTCTCTGCCTTTCTCTCTCTGCAGGATCATCAAGGGACCTGTAGCATTTTTCCTTCTCTGGATCCATCTGTTATAGTGCAACTGTCCAGATACCTCCACACCCACTCCTCTACAGAAGCGCATCCTGCCAATAACTATCATTATCACTGCACTGAATGATCTCCCATGCAAAAGTACAGAAGAATTCTAGATTCCAGTGTTTTCAAAGCTATAAATCTCTCTGCTGGTGCTTAAAGAGTTGTAATTATGTTGCAGAAATGCGGTGGAAGAATGCACTACAATTACTGCAGGACTCAATTTGAGGTAGGATGTGATGGGATGCTCTTTATCTTGTAGGAAAAAAAATCGACAAAATTTTCCCTTTTGTAAAACTGTCATGCCCATTTGACATCAATTACCATGTTTATAATCAATATTTTACTCCCATCCGTAGTTGAGCATTTAACTGGGCATATCAGGAGTTTACCATGTTAAACCAAGAAGTTACAATCAGGGAAAAAAATCAGAGAGAAATCCAACAGAGCCCATGAGTGGGACTTGTAACTCACATTCCTCACGCTTGTAACTACATACCTTGCCTATAATTTTATCTTCCTGTTATTTTAACTGAATAACAATGAATGAATCATTCATAGTAGTTACGGAATAATATACTTTTGGAAGAATAACTGAATAATGAGCCAATAGTTCCTGGAATTGTATAGTGCAGCCTGAGTTTCATTTACAGCATTTAGCATTTAGAGTTTCAATCTGTCAAAAAGGCAAAGTGAAAATTCTATGGCTAGAATAAGATTTGTGGAGAGAGAAAAAAACAAATCCAATAACCAGTGTAAAGTATATCCAGTGAAAGATGACTGGAGCTCATTAGAGTGTACAAGACTGGGGAAATTTCTTAATATTATAATGTTGTATAAAAACATTGGTAGCACTTTTTTTGTATTTATTGTATTGTATTTATTTTGCAGTACAGCTCATATTTTATCAAAGTTTATTAAATAAGTATATAGTAATTATAAGACATCTTGTATTGTTCACATTCTACAGAGTGTCCCAAAAGTCTCCATACATAGTGGACTATGTATGAGAGCACTGCGTTGGTTGTGCCTTCGTCAGTTGATGTTCGTGGACGTTCACTTCTCGGTTGGTCCGCAACACGGACTTGGTCTTTTTGAATTTGGTAATAAGTTTGGCAACAGTGTCGTGTGTGATGTGTTTGCCATGTTTCCTGTTAAAGTCCATCGCAACCTCGCGACAGCTTCAAAACCAGAAGGCATTCTTAAAGGCTATGTGAAAGAAATATATATATAAAATCTAAACTAAATATGAAAACTTTGGAAAACATTTTGCTAAAAAGTGTTAATTTCCCCTCTGTATGGAGACTTTTGGGACACCCTGTATTTTAAAGCACATAGTAACTTGTGTGAAACTACCAGGTTTTTACAGCTGAACTTTTGTCACAATGCAATAATTACTATAAATAACATAGTACTTTAGGAAGCCATCATTTGGAAGCAGAATATGTATGTACATAGTAACTAATGTGAAAATACCAGGTATACTAACGTTCATAATGTTAAAGAAACATAATAGTATTTCTGAAAAACAGGTAATTAATGATGAGAAATGTCTCGAAATACCTATAATTTTACATAACACTTACCTGAAGGTAAATCTTGTTGGTAATTTTTCCACATTTGTTACTATGCATGTGCACAATTTGTAAAATATGCACTAAGTATTACTAGTTAAAACAACATATTTACTACAAAATCCTACAACAGACAGTTTTATATCTTAAAAACGTTCCAAGTAGAAGCCATTTTGGAAGCTAAAATCTGTAACCATCCAGAGCACCCATATAAATCACATTTCTAAAGGTGATTTTTAATCAATGATCGCATAAAAGCCGTTCTTGGTAGTGAACTGTCTTTTGAACATTGTGTTCTATGGTGTTCTAATAACTTGTTCCTCAAATAGGCTCTCAGCTTTCACTGCAGTTTCCAAGTACTAATTCAACACTTACCTGACGCTAAATGTTTTTGGTTATTATTTTGTGTTTCACACTATACAATTTTTGGCCTGATGTTGCTGTCATTGTCAGACAACCAACAACAAAGAGTCGTCTTAGAGTCGTCTTAGAGTGTGAGCACTGCTATGGCGCTCATCTAAAAGCCACCTATAGAAGGTCAGCAAGGATTATGCAAAACTCACTGGACAGCAACATGCATAGTAATGGCATGCTGATGAGAAGAACAAATTTTTTTTATCATATAATCTGACATGGAGAACATGTTATCGCAGAGTCTATTACAGAATTCGGTTATTGCTGCTGTAATCACACAGATAAAACCCAGATACTAAACATGCCATACTTTCCCTTCATCCTGTGGGTCATGTTTCTCCATCTTTGCCTTTACCTGTCTCCTGAGACAAGGACCTTTCTGTACCTCTCTTTATTATTTTCTGACATATCTTCAGAACCATGGCAGGACCTATACTTTCCCTTTCTTCAAAATAAAAATGGTGTGCTTGTCATTCCTGAGCTGACCCATGTTGCTACTTTGTCATGTTTTTCATTATCTTGTCAAGTGCCTCTGAAGCCGAGACATATGTTGGGCTTTAACTGTAAGCTTGTTTCTGATGAAGGACAGCCATTGAGATGTTTATTACGGCATATGCTACTCTGCTTTTTCACCCATAAAACATCACAAATGCCTCACTACGTCTCAATCAACCGGCTGTGATTTGCAACAAAGCACCAACATCTGTGTGGCAGTCTGCTCTCTGCAGTGTGAGTGTGAAAACGGGCCCATCATAAACCCAGCGTTTAAGACATTTCCTAATAAAAGGCAAACTTGACCCATTCCTCGGCTGATGGTTTCCTCACATCTTCCAGGGCGCACGTGTGAGAGCTGCAAATGTGGAAGACAGAAACTTCGTTTAGTGCCATGTGTGTCCAAATGCTCGATCAGCGAGAATGTAGACCCTTGAATGAAAACAGTAGCCGCTGACAAGAAAAACATGGCTGGTTCCAAGAGGCCCTCATAACTCGGAGGAACCGCTGCCTCGAGAAAGGAAAATAAAGCCTGCGTGTCGAGGCAGCTGAAAGACATACACTCCTCCACATCTAAAGGATGCAAACTTTTCAAAAAGAGACTAATGTTCTTGAGGTTACAAAACCACCGAAGAACCGCAGAATAATGGGTTTATTACAGACACAGTGGAGCGCAAGGACGTCTTCCAAACAGGATCAGATGCAGAGTTGATTTTTCAGAGCTTGAAAAACTACTTGAACACTCATGGGACTGAAATCAGTGGTTGGTTGAGCAACTGGAAGGTTTGAGCCATTGGAAGGTTTTTCTTCAGGCATTTACTTGAAAGAAAGAAGTGAAAGAAAAAGTGCTTTATAGAAAGATCTCTGAAAGGCTATAATGGGCACATCCATAAAGCACTCAGTGGCCTGAGCGAACTTTTCACTGTTCTGGAAGAATGTCTGAGGAATGATTTAGATCTTGTGGTAAAACAGGCAGAATGTTCTTTTTAATTGTTTTCATGCTAACAAAGCGAAACATGTCAAAATGATATTTAATGTGGTTTGCCAACATCACTGGAATACACAAATCTCACAACTAAACCACAACACACATTTCTACATTACTAACTTGGCAGTTTCAACAATTTACTTCTTGTGGAAAGTGCTCGTTTGCATAATTTTCATTTGTTTCTATGTATAAGTAATGATTTCTGGAATCTGGAACCTTTTTGAAACCCTCCTACAGAGAACCTGCTAGAGGAACAAACCTAAGAAACACTGAAGGTTCTAAATTTACCTTTTTTCCCCCTATAGTCTATAATGAACCAACGTTGTAGCCAGATTTATGGAGAAATTATAAACATTTCTCATGTGATCGTAAGTTTTTTGCACATGTAATGATGCGGATATGTGATCAACATGAAAAACATGGGAAAGTGCACTTCAGCATGAAATTGAACCCAAGTAAACACAAGACATCATGTGAACAATAGGTAATCACGTGAAAAATAATTATTCATGTGAGCAAATAAGTAATCGGTAAATCACGTGTAAAGATCATATGTGAAAATAAAAAGACATGCACTAGATGTGAAAAGTCTATTACATGTGAGAAATGTGTGAAACACACCAAGTGATGTGTCCATAAACCACTTGTGTAAAATTTACAAGTGAAGTTCATGTGACTTGTGTAAGGGGCTGCAGTACATTCAAAGCCTCCTCTTGTGGAGGAGCGCTTCTTTAGGTTGGTCGTAAATCATTCCTGAAACACCATGCATCATGTGAAGTGCTTTTAGAAAAGTGTTGGTTATCTGATACTTTAAAAAATGGTTACGTTCTTGTCTCTTTAAAAGGGTTCTACTTGGAGGCTTCAGTGAAAGCTGAGAGCCCTTAACTATCTACAGAACATTTGAGGAACAAGTTGTTTGAACATAATAGGGTTCAAAAGACAGTTCGCTTTCCCAAAAACTGGTTTTATTTTATCATGTATGCAAAAAAAACAAACAAACACAGTTTTAGAAAAAAAACTATGGATTTTAGCTTCCTAAACGGGTTCTATATGGAACTTTAAAAAAAGAAACCCTTTGTTGTAAGGTTCAGAGAAAATTAAGATTTAAACTTTTCTTCTTTCTAAGCGTCTACCAATTAGAAATAAAGAATGCTATCAAATAGTCAAGTCACATACTATTTCTAGATAAAGTTTATACGCCAGATAGCACTATCATGTATATCTCCACATAGCCATTATTCCTGCCTATACAAAAGTAGAAAATTAGCTTACAGTGGCATGTAGGGATGTAACTGAATATTAATTCATTATTAGGATTGAACAGAGGTGTGCATCACAACTCTGATCCCTACGCAATAGAAGTCACATGAGTGAGAGGTTTTTACTTTTATGTGAGTGAGCGAGCAGTCAGATATGAAGCCTGCGGGACAAACAAA
>CM040998.1:13223254-13280318 GCA_022985145.1 Pangasius djambal
ACACATTGGGAATTAGACCCAACTAAATTTGTTAGAAACTATCATGGACAAATTAAAAAAAAAAAAAAAAAAAAAAAAAAAAACCTGTGCGAATGGTATTTTAAAAAACAAACAAACGCCCATTTCTCTAGTTGAAACCAATTTATATACATTTCTACCTCTGGATTTCGGTTTTCCCCTTAGGCCATGCCCATTTTAGGGTTAAATCCTGATAGATAGCCCTAAAGAAGTTAGATCCAGCTTACAAATGTATTGTCTAAGATTCATCCAGACGCAAAACAAAGAAGCAAGACTTCTAAATCATTTTCTTGCAAATGTCCAAGCCACACATCCTCAACGATGACTTCAAATACACCACAGTCTCATTTGACTTTCCACCATGTAAGCATGCTATGTTTTTTTCCCCTTCCAAATTATCCCCTTCCTTGAGCAAATCATATGAGATTTGTTTTTGGCAGTGTTTGGCACATCACACTGTAGGTAACACCAGACGGGAGTAAATGTCAAAAATGAGCTTTTTCCTCCCCTTTGATGGAATTACTACAAATTACTGCAGATTTTTATACTTAGCTGTATTCTGGATTCATCATTTTGATAAATGTTCCTTCATGGAAGAAGAAAGGTATCTTTTTTAAATGAGTCATAAAGACTGTGCTGTCTGACTCAAGACCTAGCCATGGGGATATAAGAAAGGGAAGCACAGTTCTACCTACTTTTAAAGTTGAATCAAGTCACCGGTGTTAGTGAGGTCTGGTCATACAGTGGATGATGCCAGATGTATTATTAATTGAGTGGCACTGTCTCACAGCAGATAGATTGCTGCCTCCCAGCTTGAGGTTTGATCCTGAGATCCTGAAGTCAGGTTACTCTCTGTGAGGAGTTCTCCCATTGTCCACATGGGTTTCCTGTTTCCTCCAGGTTTTCCAGTTTCCTGATGTGAACTGGCATCCCATCCGGGGTGAATTCTCCTACCTTGCACCCAATGTTTCTGGAATAGGTTCTGCAACCATGACCAGGATAAAGTAGTTAATGAAGATGACTGAATGATATAAGAAACAAATCCACTGTTTTTAATAAAGCTACATAGAATGCAGGGTGAAATGATATACCCGTAGTACACTATAAGAGCTACCACCCTGCATAGTTTCAAATCACCCCAGCAATTAATTCACCTCCCACCATACTGAGTAGTCCTATCAGACCCTGCTCCATCCAGGAGCAATTTCCTTAGACATTGGTTCTCAGAGTGGGTTCTACCCCCAGAGATCCACAAAGCACAGCCAGGGGGGTCATGAAGCACTGGGTTTGTTTAGCTACAGTGGTGGAAACTACAACCCACCATTAAGTTATTATATTTATTATGAGTTCTTATAGTTATTACCCTCTTTGTTTGGCCCCTTGAATTGAATGGGTTTAATCCAAAACTCTGTAACTCCAAAAAAAAAAAAAAAAACCCTCAATAACCCAGTGAAATAAAAGGTTCAAGAATAAAAACTCTATGGATCCAAGAAATAGCCAAAATATTATTGTACACAGTTAGATAATGAGCCTTGTATTGAATAGTTGGGTTATGTTCATAAAATAAATCTGTACGGAGTGGTCCATGAAATATATTTTACATTTCGCTGGCTACAAAACGTTTGAACACCAGAGGAACCATTTTTTTTGTACAACCATTGTGTACTGTTTGTTATACATTAAAAGCAGTGTTCAGAAAACTTTTTTTTATTTATTCATTCAGACAGTCACAGTGAATCCGGAGCCTCTCTCTGGAACTCTGGGATCGGCTGGGATTGGCTAGTTTTTACTCACAGCTAGTCTGAAGACTGGACAGTTACGAAGCCAGATTTTGGGGAATAAAAGAGATTAATATCTAGAAAAAAAATCAGAATGCAGGTGGGAAAATATCACTGCTATGCTTCCCATGTTTTGCTATGGTTGCTACAGTGACTTCAGTGAACCTCTATATGGTCTTGCTAGACGTCTATTAGTGAGAAATTATGTAATAACGTTTGAGACATATAATTTCGCAAAAAAACTACCTGAAAAAACAACTTTTGGTAGTTGATTTTGGCCTCTAGTACAGAGACAAACTGCAGATCAGAAGTAGAGACGTTCCACTCGCTAGGCTCGTGTGACTCACTGAAAGGTTCAATCCATGCTATTGGTTCCTATGTTTAACATTTTTTCCATCCTTTCCAGTTAGCCTCATTCTGTGGAAGCCTGGTTTAATGGAACATGTGGATCCATAAAAGTGGACCCACATGAGACAGCAGAAAATGCAGCCAAAGTTACTTTCAGAGGATCCAAGACGCATTGCTTCTTAATGATTCTTACAGGAACAGATGTAACATAATCCCATAAAAGCCAAATCTCTCATGTCAGTACTATGAGTGTATATGATATGGCAAAAATATACAGCAATGCAAGAATCTACTGTCGAGTCTCACTGATTTGTTTGCTCTCGATGAATGTGGCCAGATTACAAAGTCTATCATTAATCGCTGAGGTTTCATCACCAACCCAGACCACCATGATGTAACTGATTCGCAGAGTGTGATTATTCACCGGAGGCCGCAGTACAAGACACTGCATCAGTACCAGTGGGTTTGTGTCTCGCCACTTCTCCACATATACCACAAGATAGCCCATGGGACGTGAGGGTGACCATAGAAATGAAATCAGTCAGTGGGATTTTGAGGGATGCCACATGAAAGAGTTTCATTTCTTTCCTCTAGAGTCAGCCTCCTACACCGATTACAGTTTTATGGATGCTGATGCAAGGCAAACTAAGGAACCATGACTTGTGAATTATGTGTCTTCTTTGGACAAAACCAGACTTAATGACCAGCATTTAGTCTATTGCATTCATTTGTATTATTTCAACATATACAACTGAGTGCAAATGTTTGCACTCCCCCTAGTTTCTGGGCAAATAACGGAAAACTTACTTCTATGTTACACGAACAGAAGAACAGTTTTGGGGGAAAAAGCAAGCAGTCAGAATTTCGCAATGACCCTTTGGGTCTTCAGACCTGATCTGAAAAAAAGACTCAAAATCTGCCCAGAAAATATGAAAGACATTAGAGGCAGTTATAAAGGTAAAGGCAGGCATACAAATTATTAGACCGTATTTATATATACACATAGTCAGGTCCATAAATATTTGGACATTTTCAAAGGTATTGTTATTTCAGCTGTCTATCCCAGAATATTGGAGATGGAATTAAATAATGAGCATGCATTTCACTTGCTGAAACCAGAACTGAAGATAAATTGCCCCAAGAACAAGCAGGAACTGAAGACCACTGCAGTAAAGGCCTGGCAGAGCAACACCTGGGAAGAAAGCTGGCGTCTAGTGATGTCTATGGGTCCCAGAAAAAAAAAAAAGTTCAGTTTAAGGTTATGTTAGACTGTCCAATTACTTTTGGTCCCTTAAAAGGGGGGTTGGGGTGGGGAGTTGTAGCGCATATAAAAAGTGCTGTAATTCCTACACTGTTTACCCAATTGGGATATAAATACCCTCAATTAAAGCTGAAACTATGCACTTTGAGCTTATATTCATTAATTTAATTAATTAATTTGAACTCCAATATACTGTGGTAGACAGCTAAAATAACAGTAACTTTTATCAATGTCCAGATATGAATTGACCCTCACTGTTGGATATGGATATCACTGTTATTATTTTGTTTTTGTTCACTATTACCATCTAAACATACATCCTCATTATTTTACTTGCGATGATGAAGAAGCATCTGCGAAAACTGGGATTACAGAAAAAAAAAATTAAATAAAAAGACATTCCCCAGCATATTCTTGTACAGATGTCTGTAGAATTGGCCTTCATCTGGTCTGAAATACTTGAGCCTACTTATGCAACGCCTATCGCTGCAGTAAATTATGGCATGAATGGAGAAATCACTGATTTTTAAAAACACTGATGTTGACCATCCTAAGACTGGCCCATGATTGTCACATGATCCCAGCTCCAACACATCCTAAAATACAGCGAGTTAATTTGACTGTTGCTGCCAGCAATGTCCCTTTTTCTCACTCTTTTAAAATGAACCAGAGCTGTGTACAGTATAAACAAAGCTCTTCTCCAAGCAAGAGTTATTACTGTGTATTCACTGCTGTACCACTGACCTCTGCATGCTCAATGCCATTACTGTCACTTAGTGTAGACATTTAGCTGTTATGCAACACATCAAACCTCTTGGCAGACATAGTGTGAACTTCCTACACCTATCCTGTGGAGTGAACATTTTTTGAAAACATTGTAAAACGCTGCTTTCAAATTTACCTCTACTAGTGTGGACAAGGAATCGGATAGCAGTTGTAAACAATGTCACTTCAGCTCCAGTGTATGTTCTTTTCATCAAGTATTGTCTACTTCAAAGCACTCACATTTATAAATTATATATGTTTCTATTTCATTTTTTTAAAATGATGGCTAGTTCAAATGCTTTTTCATAAAGAATATGAAGTAAACATTACTGTACTCAGTCCAGTTATTATTAGATCTATACAAATCCAACACATATTAGCTCTAGCACACTATAAAGGCTAAATGGGTCTAAATGACTAAGAAGCTACTTTGGCATTACATTAGCCAATAGTCCACTAAGAACAGAAAAAAGCAGAACACACAGATTTTCCACATCACATATGTGAGCTCCTAGTCACAAACACATTAAAAACTATGATCAAAGGCATGGAAAAAGACAAGGGATAAAGAGTTTAGTCTCTCTCAGCATGGCACCTTTCACTTTGAGTACCAGCTCTCAGCAGGTAGATCCATTTGGCCTAAAACCACCTTCCTCTAACACAGTGCTCAAACATCTCTCACCAGGAGCCATAAACTAAGCACACTTACCAGCAGGCCCCTGCCACAATGACGCAAGGGAGTGAAACATTTTTACATGCAACTCAACACTGAGTTAGATAAAGCAGACTGTGCCAAGACAGAAGGAGATTTTGGGCCACCCTTTGTGATGCAAGATAGAGAAAGGTTTTACACATAAACATACACACATTCAGACAAGCAAACACACAATCTAATGCTGAGTTTAATGAAACATAATAGACAAAGAAGTTTTTTCAAGTCAGGGTGCCATTTAGATATGAGAGCATATCTTCACCTGTGGAAAGCACCATCATAAATCAGTGCTGCGTTACCAAGGGATTTAAAACTGTTTACTTACAGAGAACCAGAGCCGAGGCTCAGCAGCCATCCTCAGGGCTGAAGGACTTATGGGAAATGGGAGCATGATGGGCGAATGAAAGCCTCCAGGAAACAGCTGGCCTAAAATGAGATCAGACTGCAGGAGAGTGAGGGGAGAAATGAGTTTTACAACTGTTTCTCTCCAGGGAGAAGAGGTAGAGATGGAGAGAGGGTGTCCGTTTGCAGTGGGAGATGTGTTGTTAGTATCACTTTTTATATTAGGTAAGTCAAGCATTGCTTTTACATAAGGCATAACCAAAATTTTAAAATGCTTATCACATGTATGTAGGGCTCAGTTTGACAGTGGGGGAATGATAAAAATGATTTTCCTTGTAAGTGCCCATTTTCTATGCCTTTTCAAATTAGTTTCAGAGCTCGATTTTGGAATCCCACATGTATGACTGGTGGGTCCTGTTATTTAAAATTTCCCCCTTCAGAATGATTTATAATCGACCACTGACTGCTCTGTCCATGCCTTCTCTCATACTCAACAAAGATCTGGCAGGAGTGGTGGCACAGGCTTGCTTCTGTCCCAGAAATGGAGCTTCACACCACTTGCACTGTCTCATTTCGTCTCCTCATTTAAATCCCATTCTGTTACTGTTACTTCTCCCATTAATCTTCATATTTTTGTCATCTATCGCCCACCTGGCCCACTAATAAAATTCATAGATGAGCAAGCCATCCTATTGAGTGTCTTCCCTTCTGAGTGGACCCCATTCATTCTCCTTGGAGACTTCAAGCTTCACTCGTCCTGCCTCCTCTCTCTCTTGCACTCTTTTCACCTGACCTTCAACAACTGCCCTCCTGTGACACACAAGAGAGGAAACATTATGGACCTGATCTTCTCTGCCCAGCTTTTCAACAACTTGTACCCCTCTCCCACTTGCTGCAACCTCCACTCCATCTCTCTTTCCTGCCTAGTTTCCAGCATCCTAATAACTCTTCTACTCCCTGACTCCTTTTCTTTTCTGTAACTGGAATCAACCACCAACACTTCTTCACTTTCTTCATCCACTGACCTACTCTGCCCTCTATCCTCCAAAACAAGAAAGTGTCCTCACCCCACTCCCTGCCTGTCAGACATACCAAGCAGCAACTGGGGAGAATTAAGGGTAGCTGAGCGAAAGTGGAGAAAATGAAAACTTGACGTTGATCTCTTCTCAGACTGCTTTCTTTTACAGACGTTCTTCTCTGATGTGATGGCTGCCATGACATGCTTCTATAAGGGAAAGCTGGAAGGACCTGCATCTGATCTACGCAAACTCCTAACATCCTAACTGCTGATAGCTTTACCACCTTTTTAATAAGAAGATCTTTTCCTTCCTCCCCAATTCCTACACAACACTATCCCTCTTCCCTTTCCATCTCTTTAACATTTTTCTCCTCAGTCTCTAAGATTCTTGTCCAGCAATCCTACCCCCTCTCCAGGAACCTAACCAGTCTGGCTTTAAAGCAGCACACCCCACAGAAAATCCTTCTGTTATGGAGAAGTTTCATACCACTATATCAGCCACTCTATCATTGATTCTGATACTTCTTGACCTCTCAGCAGCCTACGACAAGGTCAATCACAAGACACTCCTGTCTATCCTCACATATCTTGGAATTAGGAACCCAGCAGTGGTTTGCCTTCTACTGGAGTGACAGTTATATCAGGTGACACGAAAGAGATCCACATCTGCTCCAAGCTGACTCTCCACTGGTGTCCCACAAGGCTCAACGCTTGGTATTCTTCCATTTTCTCTCTATACCCATGCTCTTCCTCGCTCAGACATTCAGATTTTAGCTTCTCAACATGTATTCCTGTGTCAAGCTCTTGTGATTCCCCCAAGAGAATTCTTGGATCACACCATCTGCCAATGCATGCAACTTTGGTTTAGATCTGGACAATCCACTATTCTTCTCTCCTCATACTGCTAACCTCAGTCATGTCAGTTTCTCCTTTACAACATTATCTGGCCATTTCTCTCCACTTAGGCCTCTTGGGTGCTTGTTTAGTCCCTTACCATCTCAACACTGGACTACTGCAACTCTTTCCTGGCAGGTCTTCCCCTGCGTGCCATTACACCCATGAAAATGATACAGAATGCAGCTGCATGACTTGTTTTCAATCTTCCCAAGTTCTCCCACTTCACCCATTGCTGTGATCTCTCTACTGGCTTCCTGTAGCTACCCACATCAAATTTAAAACACTGATGCTCGCATACAAAGCCAAAAAACAGACCAGCTACCTGAAGGCACTTCTAAAACCATTCTCTGTATCATCTACAAGAAAGACAGGCATCAAGACTCTTCTCTAGACTCGCACCCAGGTGGTGGAATGAACTTCCTCTGGCTGTCTTCATACAAAGACTAAAGACCCACTTCACTTGACTTACACTGTTTCCATTACTGTACTAATTTCTTGTTACTCTAAGCATTTGCAGCTTAATGGTATTCTCAGACCCTGACCTATCTGTACTAACATAGGCTTGTGTTTTTTTGGTGGAGATTTAAAAAAAAAAAAAAAAAGGCGCATCTGTAAATTTCTCTGGATAAAGGCGTCCGCTAAATGCTACTAAAAATTTTCCAATGGAAATTAACGTTTCCTCTAAGCCATGTGGTAATATTTTCTTCAGTACAGGAGGTTAAACACTTATACTACCCACCTAAATAGCCAACCTCTAGTAATGGAAATGAGTGTGTGCTTCATCAAATGGCCCCTCCTACCTACTGACACATTTTGTGGTACATACAAAGAAACTCTGATAGAAGGATTGTCCCCGTGTTAATCCATAAATTAGACGCTGTCTGTGCACTCTGATACAGCGCTGCAGATTTGCCCTGAAGAAAAAATAAGGCATGCGCCATAAGCCAGCTTAATATGAATACTAAAGCCCTCCTGCTGTGGAGGTTATCTACCATATGACTCAGTCTCTCAGCTTGTGTTTGAAGCCAAATTTGGGAATAAATAGCATATTTCCAAACAACACTTATTATATTGACGCCTGTGGTAAAATCTAATGGAATCTGATTTCCCACCATAAACTGATTATATGTAACTAAAATCAGCTCTCTTGTACTTTCAACATCATTCTAGTTAAATAATATTATGGATGACTTTCAGCAGCTGACTACTGCGGTAACCCTTCAAAAAAAAAGAGTGAATAACCCCAGTCTTTCCTAAAACAATGAGGTAATATTTCACCTCTCACCTTTTAAAACTGCTACCTAAGCTTGTCAAACCTTGTCTGTTGCCACTTCCTGAAAACTTTCAGCAGTATTCCCATGGGATAAATGCATGTGTCTGAAGCGAGACAAAGACCTGCTTTATTTTAAACGTGTGGTATCTGGTTTTCAATTAACTAGACAGTATAATTAATGAGTCCTCAAACGTTTTCAAGTGTACTTAGGGAAATGACATCATTGTTGCACTTTGGCTGACATTTTGTCTCAGTTTTTAGGTGATGTCAGACACATGCTACTGATTTCTTTGGAACTAAAGTAGGCAGTAATTGATGCGAAATTTCCTATTTAAAATCTTCTGTTTTCTTCCGCTCATAAAAATAGGTTATTCAGCTACCTTGTTTTAATAAGATGAAAACCTGAATGGAGATCACCCAGATTAGGAAAAAAGGCCTAAATGCGGGGGGAAAAAATTACATTTAATTGAGGTGGAAACTTTCAATAAAGAGAAGCAGTGGTATGTCTAAGAATTTACACAGCAAGGGGAGCAAGAGCATGGCTCTTTATGTATAGGATAGCAAAATGTTGCATTTGGAGAACATCTCATTTGTTCCTTTGCACAAGATGAATGTCACATACTAGCATTTGGCTCCATAGTTGCTCTATAGCTTTTAATAATGAAGCGGTTTGGCCAAAATACCTAAGACAGAAGTATTTTAATTTCACAATTGTTCAGTATTTTTCACAGCAAATTTATCCACCACCACAAAAAACAACCATTTCTTTGTTTCCCTGTACTCGAAACTCGAAAAACAAAACCTGTTTACTCGTTTACTCTAAACTGACTTATATTTGAAGTTTAAAGGCAGTTCAGCAACTGCCCCAACAACATTCGGTTCTTTTTGAAATTTGAAATTTAGAATCATATTTAGAATCAAATTGTCTTCAGAGGTGCTGGATAAAGATTATGTAGGAACAAACACTGAAACAGGAATAATAGAGCTCTTAAAGATGTTAATAAAGTTACAAGGATTGTCAGAAGACAATAGAGGCAAAGTAAGCAGCCTTTTTGTATACCATTTGAATAAGATTTCAAATGTCTTAGATGTTTTACTATGGCATGATAGTCTCTCTATTAAGTCTTCCATTTTTTTTTTTACAGAATCATGCCGATTTTCTTTGGCAGGGTTTTCAAAAAGAAGTTGGCTTTAATTGTGCTTAAAATATGAAACGGTTTGAACGGAAGCAGAACCTCGCGAGAAGAAAAGTGCTGAGCTGGACAAAGTAAATCGAGCATGCTTCAGTGGACTCTGTGAAAGCCATCAGCCCAGCGGAGGCCATTTTACTGAACGTCCTTTGCCTTTCCTTTAGAGTAGTGTGTGTATGTGTGTGTGTATGTGTGCGCGCGTGCTGGAGTGGAGAACGGATACCAGGCGAACTCCCATGTCACACTAGTGCCATCATGTGGTGACTGGACAAATAGTGCAGCACACTTCCATCGCGGTGAGGTCAGAAAAGCATTTATTGGAGATGTCAGAGGGTTAAACCATGATAAAGGGAGAAAAGAATCACGGTACCTTTACACATCACTGCTAGTCGCAGGTCTTCACAAGTTTTCCAAAGTAAACTGCATTAGAAAGGTTATGGCACTGCAAGACAGACGTCTTACAAGGATATAAACTGGCAACACAATTTATTAAATATACACAAATTACAAGTACAAGTTGTAGATCAGTAATCTAAGAAACAACTTTAGAGCTTTGATTCAAATGTAAAAACATAAGAAAATACCGTCACTTCAGTATAGCATATGATAGTTAATTTACATTTAAACGGCTGCAGGCGAACGCCTGCAAATGTAGTGTGTCTAGCAAAGCCTAGCCTTCGGACTGAAAAATCCAACCCATCATTCGGATGAACACACTAGATTTCGCTCAAACAATAGGAAGGTCACTTGTATAATTGCACAAGCTAAACTGTAATGTGTGCATTACAACAAATAATGCAATGTGAATTGAAAAGGCAAAGTGTTATAGTGTAATATATGCTGTTTGTGTAAATAACTGAAAACTTTAACGTTATAGATATGACTCACAATATAGCACATCTGCCGCATGCAGTGGTTGCTTCAGCTGGCATGTAGAGAGAGGATGCATCATATGAGCTATACTACAGAGGCACGTCACCTATTTACAAAATAAAAAGCGCTGAAATGTCACTGGGGCGAAACGAGCAAGCTAGAGAAAACCTTGACTGCCAAATTAATATCGCAGTGAAAAAACCAGCAGATCTTTTCGAAAAGACTTGTTTCCTCGTAGGATGACACAAAGTGGAGAACTTGCTAAAGCCCAAAAAAAAAAAAAGCGCCCGAACACATTTTTAAACCATCCCAACAGGAAATAGTACATATATTATTACTTAATAGAATCTATATTAGATATATCATTAATATTCATTATATGCACAGCGTACAGTCAGACAACTGTGTGCACTGTATAATAGTATATCTATTTATACTTAAATAAGCAATATAACACATTCACATTTATAACCGTCATATACCGCATTTCAACAGATAATAAAGTAAAAGCAATACAAATAAAATGTTGGTCTACAAAGTAAACCAATACTTTACAATATGTGTGTTTGGTTTTTTTTTTCTTTATTGAAACATCTCGTGCACAGAGAGGTTTCAATGTCTGTCGGAACTGGTTTGAAAATAGGCTGGGTCTAGGTGCTTCGGTAGCATGAAGGCATCTTTTTTGTTTTTTTTTTGTTTTTTCAAAAAAAAAAAAATCAAATAAGCATCTCAGACTCCATCTAGGAAAAGGATCAGAGCGGAAACCTCGTATGGAAGACGTACTGTATGCTGTAAGCCCTTAGGATGGAAGAGTCATGCACTGTATAGGTGTAGCGATGCTCTCTGTGGTTCCTAAAAAAAAAACAAAAAAAAAAAAAAAAAAAAAAAAAAAAAAAACACTACCGCTTCTCTTGAGGTGATCGCGTGTAGAAAAACGAGGTCGGGCTATCTTTTATGGAACCTATCTAATCTTAAGATGGCTTAAAGGTGCTACAGGTAGGATTAGCAGTTGTAATTACTAATTAATAATTAGTAGTCCTTTGCTTCCAGAGTTAGCCCCAGTCATCCACAGTACAAATGTGCGAATATTTGAGCCGACTTCTTCGTCCTGTTAGTGCGCCGTGGCGTTTAATGACAAACATCAATGTTGAGAGCATTATTATTATTATTTTTTTTTTTAATACAAATTTCACAAAGTCGCCTGGGACAACAGGAGCTATGGTAACGAATGTAAATTCGTGACTTTTGTTTAATGCTTGCAATCTTTTGAAACGATTTATGATTACCACTTACACAACACATAGCTCCTTTAACAACCACATGTTTCTAGTACAACCCATAGAGAACCTTTATAGTATAGCGACAAAACAGGAGTGACTAAAGAATAGTCCCTTTCGGCTAATTCTAGTTAACAGAGTACGTTATAGTTGGAGGGCCATTAATCGCTTTTGCCCAAAGCAGCACAACATCAAGAGAACACTCAGAACGAGAAAACACCAAAGTACGATTCAACACCAGCCCTTTCACGCCACAAGAAAGCACGAGTTTCTGTCCTAGTCTACGTCTCCACTCAGATTAGGCTAAAAGCTGCCAGTTATGGTGTTCACGTAAATCCCAGATGCCTTGCTGCCTTGCTCTTGGGATGATCTGCTCATAGTGAAATGATGGGCCACACTGAGGCATGAGAGGCAAAAAATTTGAGCGTTTAACTAACACCAGCGTGTCGTTATTTTTCACTGACAGGGAGTTACGATGAAACTGCCTTCGCTTCTCAGGTTCAAGGTGCAAACCTGCTCTTTTGCTAACTTGAATGTATCTTCCACAGATCCAACATGCAAACTAATACAGCAAAGAACACCAAAAAATGGTCAGGAAGGAAACAGAGACCTGCACATACACATACCTCAAACACAAGCAGGGTTAAAAAAAAAAAAAAAAGAAAGAAAGAAATTCGGCGCTTTCGGACGTCATGGAATTCAAGCAATGTGCACCACTACATACATAGAGGAGATGCGAGAAGATGTATACACTCAGAGCAGTTAGATATCAGAGATTAGGCAAGATTAAGGAACTATATAGGAGCAAAAGAATTTGTTAGCATCATTCATTGTTATTGAAACTCCACGTCTGTCTATGCAAAAGAAACACGCAATTAGTTCAAACACCGAAACGTAAAAGCCAAGCCCCAAACACTGGCCACAGCACAAGCAAAGCTCCTGAAGGTGAAATGACTCCTATCCTGTGAGTAAAAGTCCTCTCTCAATCTCTAGAAAAGGCAGAAGTGCCGCACTGGGCACCGATAGTTACATTACAATCACTGCTGACAGCTATTCCCGCTATGGGGAAGAAGGAGAGAACTTTCTGACTATATTACAGCAAAACTGCACAAACTCCAGGCACAATTTGGGTTGGCAACATTAATGTAGAGTGATGTAAAGTAACACGGCCCTGGGAATGGGAGTCATTCAGGGGTGCGTAGACCCCCTAACAGAGATCTGCTAGAGGTCTCAGGCCTCAGAACGGCACTGAAAACCGACCGCAGCAGGCTGGAGGAGTGCAAAGAGCTGCCTTACAGCCTTAAAGGCCAGTGAGGTCAACAATGGCCTTGATGAAGATGGTGTCGTCGCGGATGTAGGAGTTCTTGGAGTCGAGCTTGGAGAGCGGGCAGAAGAGAGGGCAGCCGCTGGCGATGTTCATGTCACTGACAGGTCTCTGGAACGACGAGGACGAGATGTCAGGCCTGAACGCGTCAATGATGTGCTCTCTGTTATTCTGGTCCAGCAGCATTAGGGTGACCTGTGAGCGTGGAATTGGACAAGTTTTAATCGTTATAGCTTTATTCTCATAATGCAAAAATGTGCTTTATTACATGGACTTTAAATTAAAACCACTAGGTGTTACTTCTGATATCTTTAGAAGGAGGTTTTCATCAACCAGGCTTATTCAACCAGGTGTCTATGGCCAGAATTAGGCCTACTTCAATATTTAAATTGGCCACACAAAGCTGGTAATTCTCTAGCTACTCTACTGGACAAGAAAATGAGCACATAAAAATCGTCCACCATGCTTCAAGAATATTATGCACAGCTACGTTTATAGCTATTACAAGTAATAACACCAACTAGCATTAAAAGTAACTACAAATGAATAGAAAGTGATAAAAAAAAAAATTTGTCTTGTTCCTTAAAACTGTAAAAACTCTAATTGTTGGAAATTGGTATGGTAAGTTGGTGAGGAGTAAACCACTATGGAGTGTGCTCTTAGAGGAAATTAATCAATGACAGGTGGTGTGATGTGATGTGATCCACCATGAAGCAGAGTTACATAATAAATACTGTTATTACATGAACAAAACAGAAATGTTAAATTCACTCTGCCCACATGTCGCATTTGAGCCACCTGCCAGATCAATGTATGATGAGGAATACCTTCTGGTTAAAAGGCCACTTGAGCAAGGCATCACTGTGTCCCCTCATCACCACGAAGAACAGAGACAAGTGAGTGCCGCGCCCTGTTCCGTCCCCGTTCAGGTAGATGCGCAAACACATCTTGTAGCCATACTTGCTTGTATAAAACGCTGAAAAACAGGCAGGAATGTATTTCAATGGGTAGTCTGACCACAACAGTTAAGAGTTACTTTCAAAAAAACAAAAAAAAAAAAAAAAAAAGAACCATAATGAACTTCTTGCATCTGTACCAGGTGAGAACATGGCCGGGGCCCGTCCAGCTACAGCGTCTTGCCTCTTCTTGGCGAAGTCTGAGATCTTCCACACAAAAACACCATCGTAGGTGGCAGCTGACATTTCTCTCATCTTGCTCTCCATCTCCACGATGGAGAGATCCCTCAGCCCCACCGTCCTCTCCAGCTGACGAACCTAAAGAGGGAACGCAGAGGCAGACGTAAGTAGCGTACAGTCAAGTACTATAGAGAGTCACACAAAGTTTGATGCTTTTTAAAGTTATCATGGTAAATGATTTGATTCTATAACTTTCAATACGCTTGTTTGCATTTCTAGAGTCCAGCACTAAGCTGGTATTTTATTCTGCATACTGGGGAATTGAAATGTGCATGCTAATTTGACACGTAATGGTAGCTTTAGGGCAAGAGCACGGCTAAAAATGCGCATGGTCAATTAATATCCACAACTTTTTTCAAGAGACGAGCTGATGGACTGCAGTTTGGCCATAATTTTGCTGATGAAAACAGGCAGCCAACACAACGAAACATTATTTCTTACTTAATATAGAAATGTAGAGATATGTTTCCCTGAGAACTGTTACGATGCAAAATAAGAGTGGAATAATACAAGAATATTTATGCCTATTAATAATTTTATAAACCATAAACAACCTTTGGAAAAATCACGCCATTTGTCTTTGACTTTATTAATTAAGCGCTCAACTTTTCAGATCTTTCCTCGATTTCAAATTCTTTTTTTTTTTTCGAAGCACCATCACCTTGTTGTTGAGGATCTCGATCTTGTCCTGGTCGAGCCGATGCTGGCGGTTGTAAGCCTCCATGGTGGTGGCTGAGCGCTCCATCTCGCGATTCAGCACGCACACAATGTTCTCGAAGGTGCTGGCCTTCAGTTCGAGCTCCTGACAGCGACGGCTCAGCTCGGCCACCTTGGTCTTCTCGCTGTGCAGTTGCAGCTCGAGGGCGGCGCCGACGGCGCTGGGCAGCGGGGTGAATGAGGTGGCCAGGGTGGGCGCAGGCGGTGCAGGAGGTGGAGGATTAGGCGCGGGCACACACGGCACGCAGGGCCCCTGCACGGGAGCCCCAGCGCTCAGCTGGCCCAGCTTGACTTCCAGCTCGCACAGAGACTGCTGCAGCTCCTCGAGCTTGTGGCTGGCCAGCTCCAGGCCCTGCGGCTGCAGGCTCTCCACGCTCACCTTGATGCCCATGATAAAGTGCAGCAGCAGATTCAGGTGCTCATACGAGCACGCCCGCTCGTGCTCGTGGATTTTCTCCTTCTCCACCTGGAAGTACACACTTAGTCAAGACTGTTTCCAGGGTTTCAAACAATCCAGGTTGTTCATTTTCTTGCATTTACTACACCATGTAAATTGAAAAGAAGAAATATGATCTCTGCAATAACACAGAATAATTGTCTTATTTATTTTTAATATTTTCACATTTTAATAACAAATGTATTCAGAATTTTCAGGTGTGGAAATTAGTGTCTTTTAATACCATAATTCTCAAACAAAACCCCTTTATTATTAGTCCGCCCCCCTTTTTTCTCCCCAATTTGGTTCCCACCCACCAGCCAGCTCTCCCCTATCATATGACAACTAACAACCAAGCAGGGTGAAGGCTAACCACCAAGACACGTGAAGCCAACCCATGCTGCATCACAGTGCATGTAACACACTCAGAGGAAAGCGCTATCGGCCCTCTTCCACATACATGAGCTCACAGATGGCCATGATTCGATAGTGTCATGGTGATTGACAGGGGAGAGAGAGTAAGCCATCCCTCCCAACCAGAAAGCATGGCCAGTTTTGCTCTCGGTCATGGATAGCTGTGTCATTGTCGGCATTTTAAGGTAGAAAAGCATGTAACGTTGATACGGGGATACTCACAGACATGTCGCAGCCGACAACGTGAAATCTGCATGGTGTGCGGAATTTGGTACACAGCTTAATGTGATCCACATACTTACATACACGTAAAAGACAGAAAAAGCATGAACATCATATCAGTTCAACAGGTAATATTTAACAACAACAACAACAACAATAATAATAATAATAATAATAATAATACATTTATTCACCTTCTCTCTGGGAATTTTCTTCTTCGCACAGCCTTCACAAATCATTGGGTATTTTGGACAAATCTCATCATGGGCCTAAAGAGCAAGGCACAGCATTTTTTTTCCCTCAAAGCATGTCAATCTTAAGGCTGTGTTCCACAATCATGCTCACATTTAACATTTATCCTGTTAAAAAAAAAACAAAAAAAACAGACAGTTCACCTTAATGTTTTTAAAATGAAAAGGTTCTTTGCAGTATTTGCAGTTCAGTGTCCTCTCAGGGCATTCCCGCTCGTTGTGACGTTCAAGTTCGTTGGCTCTCAAGAGCTCTTTGCAGGATGGACAGGGGATGATCATAAAATCACACTGTCCCTCATGGGTGGCCTGGACGAAACAAACAAACAAAAAAAAAAAGGCATAGAAAAGCACGTGGATGACATTCATCTGAACCTTCCACCCAAATATTGTGCAAATGTTATGCAAATTTCCAAAATGTCAGTAGGAGAGCATGTGAAATGTTGCATCATCATGGAAATACTGTGACGAGAGAACAACTTGATCAAAAGAGCGACAGCAGAACACAGTCTTGTTAACTGATAATTGTTCACCACCATACTGCACAGTTTTGGAAAATGTTCTAGCTAAAAATTGATAAAGTATACATGTGTGGCAGTCTGGGAAAACCCATCTGATGTCACTGTGGCTGAATCCTGGTTAAAAAAAAAAAAAAAAAAAAAAAAAAAAAAAAAAGATGGAAAATCAAATTATAGCATACTTTGACACAACTTGAACCCTAAGTATACTTCACCAAAAATAAGAAGGGAATGGTTTTACTGACTTTTCAATCTTGCCTTGGTTATCTGCCTGCAAACACCATGATGGGTAAGGAGCGAACTTAACAAACGCAGTGTTAAAATCTGTGGTGTATAAACATTTTCCACATAAAGTCTCAAAAATGTACTTGACTCGTGAGCCAAGTGTAGAGTCTGAGTGAAGGGAAAGGAGGCGCGTGTGTCTCAGGGCTCAGTGCTCGCAGAGATGAGGTGCTCTTGCGTGATGCCATGATGATGGCAATTATCTGTGTGCGCACGCAATTCACGGCACCTTGCGCTCACTTTTAACGAGCACACTCTCTGATCCTGCTGTGTGTGCTCAGGTCAGCCATCCCCAAACTCTTTATTGAAGATATTGTTTAAATGACTAAATCCTTGCTATATCTTTATTCCACTTTTTCAAATATCTAATACTTCCATTCCAATTTGTATAACAGATGGATGAAAATCTCACCAGTACCCAACGCACCTCATATTCTTTGATGGTGCCTGTCCAGCTGCAACCTTCATTAATACAAACAGCTTCGAGGGCTTCAACTTCTCTTTTAGCAGCGTTGTCAGGAAAAGCCTGCAGGATATTACAGACATCACGTTATTGCAAAGTCTCCTGAACTTCATACAGCTTTACCACCTCGTTCGTCCTGTTGCTCATCCTGTAGTTCTGTTTAGTGAGACTTTAAATACAGCATCTAGTGAAGATGTCAACATTAAAGGAATACGTCAGCATTTTTTTCCCCCATCTAATTTTTGTCCGCCATGCAAATACCAGAAAGCCTGATTACTCTGAAATCAAAAAGGTCTAAGTGGCGTGGTTGAAACATTTCAAATACAAGACTAGTTTTACAACTATTGTTCAAACTACAGCCATTACACTGTAGGAAAAACGCTCTTTAGGATCAGACAGATATGAGAAAGTCTTAGCAAAGCTGTTCTTATAGATTTATTCACCTTTCACATTCACATAACTAATTTCTCCCTCTGAAA
The DNA here is from genome assembly GCA_022985145.1 of Pangasius djambal. Lineage (NCBI taxonomy): Eukaryota > Metazoa > Chordata > Actinopteri > Siluriformes > Pangasiidae > Pangasius > Pangasius djambal. The sequence continues at coordinate 13,241,306 of CM040998.1, forward strand.
AGGAATACTAACCTCAGGAATTAGGATGAATTATACAGATTTAGACTTTAATTTCCAATAAGCTGTGACTGAGGAATTCACTAACGTGGTCTACACATTACAGATGTACCAAGTTGATATTGAGTAACTGAGATATCAGTATGTGTGCCGATGCTAGCCTGAATTTCTGCATCGTCTGGATTCGGGAAGCAATACTCTGACAGAAACCATCTTAAACCATGCTGCCATTGTACCTGTGATATTCTGCATAAGTTACAGAGATGTGCTTGGTTGCTATGTGTTCTGTGATGATATCTTTATACAGATGTCCTTTTTAGGACAAAACCAGGATCTCCAATATTGGCATTGTATTGAAATTTGGAGGAAAAAAAAAAAAAGGGACTGTTGCTTTCCCTTTACTGAAAAACTTTTATGAAGTGCCTCACAGCTGCTGCTTGGCTTCCACACTAATGAGCTTTGAGTAAACAGGTTTTCTGTTCTTTCCTCAGTATAGAGACACGTATCAAATTTCCTGTGTGTGCTAATCGCAAGTACACTACCAACATGGCAGGTAAGAGATAAGGTTAGAAAAGAAAGAAGCTGGAGCATTCCTTTAGACAAACAAAAGCTCTCATAGTTTAGATTCTTGACAGAAGTCGTGTTTTTATATTCTTGGCATTTTATCAAGCAGCATGATGAGGGAGCCGCCTGCAAGGCTTTTTCAAGAAGATCTTCCCACACATGCTGCGAACCCGCTGGCTAATGTTCCTGAGTTCTCAGTATTATAATAATAATAATAATAATAATAATAATAATAAAACTATCATTTTAAGAATTACTACAAATAATAAAAAAAACTAAGATTAAACATGCATGCATTTATCTTAAATGTTTTTAATAGATTTCTTTATTAAATAAATAAATTGCACAGACAAAAAGTAATTTTGACTTAGACACCAAATTTAAGCATAAGCTATATAACCTAACCATTACAAATGTCTATAGTCAATTATTTAAATAATCATTTTTTCCCCTAATAGGTTAATATTAATTATTAATATTATTATCCTTCCTGCTGTTCATGATGATGATGTTGTAATAATAATAATAATCATCATCATCATCATCAACTACAAACAATAAAAATGAAGATTACATTACGTTATGCATGTATTTGTCCTGATTTTAACAACCCGTATAGACTGTTATTTGGGGAATTTTATAGATTGTTTTTATAGAATTTGTTTTCACAGACATCAGCTTCACTATTTTTGACACTGAACCAAGATTTAAGCACAAACTATTAGATTAAAAAAATATATTCAAAAGGGTGTCTTCAAACTGTTGATTGATAATGTGAATTATTATAAATATTATAAATGTCTAAAAATAAGTCAGTGAGTTAATTAACAACTCATTAAAAAGATTATTATTATTATTATTATTATGTAATAGTAATAATAATAATAATAATAATAATACCTAGCCAGATTAAGCAAGCATGGATTTATCTTGATTTTAATAACCTCCACAGCCTGATAGTTAGGGAATTTAATTTTTTATTTTTTTAAATATTTTGTTGTTATTTTGTAAATAAATCCATGCACAGCCATCAACACTATTTTTGCTTTAAAACTAAAATTAAGCATATTAGATTGAAAAACTCATTCAATTCAAAAAGATGTTGCCTGTCAATGTGTATTATTATGAATGTGATAAATGTGAGAGAAGTGATAAATGTGAGAGAAGTGATAAATGTGAGAGAAGTGAGAGATGTTAATGTGAGTGAGTAAAAGGAGGATCTTGTGCTCTCAGGAATCTGCTAACTCACACAGCCCTGCTTCAGAATGGATGTTGGCTCCTCAAAAATATCTTCTTTTATACAGGCACTGCATTTTTGGGGACCAGAACTGGAAAGAAAAGATGAGAAATGTGTTACAGAAGACAATAGAAAGGTGTCAAACGTGATGTTATTTCCCATTTCTGCCGAAATAAAAGACAGTCTCGATTTCTAATCTAATCTAATGTGCCTGGCAACAGCAGCGCACAATGACCGGAGCGTCACAGTAACGGCGGCGAGCTAACTAAGCTAACCCCGAGCCCTTTCTTTTGTTCGTCTTGCCTGAAAAACACGCGTTTTACTCACACTGCCATGAGCAAAACCGGCAGATAAACACCCCAGCGGTGTCTAGGAAGGTTTTATTGGGTGTGTCAGGTGATAATATTGGGATATTAGCGGATTATAGGTAGGTGTGAGCTTATTGTGGCTTGTCGTTAGCATGTTGCTCTATAGCAGTGAGCGCTTACCTCACTGTTTTGTTAAAGCAGTAGGAGCAGAATCGGTGTCCGCACTGCGCCTGAAACGGCCTCCGCAGGATTTTCTGACAGATGTTACACAGATGCTTTTCTTCCAGCTTGTTGGCCAGGATTTTCCTCGGGAAGCCCGGCTTGTTGCCTTCCAGAGAAGACGGAGGGGACGGTTCCTGTGCAGCCATTATTATTCCCGAGCGAGCATGTGACCTGCCTAAAGCCGAGCCGGGAAATGAAACCGAGCTCAGTGCATTGGGTTAGAAAAAAGAAAAAAAAAAAAAACACCAGCTATATCCAACATCCAATATTTACCAGCCCTAAGGCTTAGTCATTACTAACCTATTATAGATCACGCTGCATCATGCTCACGCGCTTGTCTTTTGGTTACTACAGTAGATTCCCAGATTAACAAATATGCTAAATAACTTCCGTAACCTTGGCGAAAATGACGAAAAATACCTAAACATGTCTCGCACCCATTTTCTGACTAAAGCTCTAAATTCCTAACTGATTCCTTCAAACAGTTTCCATGTTTATTATCATTTTGATCAGCGTTTAGAACAAAAACCCTACCATCATACGTTCCAACAAATTATCGACGAAGCCTGAGCATCCCAAATCCACCATCGCTACATCACTCTTTCTCAAACTCCTCAAATCCAGCTGTTTTTTTTTTTAAACGCCCAGCTTCGTAAATAAAAAGTACGCGATGTGCTCTCTCTTGAGCTAGGAGTCGGTTCCGAAAAAAAGAGTCGATTCTTCTATTCCACACGCACTGAGAATCGAGTGTCGAATGCAATGTGAATCTTTAGAGTCGATTCCACAGGATGGAAAGTCATTCGGTTCAAATACGCGCGCACAGGAGGCTGAAATAGTGCACTACTCCCATTTATTGCAGTGCATTAGGGGATTTCATGGATATTTACTGATACCCAGAGATTCACATGAAACCACAGCAGTTAACAAATGTACTATTATAACATCATGACAGTATTTTGCTCTCTTTGTTTTCTGTGCGTTTTTATTTAAAATTGAGAACATTGTGTCGAATCTACTCTAAGAATCGATTCATTGTAATTTCCCGTCGATTCCCAACAGCTGGAATAAGAATCTGAATCCGATTCAGAATCGATTCCTCTCGGTTCAACTCTCTCGGGTTGTAATGAGTTATACCCGCTAGGGGGCGCTGCAAGCACGAAACCGTTTGCTTGTTGTTTGCGTTCGTTCTGGTTTTTAAATCATTTTATACTAAAAGCCTATAATAAATAAATGTGTATTTTTAACACTGTGTGTTGTTAAACCTTTTATGATTACATTTATTAATTCTTAAATGCAATTTTTACATATTTCATATATCTTATTTCTATATCGTTTCATCCTCGCCGTGTCTTCTTTTAATTTATTTTGAAATATGTTGTCCCACCTGACCGGAAGTCAGTCCTGCTATCAGGACTAGCACTTCTAATTCCGTCACTGAACCCAAAACTTAATACTTTCACTTAGTTGTTCAGCATAGCGACTTACATAAGATAAAAGATAGTTAAGCTTTTTTTTTTTTAACGTTTATCAGTTTATTTATTTTTGCACTGCCGCAAACAGACACGGATTATTAAACTAGCTAGTTAATGTTACTTAGCCAAGTTAGCCGCTTCTCTGGGTCCAGTCATGAATGGTTGCTGTTCGGAGAGGAAAACAGCCAGAAATCCGCATATATGAAAAGTTGTATATTTTGTTGGTTTATTATTATTATTATTATTATTATTTGTTAACTCTGACATTTGTTTATCATTTTTGTTTACGTATTTATTTTTCTTAATATTCCTCTTGTCGTAACAGTGTCGTAAAAATGCTTTAAATTAAATGTAAAAAAAAAAAAAAAAACCTGACATCTGAATCTGGATTTGCGTTTCTTAGCTGGTTACCTAAGGCTGCATTCTATGTAGCGTCCCACTCCCTGTAACAGTGCTCTTCATAGGGTATAAAGTAGTGGATTGTACAGTCTATCTAGTGCACTCTGTGGCTCGTGAGAAGCCATTTGGGACGCCGCCGATGTCAGCCGAGTCTTAAAGACTGGTTAGCCAGCTAGCTACTTCTCCACAGGAAACGACAGAACGGGTTTGTCTGAAAACAGCGTTAATTAATCGACACTCGTCTTTCTGTTTGGTTTCTTTCGAAAGATAAAGGAAACAGTTTCTCCAGTGAGCGTCTATAAAAAAAACAGGTGAGCCTAGAAGACTTTATTTTGGGTGGAAACAGGCTATAAACCATTTTGGATCATTACTCAGAAATGCAACAGTAGAGCGGTACAATGAGTACCTGCCTTCCGATATCACCATGATAGTGATTATATTTCTCTTGTTTTTACAGTATCCATTTTGTTGTTGTTGTTGTTGTTGTTGTTGTTTTTCAGACTCTTAGGGTCCAGAATTATTGGCACCCTTCAACAGAAAGAGCAACAGTAATAAAATATACAGACAATAATTCCAAATTTCCACTGAAGTGGGCAAATTACTTTCTTTTCCTCTGACAAAAGTTATTATAGTGTTTATTATTTATAATATTTTCTCTTTCACAAACACGTCGCACCTAAAAAGCAGTTTAATTATGGGGTGCCATTACTTTTGAACCCAGTGTTTTGCAGATAATCACTGACTGTGTTCTTTATTTGGTATTTATTTTTCATGAGGTTTCATCATTTTAAGGCTGACTACACGTGTAAAATTCTGTGCCTTCAGTGGTTCGAGTGTGCTTATTAACAGCTTGTCTTGTCTCTTTCATCAGAAGGGCAGTCGGTTATGGCTGATGAAAACACTCACCTTTGCTCTAACTGGTATAGATTTTTCCTCACCGCTGTACAATCATGTGTAGGTACGCTACACTTCACGCTTCCTGGTTTCATGATTTTCCTCTGTGCACCTCTGCAGCAAACATGACATTCCCGAAGCCAACTTCACCACACACGAGATCCACTGCCGACGCAATATCGCGCTGTGTGACGTGTGCCAGGAGCCCGTTCCCCGAGCTGAGCTGCTGCAACATAAAGAGCAGGAGCATTCACAGGTATCATTAATACACCGCTGTGGCTATGAACGCTTTGGGTACGGGAACTTTCTATGTTAAGTTAAAGCACCAGATGGTTTCTAATGACTGTAAATAGGTTAATGTAATATGGCTTCATATGGCATCACTTATATTTTTTTCCTCACATAGATGTTTTTAAAAATAAAAAAAAAAAGACAGTAAATGTTACTCCAAATTTTCCACTTCTAGCTGAGTAGAATGCTGTTGTTCTTCGTTCGGGGTCGCCACAGCAGATCATTGGTCCACATATTTTGATTGGGCACAGTTTTTATGCTGGATGCCCTTCCTGATGCAACCCTCCCCATTTTTATCCGGGTTTGGGGCCGGCACTGGGAGTGCACTGTCTTGTTCAGCCCCAACGGCAGGGGTCGGTTCCCTGGCCGGGAATCGAACCGGCGGTGAGAGCGCCGTGGCCTAACCACTAGTCCTCCAGGGACCCTCCTATCTGCCCAGAATTATAATCCAACATATATTACAGTATTCCATGATATTTTGCATGTCCTCACAAATCAGACTGAAAAAAAAGTGCAGTTAACCATGTTTAAAAGTTTATCTAGACCTGTAATAATCATATAATTATATAATATTGAAGTTACCCTATAAAGTCTTGTGATGTTGCCGTGCACTGGATCTGGCTAGTGTCTTTCACTTCAGGATTCTGTCGAAATTTTTTCCAGCCCAGAAAAAAAATGCTCCATCTCCAGATGAAACAGAGCCATTATATTTCTGAGGCATAGTCACTGTTTTTCTGGCAGTTGCAGTTTGCATCACAGGCAGTGGAGGGACCTAAACATTACAAAGAGCTCTTTTAAAGAAAGAATATGGTGATTAGTTTACACCTTGTTTTTTTTTTGTTTTGTTTTGTTTTCCTCAGGAACAATGCAAATGTGGTCTGAAGATTGAAAAGAGGCTCATGGAGACCCATCAGGTATTGCAGTGTTGACTTATCTGTGCATAGCAGTTACACTAGCCACTGTGGAAACTCAAAACTTTGTAGTTTGATGATCACAAAATTGGTCAATGTCACGTGTACAGTCACATGTAGACTTGCTTCTTTTTTTAGATTAGATTAGATTAGATTCATCTTTATTGTCATTGTTTAAAGTACATGTACTAAGCCAATGAAATGCAGTTAGCATCTAACCAGAAGTGCATAAGTGGCATATTTACAATAAAATTCCTGCACTGTCACCTGTAGCAGTGGCACCGACATTCACACAGAGTTGTGCTTGCAGAGTTCTGAGTGCAGCCAGCGTCTGGTCCCGTGTCAGTACTGCGAGCTGGAGCTGGTCTTCAGCCAAGCCATAGAGCATGAGGAGTACTGCGGGACGCGTACCGAACCCTGCCCTGTGTGCAAGTGCAACATCATGCTGAGGGAGAAAGCCATCCATCCGGCCCTGTGTGGCAGCCTCACACCTCCCCAGGAGAGGAGGATGGCCTCCCAGTCTCCTGGAGCGTGGTTCGAGACACAGTCCATCCACAACCTGTTGAGGGGACAAGAAAGGAGCAATAATAATAACAGCAGTGCTGGGTTAACAGAGCGAAGAGGCCCACCACGGCCACTAGAGAGCAGACTGCACAACAGCACTAGAGGAGCAGTGGGAACTGGGGCCAGGAGAAACACGGCGCAGAGGAACAACGAATTTGCTCGCTGTAAGTACAAGAATGGTTCGATGCTATTAATTTACTACACAAAATCTACTGTAGTGGTTCTCATTCTGGACACCTCACAAAATTGCCAACGCAACCATCACAATCACCTGTGGGGTTGACACCATAGGCAAAAATTTATATCATGATATTTTCAAGGGCGATAATGGTATCGAATTAGTCAGAAGGTGTTAATTCATTTTCTGTAACAGCAGCTCTGACAATACTTCCAAGGCAAATCTCAGTTTTATATAACACGCTCTTTCTAATATGTTATCGTTGTATTTATATTCTTGTTCAAATACAGTAAAAAATATATATATTTGAAACTTTCTGCAATTTTACACACTCCTAGGTTGAAGGAGCTGTAGCCTCGAATCTGTCTGGATAGCCCTGAAGTTACTGCTACCACCCTGAAGTTAATTATTTTCCAAAACGGCATATCCTGAAGTGTTTATATCTCATATCACAGCAATTTGCCCAATACTCCAATTTTTAAATTTTTTAATGAATGACGTCACACTTTTTTCGCACCTCCGGGGTTGGGAGGCCTCTGGCCTGGAGTTTGCATGTTCTTCCCGTGCTTCAGGGGTTTCCTCCAGGCACTCCGGTTTTCTCCCCCAGTCCAAAGACATGAATTGTAGGCTGACTGGCATTTCCAGATTGTCAGTAGTGTATGAATGTGTGTGCGATTGTGCCCTGCGATGGCGTGGCAGCCTGTACAGGGTGTCCCCCGGCTTCCCTGGGATAGACTCCAGGTTCCCCCGCAACCCTGGGGAGGAAAAGCGGCACAGAAAATGAATGGGTGGATGGATGGATGGATGGATGGATGGATGGATGGACGGATGTCACACGTCACACTTTTTAGCTCCATACACATTTAAGTTCCATAACAGTAAACTTACATTTAATGTTATGGAACACCCATCAAACAAGTTATTGACAAAGAAGTTATGATTTTATAAACGTTAAAACACCTATAAACAGTCGTTCTATCAACAGACTCTCTTTTTCTCGCTCTTAAAGTTAAAAACACAGCTTGTTATGTTGATGATAAACCAGAAAGCACAAATTTCTGTCCTAAAGTCTTTCCTATGATGCAAAACTTGCTGACTGTTACAAAGCACTGATACTGGAGACTCCTTCCACAAATGTTAAATAAATGTCTGTTTACAGAAAGCGTCACCATATCAGTAGTTATGTTTGTTAAATAACAACACTTTTTTAAATTGGTTTATTATAAGCCTTTGCTTATACGGAGCTTCTTCTGGACAAGACCATGTGAATGAGCCGTTACTATAGAAACGATAATGTATTAGAATGAGGCATTAATATTAACCCATTGTTCATGTTACAGCTGGAACTACTGTCTCCAGTATTATCAGTATTTTTGTAAGAATTACGAAGACTGATTGTTTTTCAGTGATAAATACAATAGTATCATAGAAATGTCTTTATGTATCATGTTATAATGTTTTTGATCACCAATTGCACAGTTTCCAATATTTGAATGTGATGTTTCCTCAGTGCTGGATCAGGAAGCAGAGCTGGAGAACAACAACAACAGCCTGCTGTGGCCTCTGAGCCAGCTGCCAGATTCCGACTCCTCCGGCCTGGACTACCTGCTGGCCCTGAGTCTGCAGAGTGATGGAGATACAGAGGAGCCAGACGTTCAGCAGGGTTTGTGGACCGACGTCTGGGATCGACGTTTAGGCAGAGCACCTGCCCCGAGCACCTTCAGCTCCCAGATCTCTTCTGCCAATAATAACAACACTCCAGCTAGCACTAACATGTCCTCTGAGATCATGCTCCCCTGTGAGTTCTGCGAAGAGCTCTATCCAGAAGAGAACCTCATTTTACACCAGGTCAGAGTCAAGTCTTTAACAGTAAACAGTGCCAGATAGCTTAAGGGTTTATTTATAAATTAATAAAAAAAAAAAAAAAACATATATATATCTGTGCACAGGTGTCTGTCGTACAAAAAGATGCCCCTTTTTTTGAGGTAAAATAAATCTTTGTAAATGGTGAGCAGTAGTTTCAAAGATGAGTTTGCAATTTCTTTAAGGTTAGAAAGTCAGAGGAAGAGAAAATGCTGTGCTGGGGTCCAAACATTAGCAGCAAAAATGGTGATAAACATAACGAACAATGACATTTCCATCTGTCAGTTACACATCAATGGTCTTAAATATACAACAAAAGATGTACAAAAAGTTCTCTAATATTTCAAAATTGATTTTTTTCATTTCATTGAATCATGTTAATGAATCATATTACTAAATCATGCTGTAGGACATTGTAATAAAAACTCTTGGGTGCATGGAGATTGCTAAAAAGTTGAATATATTTTTATTTGAATCTGTTTAATGACAAACTGAAACTAAAATCAGTGTATAGACTTTTTTTAATAATAGTATTTCCCCTCAAAAATATATATGCCAAAATTAATGCCACCTCTTAGGAATATTTATTTTTCATTTGCTGTCAGTCTCCAGGAACTTTGCTTGTGCTTACTTTGTTGTTGCTTGTGACCATGTCCTGCTTTTTTGGGGTATAAATATGAGGTTGCACACATGTAAATCCATTTGTCATCCATTACCATGGAAACAAAATGTAAAGAACTTTGAACACAAAAGAGACAGGTGGCTGGTGACCTGCACAAATCAGGCAATGGACATAAGCATAAATAAAAAATAATTAAAAATTAAAATACCATTAAGCCGATTAAGGACTGTAATAAAAAGTTTCTCTTTTGCTCTCTGTTAAACTGTAACTGCCAGTCTGACCATAATGAAGCATTTTGAGTTGTTCAGCTTGTTAAACAATCCAGCATGTATTCTTGGTATATTTTATATAATGCATTCAGTGAGTTCAGTTGCTTGTTTGTTAATGTTCCCCAGACGGGTTGCAGCCCCGCCTCTGCCATCGCCTCATTCAGCAAGCAGCCTCCGTCTCTGCACCATGAAGAGCCTTTCACCGACGATGACATCATCACTCCCCGCACCCCGAGTCCTCCCAACCTCCCCCAGTCAGTCTCCCCTCTTTCCTACAGCCCTCCCTCAAGCCCAGTAGAGGGTGATGTGCTCATTCCCTGTGAGTTCTGTGGAGTTACTCTGGAGGAAAATGTCGTATTTCACCACCAGGTATTTCCACAGTGTGCATTGTGCGTAATCTAGAAAATATGTTTGTATTTGGAGAAGCCATAGCTATATGGCTTGTCAGTCTAATTCTGTGTTCATGATATCCGTACATTGACATATAGGATAAGTGTGACCTCCGTCCCGCCACGGCTTATCAACCGGATGGAGCGTCGCTATCTCCTTGGAAACCCATCCACTCAACCAATGAGAGGTGTGGGAGGAGTTCTCCGGAAAGACAAAGGAGAGTGAAACACCAGGGTGAGGCACTGCTCATGCTTTCTCATCTATAACATTGCAACATGACACTTGCACACACTTTTTTTTTTTTTTTTTTTTTTTTTTTTTTTGGAACTGAGGCCATTTGCTCAGAGGTTTCATCATGTTTAGTCAAGCCTGATAGTCATTTCACTACAGGAAATCGGTGATTCAAGTATGCTGTGCGTATGATTCAAGCTTACTTTCATGCTTGTTTGAAAGTTACTGTCACTTTACGTGCTGTTTTATGTTGTGTTTTGCAGAGGAAACAAAAATGCCTTCTAGATATAGAAAGGAATGACTACAACTTTTACAAGTTCTAAATATTTTTTTGTATATAAGTGAGCAGCTTCGACTGAAAGGCTTCACTCAGCTAGAAAAAACACACTCATGAATCAAATAATTCATTAATTAAACTTTATTAGGAACTATATAATGGGATCTTGCAAAAATTGCATATGTAGAAGTTATGTATAGAATTTCATAATTCATCCACGGACAGTGTGTAAACACCCGATCTGATGGTAAATCTATCTCTGACACAGACTGACAAGTTTGTACCTATTTTATCTATTTTTATCAATTTGTTTCATGCAGCAGATCCTGCCGAGGAGTTCCTCATGCCAACTTTTCATGGCTGGCAGAGCTGCAGGTCTCCTATGGACCTGCGGAAGCCGTCTGCCTTCAGAAGTCTTTCCTCCTCCGGGAAAAACACCAATGCAGAGCTGCAAGGAAAGAGTAGGAGTCAGTGGGGGAAAGGCACAGAGACTTACTCATCTCACTTAGATCCTCTCAGTGGAGGCTACAATTCCAGCACTGCAGGGTCTTCTGGGTAGGTACACAGCTGGGTTGGTCTTAGTTAGTGCCTGTGAATTTGATGATCCCCAAGCACGTTGGTTGATAATTGAGATGAGGGCCTTCAAGTCAGCCTGTTTTCTAAAGTTTCAGGTTTTATGATTAAATCCTTTTAAGGTGTATTCATTTGAGTGTGAAAAGTGGGAACATTTTCACAGCAGCAGTATTGGTACATTTTGTTCAAATCACACTTGGGAACATATGACACACAAGTGTTATTGCATCATAAAATATGGGAGTTGTTATTTTATGCAAACGAAGACCGCGTGACACCTAGGGGAGAGACGTAGGAGCATGTAGTGTTGATGTTTCCATTTTGCATATTCATAGAATGATGAAGGTATAAATGTGGAAACAACACGTCCATTTCATCTAAAAGATGTATAGTTGTCACAAAAAAGCACCTTTCTATACTCAAACGTTTAACATTTTTCAGGCTTAAATATTGCCCCTCATTATAAACATGATCATAGACTTCTAATATTCTCCGTTACAGGCTTCAATCCAGAGACAGAGCAGAGGGCCGCCGCTGCCAAAAAAACACAGTAATGTCAAAGGTACTGTTTTAAACTACACCAGAATAAATTAATTATAAACAGAAATGTTAAAGGAAAAGTCAAATCTGGAACACATTAAATGTGCTACTTTAGAATTATGGAGAAAAAAAATTCAGCATTCTTAAACAACTTTTCTCACTCACCATTTTGGATTTTTAGATTTAAACAAAAAAAAAAAGGAACAACTTCCTTATAAAAACATTCTTGTACTCAGCTGTTCATTAATTATAAGTACTGATGCGCAAGTTAATTCAAGATGGATTTTTTCCTTTTGTTCGTTTATGTATCTGTAAATTGTTGATACACTATATTAAATAAAATGTCTGATTCCACTTCCAGGAGCCCAAGAAGCAGAACACTGAAAAAGAAAAGGAGGAAGAGTAGGAAGTGTCAGCTTCACTAATCATTGTGGGAGAGAGAGACGGCTCAGATTAATTAATGTTGAAACGCAGTTTGTGCGTGTATATATATACGTGTATTGTGGAGAGAGGGTGTGTGTACTTTGTGTTTGTGCCTATGTCTAAAAATGATTCATACTTTCTTCTTCTAAACTATTTGCTTTTGTTGCACTATGTGTAAAATTTATTTTTTTTGTTTGTTTTTTCCTGTGTTCCTGTGTGTATGTTCTTTCAGTATTTTTTTTTTATATATACTTTTAGCTCCTTTAATATTTTATCAGGACTAGAAGGATGTTATAGCTTTTTCTATTTTCTTAAAATCTTCTTAAAATAACTGTGACAATACATTTGCATTAAGCTAAATTCTATCCCTTATTTTGCATACTATGTATTATGTAATGGTTTCAGGATCAGTCCAAGCTGAGGCAATCAACTTGTGTAAACTTTTCATATTCTTTTGAAAAATGCCTTATAGATACAATAAAAGCCTCCATCCTAGTTTGTCACATTCTTATGTAACTATGAGTAGGGATGTTTCGAGCCCATTTTTCTATTTTTTGTATGATCTCTTAAGTATTCACTGAGACAGATACTAATCAGATACTAATATGTTCTTAGTAATGAAACTGAGTTTCTGGGGTTTTTGTTACCAAGTGATGCAGAACGTCGCAGGTGCAGTGGTGTGCTTTAAGACAAGCTGGGCCCTATATTATATGCATGATGTGTCATGTCAGTCAACACCGTGCATTCATGGCCTAAAATATGGTGCAGAAGTGGATCAGAAAATTCCAGTTCAGTGTTTGGGATATCAGTACTCCGTACCAGATGGTTGTATCATTAGTTGAGAGCAGTTGATTCTCTTGAGCCGATCTACTTGCATTGTATGAATAGCAAGTACAAGACCTGTGAGCAATGGCAGAAAAAGCACACCGTAACAAACAGTATTTTATATGTTTATTCTTATCAATTACAGTGTAAGAATATCTGCCTGAGAGTTTCAGCCGGATTCATTAGCGAAAAAGGCACATACATTCTTCTGTTAAAATCCTGTAACGATCATTAATAGTCCCGTGTCAAAGGAATGTGATTAGATTTGCCTGGAAATTTGTCCGCATGCTCGGTTGACTCCAACAGCATCACTCTCCAGCTGAAACAAGTTCAGCTACATGGCGACCGGCAGGAGCTGCAGCCAATCAGAAGAGAGAGTAAGAGCGAGAGCACGTGAGAGTGAAAGAGTCCAAGAGGACAGAGAACAAAGTATTCAGGACTGTTTTGACCGAACAGGTAAGCCACTTGTTTGTTCCGTAATTTGGTGGGAATTGAGTGAATGACCAGTCAAGTTATTCTGGTTGGGGCATCTGTATTGTTAGCCAGTTGTAAAGCTGTTTTAGCTAGTGGCTGCGTATGAACATGGTGTGTTTGAGTTATGCGTATTTTTGTATTTTAAACTCTGTTAAGTTTGATATGGAAGGTGGTTTCCTCCACATTCGAGAAAAATATTGAGTAGATTTACTGTATCTTTCAATTGAAAAGAATATTTCAGTTAGGTTATAGTTCTTGTTTAGACACTGCTGCATATGCTTGTATTGATGTATTGCGCATCTTAAAACTATTCACAAGTAACTGCACGATGAAAAAAAAATTGTAATTGTGAAATATTAACTTGCAGTTGTGAGTTATAAAGTCCCAAATGTGTGATATTAACTGAGATTTTTAGAAAAGTTGCAATTATGAAATGGTGGAAACGAGCTTCTGTAAATCAGACAAGAGTAAGTTCATCAGTACTTCTGTTCGCTCTTGGTGTGTGTGATTTTGACAGCTCTGTTCATATTTATCATCTAAATTTTTTTTTAGCTTGTATGCTAGTGCACAGAGGGTCATTGCAGTGGAGAAGGATGCAGCACATGTAGCTCACAATAGCATTGCACTACCAAAATCTTGAACCCTACTGTTTTAAGTGATGCCACTCATAAAATGATGCACTGGACTTTAGTCATTCAGCTTGTTTACGCATCAAGTGTGTGAGAGCCAAAAAAGTAAACTGAGTGGTGAAATGGTATTCCAGGTCCAGAACTGCTAAGACACTGTGAACTAGTAACCTTCAATCGATATATTTACTATCATGTCATCTGCTTGCACTGTTCAGGGTCTGTTAATGATTACAGTTGATTCGGATAAAAAATAAATAGGGTAGAGGCTTGTGGCTATCCACACTTAACAAAGCGAGACGCTACAAGAGTTTGGGGAAGATTGCTGTATTTGGGTGAGTTTGTTGCGTATGAATTTTTGCAGGTTCGTAGCTCTAACAGACCATTGAATAGTAGTGAGAACATGAGTAAATGTGCTAAAAACTGAAAACAACAAAAAAATCCATCATCTTCTGAAATTTATTGTTCAATTTTAAATCACTCGAATCGCTGTGGTTTAAATGTCCTCACTATAAAAAAAGATTTGTCATGAAACTTGTTATAAGAAAGATGTCAAAAGACCTGTTTGTTATTTATTTAGTTATTTATTTAGTTATTTTCTCCACAGAACGAGTGTCATGGCACGGAGTGTCCTGTGTTTGTGGTGTTGCTTTTCCTTGGCATTCATTTCCACCAGTGTACACGGAGCTCTACAACAACATTCTGACTCTGATGACCATGAAGACCACATGAAAGCACTGAGCGAGATGAACAGTGATTTTGCTTTCCGCCTGTACAAAAGCATTGTGTCTGGTGCTCAGTCCCAGAATGTGTTCTTCTCTCCACTGAGTGTGTCCATGGCACTGGCTGCAGTGTCTTTAGGAGCAGGCGGCGAGACTCATCAACAGCTTCTCAGTGGCCTCGGATTCAACAGTTCTGTCTTCACCAGTGAGGAGATGCACCAAGCCTTCCTCGATCTCCTCCTGAACCTCAGTCAGAGGACAGGGGTAGATCTGAATGTGGGCACTGCTGTCTATGTCGATGACACCTTTAAGCCTCATCCGGAATTCCTGGAGAAACTTAAGCGTTTCTATCTTTCCGATGGCTTCTCTGTCGATTTCACCAAGACCGAAGAGACCTCTAATCAGATGAACAGATATGTCAGTGAAAAGACGCACAAGAAAATTAGGAAGTTTATCAAAGACTTGGATTCAAATACCGTCATGTATTTGCTCAGCTATATATATTTTAAGGGTAAGCTTATTTAATATGGTCGATTTATTTGTGTCATGGTCTCTACATGGGCATGCTTTTGTTTCCTATAACAGCACTTTGAATTTTTTTCTCAAGGGAAATGGTCCATCCCGTTTGACCCCAAAAATACTAGAAAGGGAAAATTCTATGTGGATAAAGACACGAATGTTCTAGTTCAAATGATGTGTGAGACGAATCATTTTTACACCTACTTTGATCAAGAACTCTCTACGATTGTCCTTCGACTGGATTACAATGACTCATTCTCCATGATACTGGCTCTACCTAAAGATCTCACTGTTCTGCAAGAGGCTTTGCGTCCGCACCACATAACCGACTGGAACAGACAGATGAGTAAAAGGTTATTTGGATTCTGTGAGATCTTGAAATGTCCACAAAGTTCAGAATGGGTTTGTTTAATGAATCATCAGTGCATTTAGAAAATATATATATATATTTTTTCCTAGAATTGACCAAACAAAATTTTTTCCTCTTATCATTCTGACAAATACATCAAATATACACAGACCCATGACTCAAACCTGTTGAGCAGCTTGGCAGCAGTAATTGCCATAAGGCTTCTCGTATATAATGCTACAATTTTGGTAAGCCCAGATTTTGGGATCTTCTCCTGTTCTACTCTGCAGAACAGCTCAGATTGGATGGGAAACCCCACTGTACTATTAATCGGAGGTCCTCAGTGTTCTTGAGCAGTTTATCCTGACAAGCCTCCCAGTCCCTGCTTCTGAAAAACATCTCCACAGCATGATGCTACCACCACCATGCTTCACTTTAGCAATAGAATTGCTCAGGTGATTGGTCATGCCTGGCTTCCTCCAGATGCATTCAGGCCAAAGTGTTAAATATTAGTTTCTTATGGCCTGAGAGTCCTTTAGATGTCTTTTTTTTGAGCTGTCACATGCATATTTACTGAAAAATGGGTTTTGTCTTGACATTTTACCATAAAAGTCTGATTGTTGGAGCGCTCCAGAGATGGAGGGTTCTCCAATTTCCAAACATTCTTTCTGTTTCTTTGCCATGTCACTGACTAAAACTGGCTGTTTCAGTCTTAAAGGCAAAAAAAGGTTTTAATTAGTGTTATTTGTCTGTTCCTAAATTAAAAAAGTAAATCAAATCTTGTCCCAAGCAGTTAAGCTCCATGGTGCTCCTCATGTGTTATTTCTTGCAGTCTTTAAGGTTATGGGGTCATTTATTTAAGATCAGCAACATTTTCTTGTATTTACTTTATGGCATGCTATATGCTAATTCTATATGCAAGTATGATTTAAATACTGTGATTTGGGGGGGGGGAGATCGATTAATAAACTTGCCTATTAATACATTATACTCTTTTTTTCAGTAAATACGACGTCTACCTCCCTAAACTGTCCTTAAAAGCTTCATATTCCCTGATCAACATTCTGACTAGAATGGGAATGAAAGATATGTTTACAGATAAAGCCGACTTCACTGGGATTACTGATGAAGAAATATACGTTAGTAAGGTAAGGAAGCTAATTGCCAAACTGCAGATGACACACAAGTGACACATCTTTGTCATGGTGCAGGTAGTCAAAGATGATGTTGGTAGTTATGGTGTTACTTAATCTAAAGCCATTGCATGACTGCAGCTGTGACTTAGAAACAAATCATCAGATTTTAAAGTTATGTTTGTTTCACTGTATGAAAAACATGACTCATGCACCCAGTTACATGGAAATTTTACTTTTGTCCCCAGGCTGTGCATAAAACCACATTAGATGTGGACGAAGCCGGAGCCACTGCAACAGCTGTGACTGGAATGCAATTTTCATCACGTAGTGGACCCATAAGTCTGAATTTTAATAAGCCATTTATGACCTTTATCATTGACCAGAAAACAAAGAACATCTTGTTTATGGGAAAAATTGTCAATCCAAAAAATTCTGAGATAACTGAATAATAAAAATGTTTTTAAAACCATAAAATGAGACATAAAAACTTTTTTTCTCTTTCTGTGGCTTTTGTAGATTTTTAGAGTGCTTGTTATTCCATATACATCTTCATGATCATTCTCCAAACACTTTTTAAGAATTGAGTCAGTCTGAGCCGGTTACAGTGCAGATTCCTTTCAAACTGCATTTAGCAAGAATGAAGCCATCTGTTTTTGTTTTTGATAAAAGTTATAATGTTTAACATATTTTGTTAAAATACATTGAAGAAATATGTGTCAGTTTGAAATCCACCTGCCTCTGGTGATGTCTCAGAGCACTTCACAGCCAACCAACCAGCAGCTCTGCATTAAACTCACACCCACAGTACACTTGAGACACGTCGTGTGTGGTGACCTTTCATGCTACACATGCTTCTAACAACATTAGAAGGATCAAAAGCAGTGGCTTAGTGGTTTAGCACGTTAGCCTCGCACCTCTGGGGTTGGGGGTTTGATTTCCGCCTCTGCCCTGTTTCTCCCTGTGCTTTGGGGGTTTCCTCTGGGTACTCTGGTTTCCTCCCCCAGTCTAAAGACATGTATTGCAGGCTGATTGGCATCTCTAAATTGACAGTAGTGTGTGAATGGGTGTGTGTGATTGTGCCATGTGATGGGTTGGTATTTTTTTAAAAACTTTATTTAAAAAAAAAAAAAAACTTTAAAAATTTTATTTTTAAAAACTAAAATGCCATTCCTAATCCCAGAAGCATTGTAGTAAATTTTGATCAATTGTAGCAGTGAGATGATGCTGGACCGGTCAGATTAAAATGATCAGGAATGTGGGTCAGAGATACCATGTGAACTAAGTCTAGTCATCTAAACTATGTTTAACTAAAATATTCCTTATGTTTGGTATCAGTTTAATCCATATGTCATGGTGAACAATGTGGTGACATTAGAGGTATTGTTCAAGTTTATGAAATAACATTTACAGCATCCGGTTTTATATTTTTTGCAATGTGTTCTTGTCTTTCTCTCTCTCACACACACACACACACACACACACACACACACACACTGGAGCCGCCTGGTCTGCACAGGGGACCTTTTGTGATTGTTTCACAAATTCATTCCCAGGAACCGAATTAATATATAACGCTTTAGGGTACGCTACCAAACTGAGGGTCCAGCCTGCCACAAAATACAGTGTGTCTCGCTCATTTGGTACTCTTGTCAGTATACATTTCAAAGAGGCTCAGGGGTATAAACAGGTATGCATCATACAATGGCTTTTATGCAATACCATCTGCTTCCTATGCTGGTGACGCTGTTCTTTGACTCTGCAAGATCTCTCCATTTTTAGACTTTGTATATCTTGTATTCTTGTTTGTCTTTTCTATAATAAACTGTGTAATTATGTTATCTTTAAAGTACCCAGCAGTTCTTATTGAAAGGTAGTGTGTTACACGAATGTTCAAAGGTTAACGAGCAATGCTGATTAGCGTTATTGTATGTTAGACACGTTTAAAACAGACCTCTGGCAAGTAAATAGGAAAGGCCTTTGCTTGGAAGTCAAACCTCTGAGCTAACAGAACAATTATTTAATCAATCTATATAAGTATCTCCCATGGTAATGTCACACTCTAGTAAAACCTTAGTATAAAGCTCTTCAAATGAAATGTATAATTGAAAGCTGAGAGATTATACTTCGTGCACTAATTAACAGGTAATTGTTTGGAAGGAGTTACATAAAGTTAACAGTCAGATAATTATGTTAACAATTATTATAAATTAGAGTCAGATCTTGAATAACTGAATATTGGAGTCAGACATTTAAGTCATAACATTATAGCATGCATTTAACCTTCAGCTGCGCCTGTTTCCATCCTTGGTCATAGGACAGCAGTGGACTAAGATAATATCATTTCATACTTAGTCCTACACCACAAGCACAGAACTGACGTTCTCTTCAGGCTTGAGAAGTCAGTTAGGAAATATATGGAAGTGCAATTGCAGTGAAGTAAAGTGACCAGCATCTTCTTAAATCAATAAAGTTGTTTTGCTAAATAATCCTTACAATCTGGTACATGTCTAGCAGTGTATGCCTTACTATACTCTGTGTGTGTGAAAATAAAAACTATATTTTAGAATTTGCTAATACAACAAGTGTGTTAGAGCAAGGAAAGTAAACTGAGTGGTGCAACGATACCTAGATTCAGAATTGGAAAACGCTGATGTGAACTCAACCTTCAAATAATCAATAAGTGCTCATGCCCACTGTTTGAAAGCAGTTAATGATTAGGAAGGATTCAGGATAAACATAAAATAAACAGGGTAAAGGTTGGTGTCTATGCACATTTAATGAAGAACAGCACTTGCACATCTTCGACAAGGCTACGACACTTTGCAGAAGGTGGTTAGAGTTGGGTGAGTGTTTGTTTTTGTTTTTTTGTTTTTTTTTTTAAATCGCACTCAATGTTTTTGCAGTATTAAAATGAGAGCATGAGACTTGATTCAAATTCAAATGTAAAAGTGTGTATTTGCAATTTCCCAATTTCCTGTGTGTGTGTGCACGCAAAATTTATTACATAATTCAAATTCACTTGCAAAAAATATATATAAATATAAAATTTCATTTTTATGAACAAATATCATGCAGTGGCTGGGAAAATTAAAATGCAAATGCAAAGTCCATTTGACCTTTTATTTTCAATAAACTGATCTGATTGGGCCATATTAAAAAGTAATAGCAATCCTCTCATTTGTGATTGCACTCTCTCATCCTCATGCTCCAACTCGATCAAAAATAAACACCTTTGCCATCTTATTTGATTTTGCATTTTCACTGTCAATGAGGTATGTTTGTCAATCAAACACTATGGTAGGGACCTTTTGGTGTTTTGGAGGAAATTATGAAATTGGGTGTTGAAAATATAGAGATCATAGAAACAATCATTGGGAAATTCTAAAGCTTGCCAACCAGATTGAGCACACTTCAGTCAAAACTGACATTGTGAAGTCATCCTTGACCAGAATTTGTGGCTATCTTGAACAAGAATAGAATGAATTAAGTTGTCAGTGTGAACTTGCAGTGTGAAGTGTCCTGCCATAGAAACTTCCTCAATACCCAAAAGACAGAGAGTTTAAAGCCCATGCAAAAGATTAGGAAGCTCAATTGCTTTGTAAAGGTTGCTAATCAATCCTTAATCACTCATTCATTGTCCATAAGACCTGTTATTTTTATCCTCTTAGAAGTGCCATGGCACGGAGTGTCCTGTGTTTGTGGTGTTGCTTTTCCTTGGCATTAATTTACACCAGTGTACATGGACGTCCAGAACAACATTCTGCCTCTGATGACCATGAAAACAAAAAACAAGCACTGAACGAGGTGAACAGTGATTTTGCTTTCCGCCTGTACAAAAGCATTGTGTCTGGTGCTCAGTCCCAGAATGTGTTCTTCTCTCCACTGAGTGTGTCCATGGCACTGGCTGCAGTGTCTTTAGGAGCAGGCGGCGAGACTCATCAACAGCTTCTCAGTGGCCTCGGATTCAACAGTTCTGTCTTCACCAGTGAGGAGATGCACCAAGCCTTCCTCGATCTCCTCCTGAACCTCAATCAGAGGACAGGGGTAGATCTGAATGTGGGCACTGCTGTCTATGTCAATGACACCTTTAAGCCTCATCCGGAATTCCTGGAGAAACTTAAGAATTTCTATCTTTCCGATGGCTTCTCTGTCGATTTCACCAAGACCGAAGAGACCTCTAATCAAATCAACAAATATGTCAGTGAGAAGACACATGGCAAAATCAGCAAATTTATTGAAAATCTGGATTCAAATACCATCATGTATCTGCTCAGCTATATATATTTTAAAGGTAAGATCATTTAGTTATGTCGTGGTCTCTCCATGGGCATTGCTTATGTTTTCAATAACCATAGAGCTTTTTTTTCCCCTCAAGGTAAATGGTCCATCCCGTTTGACCCCAAAAATACTATAGAGGATCAATTCCATGTGGATAAAGACACGACCGTTCCAGTTCAAATGATGTTTGTGAAGGACGACTTTTACAGCTACCATGATCATCAACTGTCTGTCAGAGTCCTTCGTTTGAATTACAATGATTCATTCTCCATGATACTGGCTCTGCCTGATAAAGATATTATCCCTTTGGAAGAAGCTTTGCGTCCACACCACATAACCAAGTGGCAAAAATGGATGTCAAAACGGTAATTCTGAAGTTGTGGCATTTCACCAAGTACATTACAGGTTCAATAAAACATCTTTGTTTTATCTTATAATCTATGAAATGTTCAGAGTGACTCTCAGACCTTTTGGACAATAGATAAGTTTACTGCAGCTTCTTAACCATAAGGAGTTTGATTCATGATATTTTCTTAGTTTCTGAATGTAATAATATGAATCCTGACTTAAGGCATTCATCTTCATCTGTAGAGCTCTATAATGCTCCTTTGGGAATGAGAATTAATATTCTTTGGGGTTCTGTAGTTATTTTTTGAAGACAAGCAACATTTTACATTTTGCTATATGGCCTGTTTATGTAATTTCTACACTAGGTACTTTAATTTCTCAGTTATGAAAAAGTACTCAGTTATAGTAATTATGCTGCTTCCATACTGGCTTGATTTCTTTTATTTTTTAATAATGTAGAGAAGTGTATTAATGAATGATTTAGAAATGCATACGTAAAACGCAAAAGTTTCCAACCATTATCCAACTCAGATAATTTATGTAGTCTTGAAAATTACAGGATTAGTTTATTAACTACACCTGCATTTCTCTTTCTCCAGTGAGTGCCACATCTACCTCCCTAAACTGTCCCTAAAAACTTCATATTCCCTGATCAGCATTCTGTCTGAAATGGGATTTAAGGATATGTTTACAGTTAAAGCTGACTTCTCTGGGATTTCTGACAAAAATCTGTTAGTTTCTGAGGTAAGAAACCTACTAGCACAAAATGGTGACAGGTGTGCTTGTGCTGGACGTTCATGCTGCACTTACTTAAAAATGATTAGGTAGTTTTGATTAGGTAGGCAGTTTTGAACATCACTGATGCTCTTACTTAATCTAAACGCATTGCCCTGAATGTAATTAATCACCATCAATTTTAGCTACATATGGAAAAACAGCTAGGAAATTTGAAGAATAGGCTCACTACCCTGCAGGCGGAGAGATAATGTAATCATATATGCAATTAATTGGTGATTTGTACTTTTTTTTTTCGTCTTCAGGCTGTGCATAAAGCCACTCTAGATGTGGATGAAGCCGGAGCCGAAGCAACAGCAGTGACTGGAATAGGCTTCATGCCTTTTTCTGCAAGAATAATTGAAATGCTGAAGTTTGATCGGCCATTTATGATCTTTATAGTTGACCAAAAAACAACGAATGTCCTCTTTATGGGGAAAATTGTAAATCCGGCCAATTCTGAGGTCTCTCAGTAACAATCTCTGCAGCTAGTTTTTTTGTCTAGCATAGAGGGTTGTAGAGATAGAAGAGGAGGTAGGGATGGGATGGGATGGGATGACATGGAGTAGTGTGCATTGGGATAGGGGGCCTGACTGCAAAAATATGAAAAACCACATACATAAACTGAAGCATATATTTTTAACTGGTTTAATAAAATCTATATTGCAAGCAAGCTTTCATGTATTGCAACATACAGTCATACCATAGGTGATATCCATGTATTTACATAATAAATTTTTTCATGTTGTGTTTTAACAAATTGGAAAGATTTAAAAAAAAAAAAAAAAAAAAAAAAAAAAAAAAAAAAAAAAAAAAAAAAAAAAAAAAAAAAAAAAAAAAAAAAAAAAAAAAAAAAAAAAAAAAAAGGAAAGGAAAAAAAGAAATGAAATAAAATATTCTGAATGTCAGGTAAGTGCATATACCTGCATGACAGGACCAAGATATTTAGGTATTTAGCTAGGGAATCAAAATGGCCGCATAGGTAAAAATGCATTGTATTGTGGGTAATTGCGAAGGTCACAGTGATTTCAGTGAAAACAACAGAGATGTTAACTAAATTTTTATTGAAATTGAATACTTACTTTTCACTCTTTTATTTAGATCTCCAAAGTGCTGGTTACTTTTAAAGTTCAGTTCGTCCAATTAAGTTCATCAGTGTAGAAAAAAACTATCAAGAATCATGTCAGTTCGTCATCTGCTGTTACCTTCTCACGCTACACATTGTAGTTAGCGCTACAGCTATCCGTGTGTGTGTGTGTGTGTGTGTGTGGATGTGGATAAGTCACTTAACTAGAGGATGCACACTGGCTCTACCTCAGTAAAATGTTTTAACATGATGCAGTAAGCAAAGACTCGTATAAAATGAGGCGTCTCCTTTTGAACTCCATCTAATTTGAAAAAGCATGTTTTTTTAAACAAAGTTTTGCTAAATTGTTAACGTGAAAATTGCTAAATTGTTTTAAAAAAAGATAGGTTTTGCAAATTGCGGGAACTGGCTTTAAACCTGGCTTTAAAATTGCGTCAATAACGTGAACTGGATTTAAAACTTAGCCTGTTTTGTTTGCTAATGCCAGATTAGACTAGCATCCATTAGCTAACATATTTGATTAGGCAAGTCAAGTTCTACCTATTGGTAAAAGTTGCTTATTTATATAATATTTTACTTCTGATTAATTCATTAGCAGGCTGTGTAGGATTAGTCATGCATATTGTGTATGACCAGCAGAGGGACAGCAGCTTTTCAGACAAAATGGCGTACTAGCTTTAAATAATAAAATTACTTTTCACGTAAAAACACAACATTACTTGATTTCATGAGGTAAAACCATTTACTTTTTAAAAATTGCCTACACTGAACTTTTTTCACTTGCATTTGAGTACATTTTTGACTGGACACTTTCACACTTAACTGGCACATTATCTAACCTATACTTCCTCTTAAATACAGTTTCTCAGTACTTTTTCCGCCACTGCTCACAGTAGTGATGGCTGTAAGGCAAATCACAGGTTTATATTAATGCACCAACATTAAGCCTGACTATATAAACGAGTTAAAAAAGTACATGACGTTCTTTAGGAGGTCATCGTGGACTTC
Organism: Pangasius djambal; assembly: GCA_022985145.1. Classification (NCBI taxonomy): domain Eukaryota; kingdom Metazoa; phylum Chordata; class Actinopteri; order Siluriformes; family Pangasiidae; genus Pangasius; species Pangasius djambal. The sequence goes on from CM040998.1 coordinate 13,265,677, forward strand.
AGACGTGCTGGGAAACACACTCACGCTCCCATTCACATTAACGGAGCTACATCTGAGCGTGTACCCAGCTTTAAGTTCCTTGGGGTCCACATCTCCGAGGACCTCACCCGGTCCCTGAACTCCTTCTTTCTGGTTAAAAAGGCACAACAACGCCTTTATTTTCTGAGGAGACTGAAAAATGCCCACCACTATATTCATTTTTATATCCTGTTCACATTCTTATCATATTCTTAACATGTCTTCACCACTGTACACTGATTGTACATACATATATAGATCAGATTTATCCTTATTTATAATACCCACTGCACCTCCTGTACACAAGTCATCCATTTCCCTGTACATATCACCCTCATAGCTGTATATCCTTATTTGTAATTTAGTGTAAATATGCCACGTATGCACTTCTGGTTAGATGCTAACTGCATTTCATTGGCTTAGTACATGTACTTTGAACAATGACAGTAAAGTTGAATCTAATCTAATCTAACAAATAAAAAATAGTATTTGTTGGTGAATTGTGGTATCAGGTGAACACTTTGGCTGTACTGTGTCCGAAAAGTCACCTAATATCAGCACATCATCAAGTGCTTTATTCTTTGCATAACAGATACTAAATCTATCATGGCTGTGGTTAATCAAATTCAGGGCCTTTGTGGCTAGTGAGTGTTGGTGAACCTGGTGGTGGAGAAGAGAGTGCTGTCTGTGTACAGGGGATTAAAGTTATTCTAGAAAAAACAGCACCAATCTAAAAATCTCAAATACAGTCCCTTACCTTATGGGAAATCTGCACATGTCCTGTACAACATAAATTTACAAAATGTTGTTCATTTGGCAGATCAGACCAGGACCTGGTTCAAGATTCCTGGTCTTAAGCAGGTTATGGCTGTGGTTTGTTCCTTTTTGCCAGCAGATGGCAGTGAGTTTACACTTTTTTTTTTTTTATCATTACATCAGCTGTTTATTATATATTAAGTAAAGCTGCAGTAGTCTACCTTGCTCTATATTAAGCTTCAGTAAGGAAAGTCTTTCCATATATCTCATAAATGCAAGACAATTTATTCCCGGCAAAAGTGGCTCTGGAATTTAGCACTAAAAGATGCATTTTTGCCGTCATGTTAGTAAAAGTTATTTTATCCACATCACAAATCTCATTGTTAAAACACACACCTATGTGAATGTTCCAGGCACCAAAATTTAGCTTAAAAATACACAATGTCACAGGAGTTTGATATAAATATTTATTTCTTCCTCTTTATATAATATCCTATCTTTACATGCATGATAAACAATTTCATTAGGTGAAAAAGAGTTCAGTATATTCAAGACCAACATACACAGCAAGACGTGTACGGGAAGGAATTTGTTACACAGCTTTCCTTAATGTATAACAGCCTACTCATTAGATGACACAGGATAGGCTGTAGTTGTGGGGAAGTGGGGTTTTTTTTTGCGTGTTTTTGTAATATTTAGAGCTATTCTGTATCCTTTACTCAAGTGGAAAAATCACTGAGAACACTGTGTAACAGCTTCTACTGAGACTTCCAGGCGACAAGTTCAAAAAGTCTTCTTTAAAAGAAGGGCAGATCACTTTTCCTTTCTTTATCTTTAAAAATGACAGTCAACATACTGAAGCATGAAGCCATTTTGATAGGAAATCGCTCCAAGACCATCGTGGGGCTTATTTACGAGTAGGACAGAAAGGAGATAAGGATTAACGAAGATCTTGCTACTGTTGGCAGTTTTCCTGAGAACCAGCAGCAAAGAGCAAATACTTCAACCGAGCACACCATCAAATCGCCAGGCGCAATGCGAGATCTACTGCAGAGATGACAGGGGCTTGTACAAATACAGCAAACTGAGCAGGCAGGCCTCAAGTCTTCTCTATACACAGCTGCAGTTATATACAACAGGGCACATCACAGATCGTAAGGACGAGCAGCAGCCAGCTCACATTCAATGCACAATTGCCAATTTTCACAGTTGCTGTGTCAGTTTTCTCAGATTTGTTTGGACCACAACTCAATTGGTACATTTCAGCAGGGCACATACAGTACGTACGCTTAGGGTCATGAAGCAATGTTGAAAATGCATACGGACTCCCTTTATCATTTCATAGCTTCAGCTCATGCATAGTAAGACCAATACAGACTATACAAAGGCTACATTATATCATTTAGGCTTATTCATATGTGCACAATTATGAAAATATTAAAACCACAACTAGAGTTTTAGAAAATACCATCACTGACTCTACTTTGGTAGAAAGGAACATCATGACGTCTATAAATCATATAGTGTGGCTTTTCAGTACATACAGTAAATCACGTGTAGTGTGAGTGGACAGCCGGTTGTATTTTACAATCTAGCTCTTGAAATCTAATGTCGTGTTTGATATGTTTAAGCATCAAGTAATTTTATGCACAAGTTCAGCTTCCATTGCACAGTATTCACAATATCGTACAAATAAAAAGGCAGATTCGATGGCTGAGTAGTGACCTGATATTGGACCTGAGCTCTGGGATCATATGCTTGAAGAATTTTGTCCTGATCAGGGAATGTTCACTTCTTTTGCACTTTCCACGCTGCGTCGCAGGGCAGCATATGCCACTTGGAGGAAAGCTCTATCTGCCCTCTTCCGCATACATGAGCTCACAGATACCCACGATTGGCTAGTGTTGCTGTGATTGACAGGGGAGAGAGAGTATGTTATCCTACGCAGAGGTCATGGCCAATTTTGCTCTCTGGATGGTTGTGGTATCCTTAGGATTTGAACCTGCAATTCAAACTCCTGATTGGGATTGGAACTCATGATCTCTTGACGCTTTTCTGGTGCACCACTCGGGGGCCCAGGCTTTGCTCTTACTCTGCGCAGTTGAAACATTTACATTTATACATTTGGCAGACACTTTTTGTCCAAAGCAACTCAAGGACCCAACAGTGATTCAAACTCACAATCTTCTGATCAGAAGTCCAGAGCCTTGACCATTGAGCCACCACTGTTTAACTTAACTACTTAAACTGAGTAATGTGCATTTTTCATTCATTTATTCATCTTCAGTACATGCTTTATTCTGGTTAGGGTAGTGGTGGATCCGGGGCCTATCCCAGGAATACCAGGTGCAAGGCGGGAATACACACATTCACACCTAAGGTTATTTAGTGTAGCCAATCCACCTACTGGAATGTTTTTGGGAGGTGGGAGGAAACTGGAGGAAACTCACAGGTAGAACATTTGAAACTCTACACAGTAACCCAAGCTCAGGATCGAACCAGGGACCATGAAGCAGCAACGCTACCTGCTTCACCACCGTGCTGCCCATATGCTTTTTTTGCATAACTGAATATAAGAAACATTGATATGAGCCCAGAGCTGGTTCCAATAAACCCCACCTAGCGCTTGGAGGGCACATATAAATCAGGAACGTGAAAAATATAAAGCCTATACGCTAAAGAAAGCTTCCAGTTAAGAATCCCGGGTGAAATCGGATACTAGAACCTTCGTTTTGCCATGTATGAGAGCAGTGTGGAAAACAGGAGCTGACATGCACTCCATGTTTTATACTGATGCGTGCATATACTGTAAAGGCCATGGTGCACTGGTAAAGTGGACAATTTCAGCAAGGCTAGGGTTAGCAGAAACTCATGTGTACAAAGATTTAAATATGAGATACATCGTTACGATTGGAAAAATAAATAAATAAATAAATAAATACAACTAAGACGAACTGCGTCAAATCGCTGCCAGCGTATCGTTCCTCCGAAGGTAGGGTGTGAGTAATAGATGAAATGCTCAATCCATGCAGGAGAGTGTACACGTGTGTTTAGGACCATAGATGTTTCAGTATGTTTAAAGGCAAATCATTTGTTTAGGCAGATATGTTAACTTGCTTCCAGTTTCTACACAATGTAACAGTCAATAAATGAACAATGGATGGAGAGGAAGGTTGAAAACGGAAAGCGACTAGGAACACCGGAGCTGCCCTTGCTGACTAGGTGAAGTCGAATCCACGCAGTCCGAATCCTCTTCTCCTCTTTCCTCCTTTAATTTCCCAGCTGCCTTCCTCTTCTTCATGGTGTCTTTGTGATGGATTTGACCTCGGTGTAAGATTGTGGATGTGTTTTCAACGTGATCGTGCATTGACAGTCCAGGTTCAGTTGTAGATTTTTTGCAGATCAAGATGAAGATGAAGGGTGGAGTCATCAAACAGAGGGTTCTTCACCTCCATCTCGCCAGTCTAAAGAGAGAGAGAGAGAGAGAAAGAGATTCAAATACTGGACACCACAAAAACAACACTGATACACACTGGATTATCAGTGTTATCACTGTAGGTGGCACATAATACCCTTGATTCTGACCTGCAGGGAAGTGCGCTATGTTAGACCACACACACACACACACACACAGAAACTGCTGCTTACCGGGGCGAGTCCAGGACATTCATACACAGTGAAGTCTCCATCCTCATTCTCCTCATCTGAGGTAGCTGCTGATTCAGGGATCTTGGTTTCATCTCTTTGCCTGAATACAAAGAACAACAGTTATTATTATTATTATTATTATTATTATTATTATTATTATTATTATTATTTGTGTATTAAGCCAATGGAAGCCCTTTCACACAAAATTATAAAGTATATATGTATATATACTGTGTGTGTATGTGTTTGTGTATTATGAGCTATTTTGTGTTTATACCACAGCGCAGTTGAATTCTCGAATCTGATTGGCCAGAAGGTACGCATTAATTTTGGTGTAACCGCACGGCTCAGACAGTAGTTCCAGCTGTAACATGTATGACGGGTCTATTCACTAGATCTACTGCATTATAATTTCTACAGTATGCGCTCATTCTATAGGGACTTGTAAGACTAATAAAAAAAAACGACTTAAAAAACGAGATGTTTAACAAAGACAAACGTAAAATCGTTGATATGAAGTGTTTTGTTAGGAGACGTTTAATTAACATTTTTTGGAAGGAGGTCTCATGTGTCAGTGGTTTGTAACAGTCACAGTTTCCCAGCAAAGAAAGTCTTCAGAAGAGACGTGTTTACGATTTCCAGTCTCCCGGTAAAATGACAAGCTGCGTTTTTTTTTTTTTCCATTAACTTCAAGAGAGAGAAAAGGAGATGCTGTTGAGGGAGTGACTGTTTGTCATTGTTACAATGTAAGTGAGGACAGGAACTGTCTCATGAATGTTCCACAACATTAATTCTAACTATAAACCATTAAAAAGAGCAGCGTGTTGTTCATTAATAAACTGAAAATTGTAATCTCTGGACAATTACTGTGGTGTAAGTGGAATAACACACATTTGACCATGCTGTTATACAAAAATAATACATGTTGTGGTGGTATTGGCCATCTGCTTTGCATCACACCACTTCTGCACGTATAATTTCCACATTACAGCATGAACAAAGTGTGTTATTCCCTGCATATTTATCCATACACGGGGACAGTGGAGTGTTTATCAAGCACAGAATAGAATAGAAGCAGCCAAAATACCATTAAGGGTATGATTAGATGAATATGAATTAGAAATGAAACATGAGGTAGTGAAGCTGGGCTTGTGATGTAGATCTACTCACTTAAGTGACAACATCTGCTGTTTCTGGTGCTGATAATGGTACATCTGAGCGCTCTGGGCCAGGTTTTTATCTCCAGACTAAAACAGAAATGACAGTATGAAAACAACAAATATGTTCAAATTTGCCAAATGTGCATATGTGTGTGTGTTTTTCACTCACAGCTGCGCTGTCGTAAGAGTGGGGGCTCATCACCCCGAAGGCTGGGTAGTCCACTTTCTGTGCCAGACGAGTTCCTCTCTGCATTCTGTCACAGGAACAACAACGTGAGCAGCTCATTCAGTTAGATTTGTTCAATTACAGTTCTGACTGCTCTAATCAGTCACGCTTGGCACCGAAAACAAATGATGCCGTATGTGATGTTCATTTTGTTTGTGAACACTGCACATGAGAGTCAGGACTGAGGTCTTACCTCACCCAGCACACTCCAAACAAAACCAGAGCCACTGAAGCCACCATAAGACACACTCCTGCTGTAACTGAGGGAGAGAAAGTGCGCAAGAGAGAGAGAGGAGACAGAAATTGCCCACTGGTTAATTATATGCAAAAACATTTATATAATATAAACCTTAATGGATGATTAGAAACGTGCATAGATTTGAGTGCATGGAATGATGTACGAACAAATCTGCATCTGATTCATTAAAATGAGTGGTGATCTGCGTATCCCGCCCATTAGGCCCCGCCCACTAATTTACATAATGACATATTTAGGTCATACACATGACACCCTACTTTACCGTCATATACATCTAATTTACTTGAAACACGTCCTAATTTATGTTATTATGACACTGAGCCAATAAAAAGAAAGCATTCAGGAGACTACAGTTATCCAAGATCATACGAAAAAAGTGCAAATAAAACTATTCTATTCAGAAGCCTCACAAATCTTGAAATAAAATAAAATCAAGTGTTGAGAGTTTCAACTGAGGAAAGGATAGTCCAATACATTTGTTTTTTGCAATCCATTGTTTTTTTGTTTTTGTTTTTTCTTTTACCAAAATTTGCTTTTTCCTGAGTAAGGTTTTTAGCTACTATCTGATTTTCCTTATCAGAGACTCATACAGAATAAGCAGAGCACTCAATCCAATTTCAGAGAGAAAAATACTATTAACCTCAAATAGTAAAGAGTTTCGACCATTCATAATATGTTATACAAGCTGACTGATGCAAACGTATTATAAATGTGCAAACAATCATGAGAACATTTTGCTATCGTCACACCACCACAATAAAGAGTACACAAATGAGGCATACCGATATAAGAGTGGTCCTCAGACGGGTAGGGCACAATGAGCGGGGCGCTCTGCATGGCTGATATCAGAGGACTGACAGTGTTGGGACTGGAGCTGGTGGCACTGGAGCTGGTGGTAGTGGATGATGTGGTCAGAGTGTGTGTTACGGGCTGTCCCGCTGCGTCGTAGCTGGGTGAGGATTCTGCTCTGTGATGACTCCTTGGCCTTGCTGAATCGTCTTTGATACGTGGAGCAGCCTGAGAGGGCGCTAAAGAGCAGTGCAAAGGTGTTATGGCAACTTAAAATAACTGATTAAATCTCCCAAACCAGTGGTTCTCAAACTCCAGTGGGTCCGTGATTGTATTATTTTGTTACACTGGTGGAAATCACAACCCGCCATTTTAAAGTTATTACATTTATTATTGAGTTCTTAGCTTTATTAGCCTGTTTCACTGGTCACTTGAATTGAATGAGTATAATCCAAACCTCACTAGTTCAAAAATCCTCTTATTCAGTAAAAAAAACAAAAACAGCCATAATATTTTTCCCATTTAAAGAATGAGTCTAATACTGGAATAGTTGGATTATCTTCATAAATAAATCTATCCTGAGGGGGTCTGTGAAATTTATTTCACAGTTAGATTCCCTAGGAGCAAAAAAGTTTGAGAAGCTCTGTCTTAAATTATATAAATAAGGCATCAATAATACAGCATATCTATTATAGCATATCTATGCTATATCTGTTAAGTAAGTGTGTGTATGTTTATGATTTCTCTTATAGCCACCCTGAACTGTATTAAAACATTTCATGTTTAAAGAAGTGGTGTTGCTGCTACAATACTTTACTAAACAAAGCTAAAAAATCTTCTTGGAATAAAATCTGAGACTCTACTGAAATAGTCTCACAAACTGGACTTTGGCAGAAAGGACATATGTGGCCAAGAACCACGTAATTTCACAGAAGGACACAATTTTTACTGGTATAGGCAATAGGAAAAGTCAGACTCTCATTCGCTCACCAATTACTGCTTCAAAACCTCGTTCATAACTTTCAAAGACATAATGCTGTAAATTTGTCTGTAGTACAACAACTATACCTAAAACGCATTGTGTCACAGTGTTCTAATCTGTTTTCCTGCTGGAAATCTGTGCACGGAAGTGTGGAGAGTCAGATTTCAACCTTCAAGATTCTGAAACTTGTGGCCAGAAAAGTGTAAAATAAATAGTGTGGCTAAGACTAGTACTGAACGCATGACAGGTGTCATAATATTTAAGAGCCAATGTTCTTGCACATGCAAATACAAGCCATATAACTCCAGGTTATCAGAGGAAGGGGATGGGCTTGTGTTGGATTGGAGGCATTTGCAAATTCATACTAGCTGGATTTCTTAGATCAGGTGTTTTTGAGCTTTTCTGTGGACACTTTAAAAAAAAAAATAAATATAAAAGACAAGAAACAATGAGTGGCTTTAAAATAATAAAATGCGTTACCTGTGTGTTTCATCTCCGACTCTCTGTGTTTGGTTATGATGGAAGAGAGGAAGTCGATCTCTTCGTCTAGCTCAGGACGCATATCCACTTCTTCTGTACGTTAGAAAGAAAGATTTTTTTTTTTGAAGAACTTGGTAAATTTTGATATAATTTTGCCATATACATTACGTGTGATTACTACTCTAAAATCCCCTCTACACTTGGCCATTTTGAGTACCAGGACTGTATGCAGATGAGGATTATTTACAACAAATTGCAGGAGCAGCTTTATCGTAACTTTGGAGATGTTGGATTTATATGGTTTAACAAGAATGAATGTTATACATAGGTTATTTGCATACCACTGAGTACATCAGAGGCTTTCCAAACAACAAAATATTGTTTAAGAGTGACCTTATTGAGGGCCCAAACTCGACAAAAACTTTTTTAATATTAAAATCACAGAACACTGATTTGTATACTGATACAAAATACTGTACTGTAATCTATTATAGATTTCAAAATACACTTTCAAAATGTAATGGGGATAAAACTGGTCCTATCTGTAAGTGGTGAGGACATGTTCCCAGTTTAAGTTACACCTATAAGGACACTATAAGGAATATACATTAGTGCTTTACACAATGAAACAATGAAAAAATGGCTACACTGGATTTAATATGTGCAGAGCGTAGAGATCAAAAGGGGAAATAAATGAAAATGCTGCAAATTGTGTGTGTGTGTGTGTGTGTGTGCGGGTGTCGCATGCTGATGTATGCACAGTGTGTGTGTGTGGGTGGATAAGGCAGCATGCCAGCCCCGCAGTGCTCCTCTGTCTACGTGAGAGTTGGGTACTGGGGGAGGAGCCTCATCAAAGTCATGAATGAAACCCATCACCATGGCAACTGACGGACAGGGGAAGAAATACACACCAACGACGCAGCAGACAGACGGAAGGATTTAAAACAATGCCAGGCTAAGGGAAACGGCTTTACTGGAATGTTCCATGTATCAGCCATAAAGGTACAGTTTCTAACAATGCGAGGCAAATTTAACATTAGCTCTTTAGCTCTCCACAGCTACTAAACATGGAACATGGGAAGGTTTTTTTTTTTTTTTAAAAGACTTTTTACAATTGGCGTCAATGGCAACAGTTGAATGTAATTCCAAGTTACGCCAGGTTTTGTCCTTTGCATAACTCAAATAATTAAGGTTTAACAGTATACACTGTTGCAACTACACCTTATGCACAGTAGGGTGTGTGTTAGTGTGTATGCTGGTGTACGAGTGTAACAAGGCTGCACAAATCAACATGAACAAGATGATTACGCATCCAGGCTTTTCGTTTTTTATTCAGAGTTGTCTGGTGGACTTCGCAGGCTAGCGGTCACCAGCGTTTTCTCCTTCTCCTGTTTAACAACCAGAAAAGATATTGCCTGCTATTAATTTTCTCACACAGGATACGGACTGGCCGAGTCGTCCTGTACGCAAGTATTTATGTGTTTGTTTGTGTCTGTATTTATGCGCTAACTAGCTCTCCATACTTCATTACTACTTCTAAGCCGAGTCAATTGGGTTTCCAGGCAACCAAAACATGAGACTGAGCAACACATTAGCGCTTTCACTTGCGCTGTGTGCTAGTTAATGGATGTATGATTTGTCCACCCCAGCGTAAGAGCATACTACATTTTAATCACAGGAAGTTTTGCTCAACCGTGATTCAGAGATTAGTACCAGTTGACAAATTTGTATGACGGAAAAAAAATGGCTCAAAATATCACAAAAAAAGAATTAAATGAATTTATAGCTTATACAAGCTTATTGTGAAATACCAGTAGATTTCACTGTAATGAGATTAGTTATCTTTTCAAACAGCAATTAAACAATGAAACTTTGTCTTCCAAAAGAATTTTTTTTCTTTTTACAATTTTTATTTACTCATTTATTTCCACTTTTAAGATTTCCCAAAGACGTTTGTTTATTTCGAAATGACATTTTTTTCGGAATGAGGAGGCTTTGTGTCAGTCGATCAGAGTGGAGCAGTACTGAACTGGTTGATCCTCACAAATTCTCAGAGTTTGATTTATTTTTTTCTCTCTCTCTCAGCTGGTAGGAGAGATGAGAATGTGGTGAGAAGTTAACATGGAAGATTACCGCACCATTAAAAACAAATAAAATTTCTTCCTCATCATCCTCACAAGCATGTGCTGTTCACACACCAAGCTGCATCATGAACATTTCTATGAAAATCATAACATCTTTCGCAAACGCGATGAACTCTGGCTATCGGGCTGATTAATGTGCCAGAACAATCAGAGAATGTGTCCGAGGATCAGGCCGTCAATCCCGAAGCAATCTCAGAGTGAGAGTATCTTCACTGAATGCACAAGATGGAGTGAATAACAGACGGACTGAGAAGTGGAGGTGGACGGCTTGCTGAATCTTTACTGCTGCAGTGTTTATTAGCTCTGCCTGCTGCTTCGTATTGATCACACGTCACAATCACTCGTGCCATAATTCACAAGGATAAGGACAGGTAGAACTTCTCTTCCACCTGACGTAAAGGAGCTTGACTGGAGCAGAGAGCTGTGTTTTATTTATTTACTCCCTCTTTAAATAGTTTTTTAGATTTACAGACGTATGATGAAAGGGTTTACTACCAGCCGTGTTTGATGAAAGTGATTTCTTTTTGAATCATCCGGCACTGCAGCACCGAGCGCAGAGAGCTGTGTTTGATTTATTCCTCCTCTCTCTCACGTCTCCTGTTGCATCGTGAATGCTGCGTGGGTGAGAGAGGAGGAGGAAACGATGCGGGACGAGGCAAAAGCGAGGAAGACTTGACGAATGGGACATGAGAGAAAGAGATCGACGTGTGGAAGGAAAGCTTGAAGGAAAGAGGAAAATGGTGAATACGCTGCTACGTTTGAACGCCGATGATGAGTGGGTGGTCATCATGACTAGAGTAGGATTCGATGCTGATTCTCCACTCGAAATATAGAGAGCAAATTACTGACCCCAGACCCATCGGCCCCCAATCATCATCGCGTCTCTGACTCAAACGTTCGTCATTGCACTCTCTCCAAAATCCCCATTACGCAGCTAAATTACTCCTGATACCACCGTGTACTTCAGACATGCAATCACACAGGCTGTACGAGAAATGAAATTGGTGTTAGTGAGACATCCCAATTTTACCTAAAGTGGAGGCTCAGATGTCTACATAGCTGCTTAGCTCAATACAGCATTTAAGCCACAGAAAAAATGAGTCAGATCTAAAAGCATGTGGTTACAATAATGACAGTGACTACTAGACATGACTGAGACCATGACTGAGACGCGGCTCATCAGGAGGATGACGGCAACAAAGAAGATGATGATGATATTGACAAACCTACCCATATATTATGGGAAAACTCTGTAAAAGTTGGAATTTAGGAATCGCAAAAGTGCAAAAGCATATTAGTCTAATATTCATCATCCTCCTGGTCACAGATATGGCTTTGACATGTCTAACTGTAGTAACAGGTGTAGTAAGTTAAGAGAGCTGAACTTATCCCAGAGGCTTCATCCATTCCCAAGATGTAAAATGTCCATCCATCCATTTTCCATACTGTTTATCCTACACAGGGTCGCGGGGGAGCCTGGCGCCTATCCCAGGGAACTCGGGGCACAAGGCAGGGGACACCCTGGACAGGGTGCCAGTCCATTGCACGGTACAATCGCACACACATTCACACACTACAGACAATTTGAAAACAGCAATCAGCCTACAAACATATGTCTTTGGACTGGGAAGGAAACCAGAGGGACCCCCCGAAGCACGGGGACAGCATGCAAACTCCGCGCACACAGGGCGGAGACGGATTTTTAACCCCCCAATCCCAGAAATGCGAGGCAAACGTGCTAACCGTTAAGTCACCGTGCCCCCAATGTAAAATGTCAAGGCCTCGAAATGTCCTGGATGAGTGAAAACCTTCAGAAAACACACTGATGTGGACTTCCACAGTTACTTACTGATGTGGTTCCGTCTCCTGACCACACACTTCCCTCTTTTGTTCTCGATGAGCGGAGCCAGGCAGGGGCCGCAGTGGTACGAGCCAGGCTGGCAAAAATGACGTCCTTCACGGGCACAGTCCAGGCTTCGGGGGCACTGGCCCACTGCTGAGAAACACACACACACACACACAGAGAGAGAGAGAGAGAGAGAGAGAGAGAGAGATCCATGTAAGTATAGCTTTTAGCTGTCAGTCAATGTAGCAAAAGAACAATGGGGCAGACTGCTTAGTACCTTAATTAGGCAAAGATTATACGGTCTATTTATTATGCAATAAAAGGAGACAAGAAAAATCAATTGACTTTATTGAGTAGCTGTAAGCTTACTACATCTATTCTGTAATACAACACATTTTTACAGCTTCTCAAACGTACACTGTTCTCGTAAATCTGAAGAAAATAACAATGGCTGTACACTGCTATGACTGTATATGACCAAACACTTTATGTCACTATGATTAATAAATACAGAAAGTCCTAGGGAACAAATGCATGATGCAGCAAGTTAGCTCACTAACAGTGTAGCAAAATGAAAAAATATTACAAGTACATTTAGACTGAGCTTGTACAATACAGAGCAGTTGCTATGTTAAAGAAAGGTCTTGTTTTACATTCAACACAATTCAGGAGCAGATGGAAACCCGAAAACAAGCCAGCTGTGTGCTGTGCAGCACATCAATAATTAAAGATGTTTGAACTAACTGTTTAGAACATGTTTTTTTTTTTATTGTTTGTAGATTTTGTTTATAATGCCAGCTGGGTTTTACTATATTTCAGGCTCCTTGATGTGACCCTGAGCTCGGGATTACTCTCTAAGCAGCCTTTCACATGTTCTCCTTCTTTCTCCACATGGGTTTCCACTGGGTTTTCCAATTTTCTCCTACATCCCAAAAACATGTCAGTGGGTTGATCAGTGGCAACTAATTTACCTCTAGGTGCGAAAGAGTGTGTAAATGTGTGTTTATGATAGACTGGTAGACTGGTGTCCCATCCAAGGTGTATTCCTGCCTTGTTCTGCTCCCAGTGTTCCTGGGATGGGATTCAACTCCACCACAATCCAAACCAGAACATATCGCTTACTGAAGATGAATAAATGAACATGCAAGGCCAATATAAATTGTTATTGTCAATAAAAAAGTACCAAAGCTAAAGCTATTTTAAAACTTTATTTAAAAAAAAAATTAGTATTAAGTTCCTTAAAAGTTAGGAATATATCGAAATAAACAATTAAAAAAATATATATATCGAAATAAACAATTTAAAAAAAACCTACAAATGAACGAAAAACAAATGAATAAAGCAAAGAAACAAACCCAAACCCCACAGGTAAGATTAGAATAAATGTTTGTTATTTTCAAGGAACCTTAAGTCAAGGTCGTTCTTCAGTGCCAGTAAACTTTTCCACCAAATAACATCTTTCTGAAGGACACACCGAGGCACTGAGTCATTTTGCCATCAAAGCAGCGATCTGTGACAGCGGTCACGGTGATGTCACCTCGCCACCGTGCACCGTGTGTGAACAGGTGGGAGTGCAGATAACACAGCAGGCCAGTGCGAATAAACACCCTCTGATGAAATATCATGTCTCAGAGACAGAAACACAGGACTAGAGTCTCCACGCTGGGCAAGTGGGAGGGAGAGATCTGCCAACAACCAGCTGGCGTGCGATCTCCAAGCCACGAGCTGAGTGTTTTTCTTACACTTCCTTACCGAGCAAAACATCTAATCAAGACGGTGCACGGAGTGTGGAGGAGTGTGTGAACGTTGAACATGCAGTAAAAGCTGCTGCTTGCATGCAAAGCAAAGCGCATAATTAGCATTAGCCGAGCTATCGATATTAACCCTTGACTTGCACCTGTGAACGGCTTTCACCTCCAGTGCCTTGGCTGCAGTTGCCATAACGACTGCCATGGCAACTGAGAGCGCGTGACATCATCAGGTGTGAGTCACCAGGGTGCTGGGGGTGCAGATGTTTTTGGGATAGATTAAACATTAAGCATTAAACAGGGAAGAAAAGACAAAATTTCATTTCCTAATGAAGAAGGAAAACAGTTTTCCGAGCCTCTGTCTACATTTTAACCATAACATAGAAAACTGGGCTTTATTTTATTTTTAGTCTTTATCAAACATCACAGTTCAATCAACCGGTTATAATTATCATGGTCTGAATAATGTATTTATTTTTGTTTACATTAAATTATTAATGCACTATATGACTTATTATGATTATTATTCCCACTCAGATCCAATCAGTCTAACTATATGACACAGCACACAAACTGTACATACTGA
>CM040998.1:13280418-13294048 GCA_022985145.1 Pangasius djambal
TTTTTTTTTTTTTTTTTTTTTTTTTTGGCTTAACCTACTATAGAAATGATAAGGTATTAGAACAAGCGCATTATTCTAAACCCGTAATTTGTATTACTGTTTGCATTATTACAGTCAGTCAGAGCTGCTGTTATAGAAAGTTAATCAATTAATCTGATAAATCAGATTTGAGAATTCAACAGCTCTGTGCTATTGAAAAAAAAATTAACCAGCAATTGGCATCATGCAAACAGAATTCTGAAATCCTCACAAACTCACCTCAAAACAATGACTACTTTCTCAAAAAGGATATAATACTGTTGAGGTGAACAGAAAATCTGTGTAGTCTTTTAGGTTTGATCAGACATCATGGCACATCATCTGCCCTGAAAGTGTGTACCCATGATCAGATCCGCAGCTTCCAGGCAGATGACGTGATCTGATTACTGAAAAGTAAAACCATATCCTCTGTCAAATGAGATGAGACGCCATCTTATAATATAATGTACAAAATGGGCATCGAGTCATCCTTACAAAAGAACCTTTGACAGTCCCATGTAATGTTATAGCTCCTCAATATAATGTCAGCATATTTAATACTTTATTTTATTTACTACTAAATTAGTTGGAGTTACTAGTGAACTACCAAGCTAGCTATTTAGCTGTTTATTTCACTACTCCAATGAGAACCCCTCAGTTACACTAGCCAGCTAGCATTATTTAATATTTCATTTCACTCTTGGCTATAATTATGCCTAGCTAATGTACTTCAATACTAGCTTATTTAATGGTCTGCTAACACCTAGCTGTAGTTTCCCATTTTTTAAGTGACTAAAAATATTTTCCACAATATCCAAGTGTCAGTTATTTACCTCAGGAACACAGATATCATCACCTTAGATTGTGAGCAAAAGATTTTTCATTCCATCATTACTAAGTGAAGCTGAAGTACATGTCCAGGACTGTTGACAGAAACTTAGCAACAAGAGTTCAAGCTAATTAAGGGATATAAATTCCTCATGGAAGAATTCCTTCACAGCTAGGAGTGATTAGAGGTAGCTATGTAACTATGCAATGTGTTAATGTGTGATATTACATATTCCAACCTTTCCATTAACTGTTGAGGCAGGTAAAATCTGGTCATTGACAGTTAGCATCCGTTAACTGACATTCGCTAGCTGAGTTAATAGTTGTAGTGAGAATGATGAGTGTTTTCACTTTACACACGAATGCAGAATTTCTTTAAATGAAGGATTTTAAGCGTAGACATGTTTATACATCTAACATGACCCGTTGTTTCTTTTGGTGTAGATTCAGCCACACCTTTGTCTGGATGTTTTGTATATTCAGTTAAGCCTGTAATGCTAAACAAGGGCTCTAATGTAACTTCCTGTTGACAGAGCAGGTCAGACGATTGAAGGTGACAGTTCCTAAACCTCAGTTACACACAATGCCAGCCACCCACACAAACATTAGCTCCAGAGAAGGTCAGATGAGCCAGAGATGGTCTCTGCCTGGCCGAGGTTCAGTTGAAACTCAAGGTGACCTAGCCATGGTGGTCACAGCATGCACATTATCCGAGTCAGAGCCATGGGCCATTTGTGGGATGCACACTTTCTTGGGTATTGGGTGATAAAGAGTATGGACTTCCAACTTGGTCTGATCAGATACCAGGTCTCAAAACACAGACTGAGCTTGTCAAGTTGGTAGATATTTTTAACCTGTTAAAAATGTAAGTGTTGGTAGATTAAAATGCTAATCTAACCTCATAAGCAAATTGTTTTGAGAAAATTACACAATTTAGTGATGTTACAACAATGTTAGAAAATACAGACAGGGTCAGTATGTACATGTGTCCAAATTTCCATCCATTATATGTACCACCTATGCTATACAGGGTCACAGGGAGCCTATCCCAGGGAACTCGGGGCACAAGGCAGGGGACACCCTGGACGGGGTGCCAACTCACTGCAGGGCACAATCGCACACTACTGACAATTTAGAGATGCCAATCAGCCTACAACGCATGTCTTTGTACTGGTGGGGGAAACCGGAGTAAACCCCTGAGGCACAGGGAGAACATGCAAACTCCGCATACACAGGGCGGAGTATGGGAATTGAACCCCCAACCCCGGATGTGTGAGGCAAACATGTTAACCACTAAGCCCTGTGTTCAAATTGAGAATATATATTGTAAGTGCATATAGTCACATAATTTAGCCCTTACATTGGACCAAACAACTTGGCTAAGCTGTTTGACCAGGAATTACCAGCTGGCAAAGAAGGTCTACCAATTTGACCACTTCAAATTGTGCTTTGGTCAGTCCAAACTGGATTTTTATATCCTGTTATATATGTGTGCATGTGTGGACACACTGGCAACACAAGCGGTATTATTCATACACTTGCCCTCATACATTACATGGCCAAAAGTATGTGGACACCTGACCATCACACTCATATGTGCTTGTTGAACATCCCATTCCAGTTTTAGTCCCCTATATGCTGTTAAAATAACCTCCACTATTCTGGGAAGGCTTTTCACTAGATTTGGAGCATGGTTGTGGGGATTTGTCCATTAGTGAGGTCAGGTGCTGATGTTGAGTGAGGAGGCCTGGGGTGCCTGGAGTTCCAGTTCATCCCAAAGTTGTTCAGTGAGGTTGAAGTTAGGGCTCTGTGCAGGCCACTTGAGTTCTTCCACTCCAACCTTGGCAAACCATGCCTTCATGGACCTTGCTTTGTGTAGGGGCATTGTCATGCTGGAACAGGATTGGGGCTCTTAAACTGTAATGCCACAGTATACAAAGACATCCTATAAAATTGTGTGCTTCCAACTTTGTGGCAACAGTACGGGTGTGATAGTCACGTGTCTTTGTACTGTACCTTATGTACTTCTGGAGAGTTAAAAACGAAATCCTCTAGATGGCACACCAGAGCCAAAACATCTTTGTCTGACAGGTTTCCATGTCATCATGTAATCTAGGTAGCAATTTCATGCCATAGTTATTTCGGTGTAGCAACATGGAGATGATAAACACACCAATGAGGTCTGTTAGTTTCCATTTAAAATGTTCATTGTGATTGTTGTCATGAGCTCTGTCGCAAAAAGGTGGACTTACATTCATAAGTATTTACTAATATAAACTATCCTGAAGATTCATACACAAAACAGGCTTTTTGGTAGGTCTGAAGGCCACATGAGAGGTTTATTAACTTTCAAACACCAACTGTAATAGCGAAATTTGTTAGCATTTTTAAGTTAGCTTTAAGTTTCCACAAAAATATCTGTGTTACGACATGTTATACTGTGCCCTCTATTTTACCACGTGCACAATCAACATGGCGAAAGAATGCAGAATACATGTGGCCACCATCTTGTGTATGCATAGTTAAAAGCAAGTACAAACCCGGTCTCACAGGAGCAGAGGGAACAGAAAGAATGGACTTTCTGTTCCCATGAGTCATTCTTCTTTCACTTTTACCATTCATTCACTCTGATCTACCCAACGGGGTTCTGCACTTTTCTTCCTCAAGAGACAAGTCACCTAACAAAACCATTGTTTACCTCTGATCAAACGAAACTGAACGATCTCCTCTACAACTGACTCGATCCTGAAGACCTATTTTTATGTAGCTTATTTTCTGCATTAGGTTTTCGGTAAGGAATGGAAGATCACAGCATGTCTACATACCAAAAGAGGATGAATAAATAAAGCATGAATAAGGAATAGATAACCCCATCTATTCTTATCAGCTGTTTATTATTGTTGAGTCACTTTCTACAGATGTGCAATTTTATCAAAATAGGGCTACTTAATAGAGCCGAATGTTTGTTTCTCTGTTCAATCTGCCTGCGTATGACTGAACACAAATGGTTAATGGAAACAAATGTGTTTGTCAGGGTATACTGACTGAAACTAAAAAAAGAGAGAGAGAGAAAAAGTAAAAAAAGAAAAATACAAGAGGAGGAAAAGGCAGTGTTTGTTTCTTAATAAATGATTCACAGGATGCTAAAAACATCATAGTTTATTATAAAATATAATCATGTGCTTTGATGGCACAATCAATATCTTAATTACGCTAATAGAAGTTATGTCTGAAAAATAAATGGGTGCATCACGTCATAGCTCGATATAAAACGCTGCTTTTTCAGTAATGGGAAATGACCAATGAATCACAATGTGGGTCGGTGTATAAATCCTTATCCTCCTGGTGTAAAATACCTGTCACCTACCTAATTAACTTTAGTCTATTCTAATAAAGCCAGTAATCAACAGCAGAGTCACTCTTTGTGTTAAAGACGCTACAAATTCCATCAGGATGAGCGTACACGTTCAACCACCAAATTCCTCCCAGAGAACGGAAAAAGAACATCTAATAAAAATTCAGGAGCCGAAAATAGCAAGCCCAGAGCAGGAGCTGTCACCAGGAAAACCGATCAATGTGAAAAATAGAGACACTAACTATTTCAGCCTCGTCACCCGCTCATATTTGTGTCTGCTTCCTGATCTGCTTGGTATTTTGAAATGCACGAACCCATTTATCTTGTTAATCACAATGGGAGTGAATAGCCTGTCAGGTTTCCAATTTAGCCAGGAGCTGACTTTGTCAAGTGCTTCCTTATAAAGAAACCCACCTTAAATGGGAATCAGGGCTTCTAAATTTGAACTTCACTAAGCTTTTGCCCCCAGGATATCTGCTTATGACTGATTACTGTCTGAAAAGCTGCAGCAGCCTAACACTGATTAGCAGTATCACATATACATGCACACAAATCACATCCAGAAAGATACTGTGAAATATTTAAATCCTGTACAGCACTAAATATTTCAGAGCTACGAATTGATTGATTTTTAAACATTAACCACATCTTTCTCTTATGTTCCAACAGGCCTTATGATACTTAATGCGAAGAAGACATCTACAAGGGATGGGCAAAGACAAACCCACCTTTTCGGGATCACATTCTCTCTTCAATTTCATACTGACCATCACATACTGTACGAGTGCTCCAGTACTGCAGGTGGCATTATTAAAATTTCATGACAACTACAGGAAAAAGATTGCAGCTCCTCAAAGTCATCCATCTTGGAAATAATCCGGCTTGGCCACGCCTTGTTTGTAACAACCAATCACATGCATGGTCACACAGCATGTTCGTCCAGCTGCCATGTGCATGATACTGTGATATAATACACTATGATATAATATTGTTCGTGGAAACAAGGCAAATTTCACCACTGCATGAAGTATTCTGAGGACTTGAGATGGAAAGATGAGTCATGAGAACCCATTCTTGCTAGGCAGAACCTTTAATCTTCCTACGATTCTATGGGAGAAACTGAAAAGCATGCACGAATCAAAGTCAACGATTCCGTTAAAATGAATTCTGAAGGTGCAGTACTATTTCTTAATTTCTCGACATAAATACATGTGCGCAATAATGTACAAAGAAGCACCTGAATATCACCCAAAAAAAAACAACAGATGCTTTGGTCAGCATCTTGCTTACCATCCTCATGAAACAGAAATATATTAAAAGACAGTAGAAACAGAAGCTACTATGCACTGTAATTACTGCTACATGTTAATGTATATACATTTTCCACGAATGAATTTTAAATATATTGTAATATATAGTGCACAAAATTGACTGCATAAACTAATTTAATTATTTTATGTTGAATTAACTTTATCTTTGTTTTAACAAACAAAAAAAAAAAAATCACATTTACATAGCACAAGCACATGCTGTCTGTCAGACATTCTCCTCCAGTATAGTCAACTTGGCAAGGGATAAGCTAAAAAACCTTTAGAATTTGACATTTTCTACGATATAATTCTGAAAACTACAATCTTTCCTGAACTGACAAACAGTATGTATGTACTTCTCTTAATCAGAAGGAAAGTCCTAGCATTTTAAAGTCTGGAGGAAATCACATCCCATTTAAAGATTCAAGTTCGATTCCACAGAAAAGATGCTGTGCCTACCTCTACATTTCTAACCTAATCTACTTAGGTTACTAAAAAACTGAAAAAAAGAAGAAGAAAAAAACAATACTGGCAGATTTTAAATAATTACAACGGGAAATGAAGTCTCACTTTAATTATTTTACTTTTATTTGATTTGAATGTATTTATTTCTGTTAAGCTTTGTGACAATGTCCATTGTTAAAAGAGCTATACAAATAAAATTGAACTGAATTGAATTATTAGCAACATCCACATCAGTCTCTGTCTCGTCACCTGCGGTAAAAGTCACTTGCGGTAAAAGCCACTTGCGGCTTTTAAACATGAGCCTCATCGTCGTCTCTTCACTCAACTAATTTCCGTTCACGCTAACATTAGTGCTGAATCGCCTATTAATAATAATAAATAATAATAAAAAAACGTCCACATCGTTCTGGTAAGACAGACTTATGTTTACTTTAAGCATAGACGGCAGAGTTTGTTATAGGGAGAAAAACACAATGTTGGTCAAAACTCGATTTTTTTTGCTCTTTTCCAGAAATTATCCGCAGCAGCAGCCGATGGGGTTTATACGAGCCGCCACTCATATGCTAAGCACTATCATTTCTGTGAGAGAAAACCGAAATCCTGGAAATGACACTTTCTTGTAAAGATACCTTTATCCCTTTATGCAATTTAAGAGGCAATACAAAAGCTAACAAAAGGCTACGCAAATGTTTCTCACATCTAAAAAAATAAATAAATAAAAACAACGACAAAAAACCCAACAGCAGCAGCATTTTGTTTGAACTTCAAAGAAGTGACAGAAAGATAATGGTGCAAAATCACAGCCAGCATCATAATGACTTGCATAATGTGCAGAAAAAGCAGGACGAGCAGAAAAAGGAGATGAGAGACAGCGGGAGAGAGAGAGAGAGAGAGAGAGAACTTGAGAGTGTTGGAGATGATTCATTTGCATCAAACATCACATGAGTGGCAGCTGTAACCTTTTCACAGAAATGCTGCATCTCAGTCAGTGTCGCACTTTTGTCTCATTTCAATAGAGAACTAACAGCCTTGTGACTAAAGTGGAAATCAAAGGACATAAACATTTTCTCTCTGAGTAAACATTTTTCTTTCTACACAGTATAGGTGAAATTATCTGCATGGCTCCTGTACAGCATGTAAGGAATAATACATGATGGTGACCTGCTGTCATTAGAAAATAATCCGCAGTGGGTTTGTGTGATGCAGCCTGACATGACGCGTCCTGAACTTGATTATCTTCCAAAAACACCATGTCCCAAAGAGTTCTCTTCCTTTATACCGCAACAACTAGCCAATGATTACAATTTTTATTTATTAATGAACAATACGTCATGCTTTTTGTCTGTTTCTAGTCACATTTAATGTCGTGGAACATCCACGAATCGAGTTAGTTCCTATTATCACTTAGCTACATCCGCTATACACAGTCATTCCGTCTATTTTCCTCTCTCAAATTAATAAGATAAAAAGAAATGCAGCTTGTCAGGTAAAGAGAGAAGACTTCCCTGTGGTGGTAAACTTACTGGCTGTTACAAAGCGCTGACGCTGAGGACTCCTTCCAAAGACGTTAAATAAATATTTCCTTCTTTCGCAAGTAACAACACAGTTTTTAACTGTTTATTAGTTTTTAGTAGATTATGTACAGCGTCATACAAGTCCCTATGAATTATCTGTTACTATAGAAACAATAACATATTAGAATGAATATACATTAATAAACCTGAGGTTTGAATTACAAACAGTCAGAGCTGCGGTTACAGAAAATTAATCAACACCTTCTGACCAGTCAGATTTGAGAAACCAATAGCGTACTGGTATAAATAACCTTAGAGAGGATGAGCAGACTGCAGCGCTGTTCGAATAACACTAATCGTGCAGTGATTCCATGCTGTAAGAAAAGGAGAAGGACAGAAAGAAAAATACTGAAAGAAGAATCAGATAATCACATGCATATAGGGAGCTTATTGTCTAATCGTGACCCTGGGACAGACAGAATGCCACCATCTCTTTTAGAGAAGTTTACATGTGACCTCACTACATGTGGATTATCACACACAGAGCAGCCGAGCACACACGAAGGTGTGCAGGCTTCATCACACAAGTGCAGCATGACGGATTCAGCAAGCCAGTTTCAGCCTTTTTTTTTTATTATCAAGCACTTCTTTGTGAGCTGTTGCAAAAATAGCTTCAGTCCACGTGCCACGTGAGCTTGTATGCCACAGAGGGAAGATTTCACTGGGCTCTGAAATACAGTACTGTGCAAAAGCCTTAGGCACATGCATAGAAATGCTGTAGAGCAAAGATGCCTCCAAAAATGAAATGAAATGAAATGAAATGTTTCTATGTTAAAATACTATAAAGAGCAGTAAACAGTAATAAATGAAGCAAAGTCAATATTTGGTGTGATGACCCTTTGCTATAAAAAAATCAGTAGTCTCAGGTACAGTGTGTGCAGTTTTATAAGGAAATGAGCTGTAAGTGTTACTGAGCATCTTGCAAAGCCAGCCACAGTTCTTCTGGAGACTTTGACTGTCGACTTGCTTCTTATTTTTGCAGCAAAACCCAGCAGCCTTCATTCTGTCTTTTGTCTAAAACGTGGTCTCTTATGTAATCTACTGCTTTCTTTACTGACATACAAACATTTTTCTGTACCATTTAATTTTGTGCTGGGAAACTAATGTTTGGAAACCTAAAATGTTTTTTTTGTACTGACTCGATAATGTAGAAGTCATAAAATAAAATCTATAACAAAGTTTGGCGCCTAAGACTTTTGCACAGTACTGTACATACCTTCAGCTTTTCAGGTGTTCCGTTAAGACTGAAGGTTTAATTAGTCCTTGACCCTGCCTGAATGAGACCGTTTGTTATGTACTTTACTTCATCACTCATTATTCAGTCTTGTATTCTGATATTTTAGCTGCCGATTACAGAGTGCAGCATTGAAATTAAATTGAAATAAAACGAGTGACTGTAAATTATTGCATAGCCTCTGTTGTGGTGAATAGTTCTGACTTTTGTACTACAACATTATGAGTATATCCTGGTATTGTTCCTCCTATATAGGAGTACAAGGAAAAAAACAGAATACGAATATTCATATGAGAATTGTGATTGGTCTGTTTTATTATTCTGATGTTACAATTTTGACCAGGGTGAGCTGGGTAATATTTGAATTATTCGTACTATTCCGAATATCCTAAGGAATAAGATCAAACAAAACAGTTGAAACAAATTAATCAAACAAGGCATATTACGTATCTGAGAAAAAGGACTCCTTGTTTGTGTTTACATCCCTCTATGTTTAATGCTAAGTTCTGGAAACATGGCAGAATCAAGTGTAAGTGTCAATATGTACTGTTGTTCTGGGCAAAAAATCATTTCTCCAGGATAGAAAAAGTGATCAACTGAGTTACAAACTTGTAAACCATTTAGATCATTGACCACAACTTAGTACGTTTTTTTAGAATGTCAGTATTTATGTCAAGTAGAATCAGATGAACAGTGCTCTAACAGTGCTATCATAAGCTAGTTAGCGAGACTGGAAAATGAACAATGATTTAGGTGCGTAAAATAAGATATAAACTTCCAAATTTGTAGGCATTCCGAACCATTCCTGCAGCAACAAATTTCAAGTGTTTACCACTAACTGTGTTGTAACTGGCCAGGTAGAGCGAGATCAGCTAGCAGATATCATATAGCTACCGTACCAACACGGATGATTCAGGAAGGTGGGGCTTCGTGTACATTCGTTCTATTGTTTCTGTAGTTTACAAGTCAACCCTGAGTCACTCACTGTTTTTTTTTTTTGACCATCAAAAACCCTCCATCTTATAACATTATCTTGGCCTCTGCTGATTGAAAGCTAAAGAAGATCCAAAACAGTCCTATTATACTCCTTAGGTTTCATCTCCCCCTGCGAAATCAATACCACACTCCTCCACCCCCTCAATCAATATCTTCTTGTGGTTGCATATAACATTCTCTGACATAATAGTGGTGTAAAGTGGTTATCCAAACCTGGCTTAATCACTGACTTCACAGCTTTCCTACAGCGGGGGAACAGTACGCTCATCTATCAGCCCTCTGCACAATGGTTCATCTCACACTCTGGTTTGAGCTCGCTACGTGCCATGGCAGTTGATCAAAGTGGATTTGTCTGTTTACCATTATTCCATGCATTTCATTTGGCATCATCCAGATTACAGAGCTCCTGCTTTGATCGTGGCCTGCTTTTCATGCTGCTGTGTTTAAATCACAGCAGTCATCCACTGAATCCAGGACAGGCACAATGATTTAACCCTAACCCATAGCTTTCAGTCTGTGTCAGGTGTTGTATTAATATTGGAACAAGACTACCTAGGGCTATATTTCTTGGGGCTATATTAATGTGGACGCAAAAGATTTGCCATCAAAAAATGGCATGACGAGTCAGCAAGCTCATCGTCTCAGCCTCACATGCTTCACAGGCAATGGGGAGAATATGTTGTACACTTTTCTGTCCACAAGCTTCAGGATCTTAAGGATTGCAGTTTGATGTGAATAACAAAACACATTTTTAAACACTTTGACAGAACAAACTTATCTGGGCACAATAGAGTGACTGGAAATTTTTTGGTATCACATCAGTAAACAGGATATGAACACGATAAACAAAGGTAAGCAAGATATCCTTCAGTGTTTGCCAGAATGCTTCAGAAATGGTATGTGGTTGTTTCTTGTCATATAAATGTTCTCTTTCTGTGACTGTAGGTGGTACTTTTTTCCACTACACATGGCCAAGTCCCACCTACAGTCAGTTTCTATAAAAAAACAAAACATTTTCATATATCTGTGGGGATATATACTTATGGTTTCTTAAAGTTGAGGTGCTGAATTAAAGTTCTTAATGTTGAATTCTGCCACAGCAACATCCAATGGGTTGTCCCTGACTGCCTTGTAAATGGTAGATCCAGTTTTATACTCAGCAGACTTTTTTTTATTATTACGTGTCACACTGTAGCAGATGATCCCAATATAATCTTGCCCAAATTCTGTAACAGACTGTGCAATAATGTGTGTTCTCCACGCCAGATTATACTGTGAAGATTCTCTTACGACAGACCTGCAGTTAAAGAAAATTAATACGTTTTGCATACTTCATCAATCAGTACAATCCTGGCCCGTGCAAGCGGGGTCGCATACACGGAAGCATTCTTCAACGTGAGCTTGAGCTAATAAGGATATTTATTCTGTCCATTAGCATGTTCCGTTTATGTTTCATCTTTGCAGTCCTCCTACTGGTTGCTTTTAGACAAGCGTTGTAGCAGTGGTCAGACTGGCAATGCCAGAAATTTGTCGTCATCTGTGTTTGGTCATAATGGCATTAAATCTGCCACCTGTGAACACATTATGCATTTTAAGACCACCCATCTCAGTTCATGACCAAATATTTTTGTTACGATGTGCGATTTTTGTCTATGGGCCATGTAAAGCTGGCTTACCACAGATCCAAAAAAAAAATTCTTTAAGAAAAACATATACTAAACTAAAGTTACTAGGGCCAATAATTGTTTGAGACACAGTGTAGCACACTAAGGACACTGGATAAAGGTCTATTTGTGGAAATATAAGGTTTCTGTAGCAAACTGAGGCTGAGTGTTGCTTCCTACTGATTTTGTCCCAAAGAGGACTAAAAAGCCGAACTGTTCATGTGTGGGTTAGTGAACACTGGTCAGAACAACTGTGCTGATGTTGCTGTACTTCCTCTGATTGTCACAGTTTTATCAATTAAATAAGCAGCTGCAGAACAAACCTGCATCTCCACTTCATCTCAACTTTCCAAGTGTACTTTCCTTAATAAACAGCCTGTTTGAAGATATGATTTTTTTTTTTTTCGTTTACACTCCAGCATGCTAACAATGAGTTAAGTAAAGATCTCTTGATAGGCAAGAGAACATGGTGATAGTGAGAACACCCTCTCAGGACCTGCGCCATGGAAACGTAAACACTGCTGAGTTCTGATTATCAGCAGCAGTGTAAGAGAGATAAGACTGAATTAGCTGATTAAACAAACAATGATAACAGCAGATGTAAAGTAAATGTCAGTAGAAGTCATTACTCAGAATGTAGAAGTGTGTGTGTGTGTGCGTGTGTGTGTGAGAGAGTGTGCGGTGGTGCATATTTGATGGGTCACTGCGTGTAATGTGCATTCTGTTGCTATCTCCAGAGCATGCCTGAGTGACAGAGGGAACGTGTTGCTGACGTGTCGCTCACTTTCTTCCTGCACTGGCTTCTATTTGGTGAAGAGGTTAAAAGAGCAACACTACAAGGTGTTTGCTGGATGTTGGATGTTTATAGGGTTGAGTTATCATGTTCTCAGGAGGCAATTTAATTCTGTGTGTATCACTAAATGGATGCCAGGAAGTGCACATTATCACAATATTGCTTTGAGTTCTGAGAAATGGTAGGAATTGTTAAAGTGATATACTGAAACCAATATAGTGTGTGTGTGTGTGTGTGTGTGTGTGTGTGTGTGTGTGTGTGTGTGTGTGTGTGTGTGTGTGTGTGTGTGCGCACATTAGCCATAATGATCACTACGGGTTTTTGGTGATGACAGATCAGAGGGTCCATATCTCCCACGCTTGCGTCACACACGACTTGATAATCAGTTTTCCCCCTGGCCAGATGGATCCGGCCTGCATACACTTGTCCTAGCATGTCCATACAATCTAATTTAAACTAATGGTTTAGAAAAGCAGAGAGAGGAGATGACAGATCTTAAAGATAGGACTTTGTCGGTGTAACACAACATGTACATGACATGCATCTTGTACACAGGACTTAAACTAGCCTATGTAACATAATATGTATCTCACAGGTAGAACTAGCAGTAGTCTATGCAAAACAGTGTAGCTTACCGATAGGATTTGCAGTATCCTATGTAACACAACATGTACCTTACAAATGGGACTTACACTAGTCTATGTAACACAACATGTATATTATAGGTAGGACTTAAACTAGTCTATGTAACACAACATACATCTAAGAGACACGACTTGCAGTAAACTCTGTAACACAACAGTTAGGATACAGAGTAGTCTACGTAACACAACATGTATACCATAGATAGGATTCACAGTAGCCTATGTAACACAACATGTATATAACAGATATGACCTGCAGTAGTCTATGCAACAAAACATGTACCTCAAAGTATGACTTGCAGTAGCCTATGCAACACAACATGTATATAACAGATGCGCCTTGCAGTAGCCTATGCAACACAACATATATATAACAGATGCGACTTGCAGTAGCCTATGCAACACAACATGTATATAACAGATGCGACTTGCAGTAGCCTATGCAACACAACATGTATATAACAGATGCGACTTGCAGTAGCCTATGCAACACAACATGTATATAACAGATGCGACTTGCAGTAGCCTATGCAACACAACATGTATATAACAGATGCGACTTGCAGTAGTCTATGCAACGCATGTATGCATTTCTTGTATAGAGTATGACATATGGAACAGAGTCAGTGCAATTTTGACTGTCTTTATGGAGCAGTGATGGCCCATGGAACATTTCTCATGATGCATTTGTAAATCAGTTGCCTCACTGTTAAGAAATGTGACTCTGATCAGTAGCCTATGCAACACAA
>CM040998.1:13294148-13311648 GCA_022985145.1 Pangasius djambal
GTATATAACAGATGTGACTTGCAGTAGCCTATGCAACACAACATGTATATAACAGATGTGACTTGCAGTAGTCTATGCAACACAACATGTATCTCAAAGAGATGACTTGCAGTAGCCTATGCAACACAACATATATATAACAGATGTGACTTGCAGTAGCCTATGCAACACAACATATATATAACAGATGTGACTTGCAGTAGCCTATGCAACACAACATGTATATAACAGATGTGACTGCAGTAGTCTATACAACACATGTATGCATTTCTTGTATAGAGTATGACATATGGAACAGAGTCGTTGCAATTTTGACTGTCTTTATGGAACAGTGACGGCACATGGAGCATTTCCCATGATGCATATGTAACTCAGTCGCCTCACTGTTAAGAAATGTGACTCTGATCACCAGACAACACAAATGATCGCAACACTCTGGCATCAGCTGCACTAAACTGTGGTGAATGAGTGAAGTGTCCATCATGTTTTACCTGCCATAGTGGTGCTGATGGTGATGGTGGCTAGCAGAAGAAGCGCGGCCCACACTCTTCTCTCCTCTCCTCTCCTGGATGAAGAAGGCATCCCTCTAGAAGTAGCGCAGAGAGCTCTAAAGGCTTTAGGGGTTTTAACGGCTTTAGCATCCCCCCCTCCGTCCCGAGGAGGAGGAATAAACACGGAGACACGCGCTCTTTCGAAGTCCACAGCGCGAGCAGTGTGCGATCAGTTCAACATCTCCGCAAATGATGCTCAGCTCGTGTTATTTGTCAGCCTCCTCCTCCTCCTCTTTCTCCTCCTCCTGCTGCCGCTGCTGCTGTTTTTTTCCACCTGCGCGGCGGCGGCGGATCCCTCTGCGGGGAAAAACCTCCTGCTCCTACGTCACAGCCCGGGCCACGTCACATCAGACAGGGGCCGCGTCCCAAACAACGCGTGCGCCCTACCTTTAAGTGCACTACCAAGGAATAAATAATGGCTCCGACTGCACGTGCTCTGTATGTGGTCTAGTATAATAAATAGTTGTTTGTATGTATATATATATATATATATATATACCGATCAGCCATAACATTATGACCCGTCGAGGCATGGACTCCACTAGATCCCTGAAGGTGTGCTGTGGAGTCTGGCACAAAGACGTTAACAGCAGATCCTTCAAGTCCTGTAAGTTGCGAGGTGGGGCCTCCATGGATCGGACTTGATGGCCTGGTCTGCAACAATGTTTAGGTAGGTGGTATGTGTCAAAATAGCATCCACATGAATGCCATGACCCAAAGTGTCCCAGCAGAACATTGCCCAGAGCATCACACTGCCTCCACCAGCTTGCGTTCTTCCCATAGTGCATGCTGGTGCCATCTCTTCCCCGGGTAAACGATGCACACGCACCCGGCCTTCTACATGATGTAAAAGAAAATGTGATTTGTCGGACCAGGCCGCCTTCTTCCATTGCTCCGTGGTCCAGTTCTGATGATAACCTGTCCATTGTAGGCACTTTTGGCAGTGAAAAGAGGTCAGCATGGGCACTCTTACAGGTCAGCAAGCTGCGATGCACTGTGTGTTCTGACACCTTTCTATCATAGCCAGCTTTAACTCTTCAGCAATTTGTGCTACAGTAGCTCTTCTGTGGGATCAGGCCAGACAGACTAGCCTTCACTCCCCACGCGCATCAGTGAGCCTTGGGTGCCCATGACCCTGTTGCCGGTTCACCGGTTGTCCTTCCTTGAACCATTTTTGGTAGTTACTAACCACTGCATACCGGGAACACCCCACAAGGCCTGCCGTTTTAAAGATGCTCTGACCCAGTCATCTAGCCATCACAATTTGGCCATTGTCAAAGTCTCTCTAATCCTTACGCTTGCCCATTTTTCCTGTTTCCAACACATCAACTTCAAGAACCGATATATATATATATGTATATAATGTGCGACTATATCTACTGTATATCTAAGACTCCCTATATCTATATATCTCTCTATTTGTATATGTATGTATGAATGTATGTGTATTAATGTATTTAGTGTATAGCGTGTGTGTATATATATATATCATCCCAAACATCTATTTATTATACTAGACCACATACACTAAATATCAAAGCTTTGCCAGTTGATTGCTGATATTCTTACAAGCATTTATTTATGCAAATGAGGTTTCTAATTAAGCATGCATAATTTGCATAATGAATGCAATGTAAAAACCTAGTGTATTGATGTTAAAAAGGTTGTAGGAAAATCATTGTACTGTTTATTATACTCACCGTTCACTTTAATAGGAACACCTAATCATTTTTCAAAAGAAAATGATTAGACTGGTTCCAGCTGACAGGAAGGCTAGAGTAAGTTGAACAACCACTCTTTACAACCATGGTGAGCAGAAAAGCATCTCAAAAAACACACGTCAAACCCCGAGGGAGGCTACAACAGCAGAAGACCACGTCAGGTTCCACTCAGGCAAGAACAGGAATCTGAGGCTACAATGGGCACAGGTTCACCGAAACATCGCCTGGTGTTTTTCCCAGTCTTCTATGATCTTATGTGATAGTCTATGACAATAAATAATAATCTTTTGAAAAATGAAAATAATATTCAAATGCATCAAAATGTAGCCTAGCACATTAGATACCAACAGCCTGTAGGCTGTATTTAAATTTATCATTACATTAAAATTCAGTTCAAACACTACTGTAAATATACAGTCTTTGTAGCTTTGGTCTGGATTTAGAAACCGTCATGGTATCCATATTTTAAATTTTAACTTCCATATTTCTGTTTGCAGTTTAGGGTAGGACATGTTAAAAAAAAAAAAAAAAAGTTAATATTTAGTGTTTATACTGGATATGAAGCGCAGACTTTGGCAATAATAATGACTAGAAAAGGCAATGTCAAATGTAATTGATTTATTGTTGATCACTTTCAATGAAACATAAAGAAGGCAATGAAGTGCATCAGATAATAAATAAACATATTAAACAATAGGTAGATGCAATAATTACATATCTGCCCTTTAACAATTTGGACTGTCATTTCAGTTTGAAACACAAACCCCCAGGTAACACTTGCAGGTTTTCTATTACTACAGTTTATGCAATAATGTATAATGTTTCTGGTCAAACTACACCCAACTCCAAATCTCCAGTTACCACAGCATTCAGCCTGAATACAGTCAGTGTGGACCAGAAACATGTGCTACATATCGCAATCAACAGTAATGGAGTTTAGTTTGAGGATGCAGAAAGGTTACTGTTTAACTTAATGCTGAATAAGGTTTTATATTTTAAATTCACACGGATTTAACCATATAGAGTAAAGGAAATATCAGAATATTCACAAAAAATAATAGGTTAGGCCCAACAGAAATAAAACTATATAAAAAGGCCTACAGAAAAAATAAAATTCAGTGTTTTCAGTTTGGGTCTAAGCAATACTTGTATTAAAAAAAAAAAAAAGACAATAAAATTGCATACGATACCATACTAGACTATTATAAGGCATGGAGTCAGTTATATAGGGTTAAGCAGTCTTATTGGCAAAAGCATCCCATTTCTCAGCACTTTGCAGTAGAACATCAGCACGATCCACATAAAAATTAGCAAATGATATTTGTGACATTTTTATGAAATTTTTATGACAGAGCCCATCTGAGTGATAGCAATTCAAATATGTGCAAAAAAAAAAAATATGTGAAATGTGAAAAGGTAAGATCTGATTTTTTTTTTTTTTTTAAGAATCAAAAACAGACTCTCATCTGTAAATGAAGTGTGAGAGATGTTTTGTGTGTAAACAAACCAACCACCATAAAAACCCTCATCTGTAAAACTATCACGTCTGTGAGCACTGGGCTGGCGTTTCTAGCGTTTTCCAGAAAAAATAACAAAATTGTTTAACTAGTGATGTCTATGTCTGTGTCGTCAGTGTGTCAGCTCCATTCCCAGCATCCTCGCCTCCCTTTTCTGAGTCATTGTGCTTCTCTTGTCCCGCCTCTGTCGTTGCCGTGTCAGCCTGCAGCTCGTCCTCCTCGGCCGTCTCATTGGCTGGCGACTGGAAGCCGCTGTCTGTGTCGGTGCGGTGCTGCTGGAGTTCCGAGCGCGAGTCTGATGAGTTCTCTGCAGCATCCGTTTGCTCTTCTTGCTTTGGTTTTGTGATGGTTTCTTGAACTTTTGCAGGTTCCTCTGTGCTTGCTGGTGCAATTTTCTCCTCCTGGTTTGCAGCCGGTGCCAACTTGTCCTCTTTTTGAGGTGCAACATTTGCTTCGTCTTTGGTGCTGAAGGTCTCTTCAGTTTTCTCCAGGGCGATTCCATCTGGACTTTGCTCCCCATCTTCTCCTTGGACTGCATCCTCAATCTGCTGGATGGCGTTCTCTATGGCCAGCTTGCTCTCAGAGTCCTGTGGAGACTTTGGGGTAACTTCCTGTTTATCAAGTTTTGGCGCAGTCCCATTGGGTAAATCAGGTGCTGTCTCCTTAGGCGATGACCCACTGACTTCCTCTTTGATGAGTGCTGCTTTTTCAGATGCAGAAGAGGACTGAGCATCAGAATCTCCCTCACCCTGTTCTTCGGGGATGTTGTGAACACTGGGAACCTCCAAGCAGGACTCGTTGGGCAGCGTTGTGCTGGTTCCGTCCACCTGGATCATAGAGACCACCTGTTTCATTCTTCGCCTCTTCTGGGCCGCTGTATCTCCTTCTTCGCCCTCGTGCTCTCCGTCCACTTCCTGTTTTTCTCCGTATTCTCCCGCCCAGTCGATGGATGGGTTCTCGCCCAGCAGGTGGAGGTTGGGGTCGCTGTTGGTCAGCACGATGCTGTCCCTGTACAGGTTGTGTTTTCTCTGAACGGCAGCCTCCTTCACAGCTGGAAAGAAGTAGTAAGAGTTAGAGAGCTCGATACCTCTTTTGTTTTTCCCCCCGTTCATCTTGCATCCAGCTGCAGCAACAGGGCTTACATCTGGTAATAAGTAGTCTCACAAACCAGAGTTCAAGCATCTGCAAGATATTCTGGTACTTTTCCATCACCAGTGTGGCAAAGAACAGCCTATCTTTGCAGAAAAACACAATCTGACTGACATTGCGAACGACCAACTACCTTTTCCTGTGGTCAATCAGCAAACACACAACATTATACTGTTTAATCACCAGTAACTGTTTTAAATAAAACCTTTTAAATACATTTTGAAAATTGGATGCCATTACCCTTTTCCTGTCTAGTGACTTTTCTGCTCCAAAGAATACAACCAAATATTCGTACAACTACTGGTAATGGTGTTGTTGCTAGTTCCACGAAAGTTCAATAATCAGCTTCAGTACATTTGCTAACAACACACAAGCTGATGTAGACGCCAAAAAGAAACCTTATTTTGACAGTTTTTTTGTAGAATTAGAGAAGGCTTAGCCCTGATACCCCATTTATACCTGCTAGCCCTGGTAATAGTGTATATGGTGTGTTTAATGTAGGTTTTTGCTTGGTGTGAGGACTCACCAGAACAAAATCTTTCTACAGTGAAAATATATGATTCTGAGGACAACAGAAATTATTAGAACCTCTAGGACTGGGCAATATGTCAATATGATGTAACACCACAATAAATTAAATCACAGCATGCTTTTCTAAAAATATCACTGCTATCATCTATACTTTTCTAACACCATCCAGTAACTCCATTATGGACCAGACCAAATAGCTGACTGGGTGATAAGTTATTTTTGTAACCACCTGTTCTTTACTAAATAATTCACCTATGTAGATGTTTTATAACATGCCACTGTTAGCAAACCTAGACATCGTGTACTGTATAAAGGATTACAGTATATCTATATTGTTTCTTATACCACAGCACTGTCGATTTCTCGAGTCTGATTGGTCAGAAGGCGCTGATGCATTTTCCATTACAGCAGCTCAGACAATAGTGCAGTCTGCAGTGTTTATATTAATGCACCAGTTGTAGTACATTATGATTTCTATAGTAACTCCTCATTCACAGGGCCATGTATGGCAGACACTCCACATAAACAGATTTAAAAAAAAAAAAAAAAAAAAAGAAAAGAGAAGAGCCAATCAAACCAAGTTTGGTTTATTTAGTTTGTGTCTACTTTTAGAGTCATGTCTTACCCATCATGATGTCCTTCATGACCGTCTGAAGCACCACCTCCTCAAATATGTTCTCGACCAGGATGAAACGGGAGAAATCTTCAAAGATCAGCTCTTGGAAACGAGGAAGGTCCTACAGCCAGACGTTAGATAAGCATACTAATGCAATGAAACGTATGTATAGGGAGTGTATTAAATGTGTGTGTGTCTTACAGCAGAGCAGGACGGAGAGAGCTGTTTCAGCATGTAGGGGATAAAGATCTGCAGAAGAGCCTCTCTGAAGAACCTCTTACGCACCGTGCTGCTGTCATAGTCATATTTCTATGAAGAAAAAAAAAAAACATTAAAATAAACATTCTGGGACATCATGATGTGCTTGTACAGTCCACTCCAGCAACAGTTCTTTTAACATCACAACATTTATTTCCATCAAGCAGTGCATCAGTTTTTGGTCAAGATCTTGTACTGACAATGAAAGAGGTGAGCACTCTGTAAAGTCTCCTCCAGCACATCCCAAAGACTTTCACTGAGGTTAAGGTCAGGCCTCAGAGGTGCCAGTTCATGTGTGAAAATGATTCTTCATGCTCTCTGAACCATTCTTTCACAATTTTAACCCTGATGAATCTTGGCAGGGTCATCCTGGAATATGGCCATGATACGTCTTTCTACATGGTTATTAAAGAACTAAAAAGCTACACACTTCATCTTTTAAGACTAAAAGAACTGTTGCCAAACATATAACATGCTAGAAACATTATAATCACTCTAATAATGATCCATTCATAGACTCTTATGTATTTGCCTATTAAAATCTAAACAGGGCCTTTTTTTTTTTTTGGCCAGGCAGTGTGTGTGTGTGTGTGTGTGTGTGTGTGTGTGTGTGCGTATATATATATATAGATATTATTTAGATAGGTCCATAGATATTTGGATATTGATGAGGTTATTGTTATATTGTTGAGTATGCTTTAATTTGAGGCTATTTATATCCATATCAGATGTCAAAGTGATGTCAGAATTACAGAACTTTTTATTATCCTATCACTCGATTAAGAATGTTTTACTCTATAAAGTATTTAGTATTTTCTCTTTATATATGATTTTTAATCCTGTTAAAATCATACGTTTAAACTCAAAACATCACACGTTATTCTTCATTTTGCATAAAAGGTGCCAATAGTTCTAGAATTGACTCTGGCAGACGGATATCCTCATTTGACCCACCTTGATGACTCGGTCCTGGCACCGCTGGATGGTTTTGCAGAGGTCTTCCTCCTCATGACCCTCCAGACTCTGGTGGAGAAGCTGCTCAAACGTGTACACGGCATCGTCCATTTGCTGCGACAAAAAAGATGGACAGAGACGCAGAGAGGCACATGAAATGCCTGGAGGATAAGACAGCTATACAAAATTACTGTATAATATGTGTCTGTATTGCTAAGTGCAGGTTGCACCAACAAGGATTAAATAAATGAGTTGTAAGAGTTTAGGGCTAATTAATTATTTGTTGATCTACAATTTATTTTATTTTGAACTTTGTTGCATCACTTCATTTTAAATAGTTTAGCGAATCATCAGTTAAAACCATGACCTCTGATTAAAAACTTAATCTAGGGTTAATTCTGTTTGTGGAATTGTGTGAACTAAAGTAAAAATTATGGGACTCTTGACAGATAAACATCTGCTCAGGTTGCATTTGCTGGTGCTAAACTTCCCTCAAGAAAAAAACTGGAAGCATAAAAAAAAAAAAAAAAAAACAAAGTTAGATACATTGCTGCATTTGGGTCCATGTTTTATTTCAGTTCCAATTTTTCAACGTAATGTCATAACACATTCTTTGTTAATTCAGTGCTTGCTTTATCAGAAAACCAACCAAGATGTTCCTTTATTTTGTTTCAAACAATTTTTCTGCAGTCCAGCTTTACAACGTAGTGCCATTTTGTAAATTCAAACCAAGCTGCAAGTTTAAACCTGAAATCTGGCTAATGATTCACTATGATTTATGTTAATCCAAGTTTACTGTAAAAACTGAAACCTGGATTAAATCATGGTTTACATGCAATCCTAATTAAAGATTTAAAAAAACAAAAAAAAAACAACCAAACCTCAAATAGCATGATAGACATTTTTTTTGAGAAATACACAAAGCATTCCACACTTCTGCATTTAAGCAGTAGGGGGCGCCCTCACACAACTATTACAGCAGCTGGGATTCTTGTGAGAAACTTGTGACCCTGCCCTGATAAAAATACACTCTGCATGTTCAGTCTTGTCACCACTCCCATGCTCCAACACTATGTTCCTTGATTCTACTGAGAAAAATTTCTCCCTGTACTTGTTCCAGACATTTCACACTTACACATGAAAGAATAAGATAAGAATCAAGAATCTCCCGTTATTACAGCTGACTTATCTATCTAATCTATTATCAGTCCATTACAGTGGAAATGTGCAGGATATGTAGTACTGTTTAGTGCTGAATGTGACAGAAAGTAATCAAATACACAATATAAATACAACTGAAATGCGCTAGTGAAGTCAGTGATGTTCCGGCTATGATGGCGCGCCAGAGAATAAAACACTTCAAGACTCGCTGTTGTAAGAAAAAAATAATCCACGATGGGGTGTGATGCGGCCCAACACAAAGTAAAAGTTATTGTTACCACCACAAAGTTGATTTTCCCATAACAGCAAAAGTGCTTTCTTCCTGTTACACCACAACAATTTGTCAACTGCGTTTCTCCCATGCTAAACTTCTTAATGAACTGCATATTGTACTTCTTTTCTCCACTTCTAGTTACATTTAATGTTGTGGAACATCCTCAAAACAAGTGACGGTACACTACAAACTGTCGTTCCCCTTTTTTCGCTCCCGTTCTGTTTAGAAGATTATATGACAAGACATGCTGACATGTTAACAAGAAACTGGAACGTACACCATCATGAAAACTGACTGTTACAAAGTGCTGAAACTGGATACTCCTTCCATAAATGTTAAATAAACACTTCCTCATGGAAAGTGTCACCATATCAACGATTACACATTTTCCTTTGTTAAACCACAGCATGTGTAGATTATGTGGAACCTCCGCCGTTCAGGTCCCACTGTAATTTGTTAATATAGTAACGATGACTATTTGAATTACAGCCGGCACTATTGTCAGAGCTGCTGTTGTAGACAATTAATCAACACCTTCTGACCAATCATATTTGAGAATTCGACAGCACTGAGGTATAATGTCTCTTAAATTGAGTGCAAAAGTTTGCATTCCCAATAGTATTAGAATGAGCAAAAAGGGGAAATTAAATTAGATAGCTCTAGATACCTGTTTATTGCTTACATTAACAATTCAGCTCATAGGAAACTGAGTGGGGTCTGTGATTTTTAAAAAATAGTTACAGTAGTGAAAATCACAACGCACTATTAAACTTGTTATATTTATTTTTTGAGTTCCAATAGTTACTGGCCTCTTTGACTGGTCACTTGAGTTGGATGGTTTTAATCCAATCCTCAATCACTCATAAAGAAAGTAGGCTTATGAATCAGGTCAACTTGGACCTGTTCTATTAGTGGAAAGGTCAAGAATAAAAATATCTATAGCTCTAATAAAAAGATAAATTATTGTTGAACACATTTAAATAATGTTCATGAAATAAATAAATGTGTACTAATGGGTTCTATGGGATTTATTTTACAGTTACACGAGTCCCAAAAGCAGTGGTGGAGGAACACATTCATCACATTCTTCCACTTCTCTTCACAATAACAAAATCGAAATAAGCAAAAGACATAGCATATAACCCACTGCACAATATACAACCATCTCCAATTCATGAGATGCAGTAAAGACATTTGAACACTTCTTCAAACTATCTGCCATGAGAAATGACCTTAAATGATCACATACCCAAAATAGCTTGGTTTCAGTGCTGATTAATTATGCTTTGTTTGTTTTTTTTCCCCCCATGCTGCACTGGATGCATGAATGCATTTTCCCATGGAACTGCCACTACAGAATCACTGGGTAGCTGGGCGAGACTCACCTCTCTCATGAGGATCTGGGCTCTCTGGACGAACACGGACGGACTGGTGACGTCGAAGCGCTGCTGCAGGCCCTCCAGACTCAGCTGCTCCACCCTCTCATAGCAGCACTGCATTTTCACCGGGTGGAAGGCCAGCATGGAGATCTTCTCCATATACTGCAGAGAAAAACAACATCTAACTGTTATATCAAACTCAAACATGCAGGGTATTGTTTAGATCATATACCTGAATCAGGAAACTAACTAAATATACTTATTTCTGCTACACTACCCAATAGTTTACAGCCCATGTTCTCTGGATTCATTGTTGTGCATTACACTTTATGTAGTCTTGCGTATTGTTGTGTGTTGCACCATGGTCCTGAAGAAATGACATTTCATTCCAGTGCATACAAGCTATACAGAGGAATGACAATAAAAACCCACTTGACTTGACAAATATTTGACTAAAACTGCAAATGTACGAGAATAGGAATTCATAGTCATTTACTGTATCATCCTAGAGAAACCATTCCTGTGAAAATAGCTCTTCTTGTTAATCAAATGGGTCATTAATAAAATCTATTATGCCACAGCAAATCTGGTCACAAGGTGTTGATTAATTTTCTATAACAGCAGCTCTGAAGCTTTGTGTAAAGAGGAATGATTTAATATTTATGGAAGGAGTCTCCAGCGTCTGTGTCCAGCACTTTGTAACAGTCAGTAATTTTTCCACCATGGTAAAGTCTTCAGGATTTTTGTACTCAGTATAAGATAAGCTGCATTTTTTTTTTGTCACATTAACTTCAAGAGAGAGAGAAAAAAAAAAAACAAGCTGGCGAATGAAGCTGGCTATTTATAGCTGCTATACCGTAAGGAATAACAAAACTAACTTGTCGCTTTGAACTCAATTTTACACCATTAAATGTAACTATAAACGGTTAAAAAGTATGACACGTCGTTCATTAATAAATTAAAAATTGTAATCGTTGGCAAATTATTGTGTAAGAGTACCTTTCTACCCAAAGGTACTAGAATAAAATCACGTTGTATTAAAATACCCAGGATTGTCTCTCACCTCTCCCAGTTTTTCTTTGCTTCCGCCGTTCAGCAGGTTCTTGCTCATATCCATTAGCTCCCTGAAGAAAACATCACGCACCTCAAAGAAGCCTCGGCTGGTGGGTTCCATCAGAGCCTCCAGGATGGAGCTGATGTACGGCTCGATACTCACCTTCAGGAGCTTCTCAGCCTTGGGCAGCACCAGAGCTAAAAGGCAGCATAGAGATTCTTAAAGGATTGATCAAACGTTTAGCTCAAATGCAGTCAATCAGCCAAAAGACAACAGGAAATGGAAGTCTCGCTCACCTAAAATCCGTCACAATGCCCGAATATCAATATACTTGCTTTAACACTGCAGAAAATGTCAACTTTATCTAGTATTTCCTATTATAAGATTACAATAAATCATACTATATAGTGTATGATCTATTTCTAGACAGTTACTTCTAGAAAGAAGCGAAAGTATCTGCCAATAG
The DNA here is from genome assembly GCA_022985145.1 of Pangasius djambal. NCBI lineage: Eukaryota > Metazoa > Chordata > Actinopteri > Siluriformes > Pangasiidae > Pangasius > Pangasius djambal. The sequence continues at coordinate 13,305,780 of CM040998.1, forward strand.
AATAAGAAAATTGAAAGCTTGAAATGCATAAAAGCATCTAAAAACAGACTGAATGATCTTGTGTGATTAATAATAATAATAATCTCAAAATAAGAAATATTAGATAAATTTGCCCATATTCAGGATATTTTCACTTGATACAAGATTTCATTTTTGATGCTTGTTATATCAGCTGTTATTTTTAAATAAATGATTATGTAAAATAGCCATATCCCCACATTTTAAATGTTAGAAGTACATCAAGCATTTTGCTACAATACTGCCATCAAACTTTAAGAGGCGTCACCTAAAGGTCATAATGATGGCAAATTGTGCTAAGAAAGAAGAGTCCAGTTATCCAAGATTGCTGCCCTCATACACCATGAACGTCATACACCTCATACACCTATCTAACCGAAGATTATAATAAAATAAAATAAGAATATTAACCTGTCTTTTTTGGGCATTTAATATTAAGCTTGAAAGATGTCTACATTATGTCGTATCATACACCAAACATATAATTGCATTTGGGGTGGAAAGTTGGATTTGACTTTTTTCCTGAAATATTCTTTTAAAGAAAAACACTTGGGCAAATATGATAATGGATTAAGATCAACCAAAACATTTATTTGATTTTTCATGGAAATTTATTGCTTAATATCTGGATGGAACTATGACGCCCTAAATTCTGTGGAAATCATTCTGTAACAATGTAGATACCTGGTGTTGTAAAACCTGGGACTCAAGCCAGTATCTTTGAAATGACACCATTAACTCTGGTCAGACAGTGACCTTTGACCTGCACTTCAGTATGTAGTATGTGATGTTTGTAGGGGAGTAAAGACTCAAATCAAACATGAACATCACTACGCCATGACAAGACAACCTCCGCAAGATCAACCACCCCAAAATGTGTCACCTCTGGCTTGCTCAATAAGGATCTAAATTTATTTCCAGATTTCTGTAATGCTGCTTTGTAACAATTAGGATTGTTTAAAAAAAAAAAAAACAAACAAAAAAAAAACCAAAAAAAAAAAAAACCAAGTGCTATAAGAATAAAACTGAATTGAAAAATGTTTAAACCTTTCACTTTTAATTTGCTTCTGCTATGTAGCAGTGTTCTTACTTGGTGTGCCAGCATTTAGCAAAATTTAAATCACAGTGCCATCTGGTGGCTCCGCCCCTTCTACAGTGAGCTGAGTGCAAACAGTGTCCAGTGTTCCATGCTTCAATTTTAATCAGTTTTAGTGAATCACCCATGCATTAGGAGTACACTATATCACACCAAGCTACACCTAGCCACTAGGTGTGGTACAGGACAACTTGAAATATAAATGTAATGTACTGTTAAAAATTATTTAAATATATAACTGGATCTTAAGATCACTTTTAATTAGCTTTTAGAGTAAAGTACCTACATGCGCCATCCCAGATAACAGAATGTAAATGCTGAAGGTACTCAAGTTGAAGGTACCACTGCAGTGACAAACAAAATTACTCTTCCTAGGTACAATTTGCAAAGTTGCCATCATTGCTAACAAGAAAATCCTGATATGCAGAGAGAAAAAAAAACAGAATTTGATCACAATATATCTAATGGCCAATTGAGCTGGCTATTTTTTTTAGCTATGCACCAACAGTAACAGCAGTAACAAAACAGCAAGGCAAAAGTTCTATGTGATCACTGCTTAATATTTAGCAGCATCTAGTCCTCGGAAAAAAAGAAAAAAAAAAAGCTATCTACCCTCTTCCGCATACATGAGCTCACAAACGCACACGATTGGCTGGTGATGCTGAGATTGACAGGGGAGAGAGAGTATGCCATCCCTCCCACCCAGAGAGCACAGCTATTTTTAATAACGGATCAAAAATAAGAAATTCTACAGCTAAACTGTAAACGTTGCCATCTCTGTATTTGAGAGGCAGCTGGAAAAAAAACCCACTAAAAGTCTGAAATATCAGCCTGTTCCTCAATCAGTGTGTATCCCACAGGTAACTGTTGACCCCACACCCCCCAAGTAGCCTGTTTCTCCATTTCTATGACTAAAGGTTGTGTTTCTTTCCATGTTTCTTTCACAGAGCAAATACGAGACCTTATAACTACTCGTGGAATGCAGTTTGTCAGCGCCGGTTTCGCTTAATGAAAACTGAGCATGCAGTAAAAATGTGCATTAGTAGGCCAAAAAGAAAGGGGAAAAAAAACAAGGAGTTAATAGTGAGAAAGGTACAGAAGTGAGAATTCATTTGGGGAAAATGTGTGACTGTGTTTACAGATCCAGCAGTACCTCTGATTTTGCTGGTCACATGCTCCTTGGAGGTGATGATCTGGTCCATGTCTGTGCGTATGGAAGCCTCCAGAGGGGGTCGTCCTGCCTCGCAGCTCTGCACTATGACCTCATATTGGGACTGTGTCTGACTCTGAACCAGACTATACACGGCATCTGAGATCTGATCACACACACAAACCATTAGAGCTGGATATTAACACAGCCCCGCAAAACCATCCATTCTAATAGAGCTGCTAATTTCAGTTAATTGTTCAATTACCAGCGTCCAGTTCTTCTGCCTTTCCTGCATCTTTCCCTTCAGGCGTGGACTGATTAGGTCTCTCAGCTCAGGAAGCAGCTTCTCCATCACCAAGTTAGCCAGGATCTGAAGGAAAAGAAGCAAAAAAATCTAAGTAAAGATTAACTAAAATTTCTTCCATGAGTTTACACAATAATATTTTTACCAGAGAGGGCTTCAGATACTCAAAGCTACATCCTCTCACTTAACAACATGTCAGTTGGAGGCAAGTGCTAAACAGATGGCACAATGCTAAAGTAGTAGCCGTAAGCTTCCCTTGCTTGTTAGCAGGAGGTTCAACCTGACAGAAACTCAAATAACCACTCTTTACAAAATTGCTGAGCAGAAAAGCATCTCAGAGTGCACAGCACATCAAACATTGAGGTGGATGATACATAGGGTTCCACTCCTGTCAGCCACGAACAGAAATCTCAGGCTACAGTAAGCACCGGCTCACCAAAACCTGGACAGCTGAAAATTGGAAAAAATATCACCTGGGCTTTTTCCAATCCAACAAGCAATTTGTACTTGTTAAAGTGTTACATCATGCCTGAGGGTCAAATTCCCACAATGCTGGGAGAACACTAAGGATTGCGGTTAAATTTGTACTTATTTCAAATGTTGTAGATATCATAGATTAACATGACGTGATGATCTGACCTGCAGCTTTTTCCTCACCATGCTGACCTGAGCCAGTTACAAAAAGCATGGAAGAAAGATCTAGAAGCTAAATGCAAGGGATTGAGATATCTTGTGTAAGCCAAGGAGCTGTGATGATTCATTCCTATCATGCCATAAGACAATGCTGTCAGACAGCAAATAAGGTCATGTTGGATGTCTGGGTGTTTCAGGCATACCACTAACCACAGGCAATAGCCACAGGGATAACAGCTCTATACTGAACGCTGCTTTACTAATTCAGGCCATGCTACAAACAAATAGTGTTACATAACTGAAGTTCAAGACCACACCTGTACACCTTCTGGCTTACTAACGTCACCCTGCACATACAATAATCTAGCTTGCATACATGTTCTCTACTGAAATTCTTATTCTTTGGTAGGAAAATGGGGTTTAAACTTTCATTTTGCAGAAAGAGACTATAAAAAGTGTGGTAGGAATGGAACGGCAACAATAATAGATGCTTCACGACAATAAAATTGTTTATTTCCCTATAACAGCATGTCCTGACGTGTTGTATTTGTCTTATACCGCGCCAATTTTTTTTATTAATTAAAAAGAATGACACGTCATACTTTTTCAAATGTTTATAAAACAAGCTAGTTTCTGTAATTACTTGTGTTATAGCAGCTTCAAATATTTGTTACCTCACCATTCTCTCTTTTTTTTCCTCTCTCTCTAGAAGTTAAGAAGACACAGCGTGTCATGTTACAAACTGGAAAGCGTGAAGTCCTCTGTCTTGAAGGTTTTCTTGTAGCCTTACTGTTACAAAGTGCTGACACTGGAGGCTCCTTCCATCAATATTAAATAAAGATTTTGTTTTTAATCCATTTATTATTTGTCTTTTATGTGGATTATGTGGATTGACCACCATTCAAGTCCCTGTAAATGAGCTATCGCTATAGAAAGAATACAGTATAACATAAACCTTGTAGCCTGCTGCTGTTACAGAAAATAAATCAACACCTTCTTAACCAATCAGATTCAAGAATTCAGCAGCACTGTGGTACGAAATAATTGCTCAAACTCAAATAGGTCACCTGCTGCTCCTGATGTCCCTGGTACAGTCACAGAGCAGGAACAAAACATGCCTACGGGCTGTTGGGAGAACACTGCGTAATGCTGTGCCGAACACTCCGTTCAGCAGAATAATGCTGCACACAAACAACTGTAAGACCAGGATGGCGATGGATTTATTAATGTCTTACATTCATTTCTCCTGAATGTATCCTGTGAGATCAAAAACATCAGTCTCAAGATGTTTGAGGGGAAAACAGTTTGTTAAAAATCAGATGATCTGGTCAGATATCTAATCCACAAACATGCCTCAAAATATGCCATGTTTTTATACAGAACAGTGAGTCAGTGCAGCAGTGTAGACAGAGTACTCACATGCTCATATAGACCACGATATCTTAAATCAGAGTAATGGTGTACTCACATTCTTAAAAAAAAAAAAAAAAAAACAAGGTCTTACAGACAACTGGATTTTACAACATTAATCAGGTTATTCAGTGGACGTATACTGATATCTGAAAGGTTATCTAATATTTCTCTATGAGATTGTTACATAAAAAATACAAAAACATTAAGCCTTTTCCTAGACATTTTAACTAATTTCAAGTTTAAACATTTCTTATTCTACTGGCAAATCATTTAGATTCTTTTTTAAATAAACTCTTGAAATAATGATTTTGCCAAAAGAAGAAAATATCAAGCTTGAAATGAGTAAAGACAATATCTAGAAATGGGCTTAATAATCTTATATTTGTTTTAAAAAATTAATAGAGAGACATATTAGTGGAATTTGCCTATATTCAAGATATTTTTACTGTACCAGTAAATCGAATTGGGAGTTGATTCCTCAGCAGTCAGAAACCTCAAGTCGACTGTGTTTTCAACCACCAGGCTGTACTACATTACAGACTTAAAAATATACAGTCTATTGTATCAGTTAAAGGTAAATAATCAGTCATTTTGGTTGAAATCAGACTCAAAATTCTTCCTTATATGGCGTAGAATAGACGATCAGGCAAGAGGAGGAGCTTGTGAATGGCCGGACAACATGATTGACGGATAAAGAGAAATGCTTCCTTGCCCTGATTTACAGTGGACATGGATTTTACTGAAGTTGCTAAAGTTAATTTTCTATAACAGAAGCTCTGTCAGTAGTGTCAGCTGTAATTCAGATCACAGGTTCATTTTAGTGCTCTTGTTCAAGTATGCTACTGTTTCTATAGTAACATAAGCAATAACAGAAACTAACTTTTTTTCAAGGGTGTTCCACAATATTAAACGTATCTATAAACGGATAAAGCGTACATGTCATTCTTTAATTTAAGAAAAATTCAGATGCCACACTGCTGTGGTATAGGAGGAATAAAACACGCTGTTATACGGGGAAAATAAATAAATAAATAAATAAATCAACTTCAGGGTGGTAACAGTAACTTCGCTTCTCGTCACGCCACCCTGTGGTTCATTATATTCCTATAACAGCACACCCCCTAGTGTTTTATTCCTGACTCAAAACGCAGCGACTGGACAAAACAGACCAATTGTTAACTGGCTCACACAGACCTGGTGTTTTTCCATTAACAGCTTACAAAATGCACAAAAATACTCACATTTAAATGTGTCA
>CM040998.1:13325771-13349693 GCA_022985145.1 Pangasius djambal
TATATATATATATATATATATATATATATATATATATATATATATATATATAGCGAGAAAGTGTTATATTTACATTATAAACTGTTAAGAGTCCTTAATATCTCTGATGTAATCTCTATATTATCTCAGTTTGAATGATCTCAACCTGATTTAATATAATTCTGAGCTAACAGGCTATAAACATACAAACACCCCACCTACAGCTACATTTGTAATCTAATATATTTTCAGAAAAGCTACATTAATGACAGTTTAACGAAAAATTATACTCGTAGCATCTAATATACGCTTGTATTATACACTAACTGTTTATTACACCTGCTGATTCACGCAATTATCCCGTCTGGCAATCAAGTGGCAGCAGAGCGATACATAAAATCATGCAGATACAGCCCAAGAGCTTCAGTTAATGTTCACGTCAAACATCAGTATGGGGAAAAATGCGATATCAGTGACTCTGACCATTGTATGGTGGTTGTTGAGTATTTCAGAAACTGCTGATCTCCTGGGATTTTCGTGCACAACAGTCTCTAGAGTTTACACAGAATGGTGCAAAACAAAAAATATCCAGTGAAACGGCTTGTTGATGAGAGAGGTCAAAGGAGAATGACCAGACTGGTTTGAAAGGACAGGAAGTCTGTAGTAACTCAAATAACCACTCCAAGCAGTTGTAGATTGTAAAAATGTCACCTGTCCAGTTTTGGTGAGCCTGTGCCCACTGTAAGCCTCAGACACTTGTTCTTAGTTGACAGGACTGGAACTGGATGTGGTCTTCTGCTGTTGTAGCCCATTCGCCTCAAGGTTCGGCACGTTGTGTGCTCCGAGATGCTCACCACGGTTGTAAAGTGGTTATGTGACTTACTGTTGCCTTCCTGGCAGCTCGAACCAGTCTAGTCATTCTCCTCTGACATCCCCAGAACTAGTGCTCACTGGATGTTTCTGAAATATTCAGACCAGCCTGCCTGGCACCAACAGTCATGCCATGGTCAGAGTCACATTTTTCCCATTCTGATGTTTAACATGAACATTAACTGAAGCTCTTGACCTGTCTCTGTCGGATTTTACATATTGCTCTGCTGCCACATGATTGGCCGATTGGAAAACTATGTGAATGAGCAGGTGTACAGGTGCTCCTAATAAAGTGGATGGTGAGTGTATAGTTACAGTTTATGGGATAAAATGTCCCAGATTCCAGGTATGATTAGAAATGAAATGAAAATCTCAGAACATAATGTTAGCCTAACAAAGCTTACAATGACATTTTAGAGGTGATGATTCAAACACGCACCAATTCCTGCATGCTTACAGTACATGTTGATCTCATCTTCATCATGTACACACACACACACACACACACACACACACACACACACACACACACACACACACACACACACACACACACACACACACTCCCTCTCATAGCCTTGAGCTACAGAATTCTTTCTATTCTCTAGCATGTGAAAGAATGTTTTTACTGCATGCAGAGCTCTGATCACATTTCCCTCTTGTTAAAATGCTGCTGTCAAAAAGCTCCTGTGGCCTGTAATGTAATCCAGTGTCATCACCGTAATCGAGTGTCTCCCTTATTTGATTAATCACTGTAGACATAAAGGTTCATGATGAAGCGAGATAAGCAGTCAAAAGGTCTTGGCACATGGCGTTCACAGAAGACAGTACTCAGATCCGGGCATGTAATTAGGCACATCAAAGAAAAAGGTCTCCAATGTTTTTTCCACATGTGTATTTAAAACACACTGCATCATCTTGCTCAGTGACTCACCGTTGTTGGTATGTCGGATGCAGTCCTGAAACACAGCGTGCCACTTCTCCTGCTCTTTCTCTGTGGCTGCACAGAAGTAGTGATGGCGCGCGTACGGGTGCCACAGGATGAGCGGGAACTGCGTGGCACATTTCAGGAAGGGAGAACTGCCCACTTTGGCTTTTACGTCTTGGGGAAAAAACACACACAGAAAAGTAGATGAATGAAAATCTCCACCAAGAGGTGCAAAGAACCACTTTAACACCAGATTATCACCATCACAACAGCTTCAGCCAGTGTAGGATGAGTCAAGGGCCACACCCTATATGATTACATAGCACATTATAGTACATAATACATGCTTGCTTCACTCAAGTCACTCTACTTTGGTCACTAGTAAGGGTTCCTATATTGAATATACCATCAGTTTCCCTGCTAGCACCTGGTTAGTGCAGAGATTGAAACATTGCTAGCAAAAAGTCCTAGCAGGCATAGACAGAAAAACACATTTTTTCCCCTCAAGAGTGATTGCTTAGAGTTCTTACTGTCTTACCGGGAAGGCTGGAGTCCAGGAGCTCCAGGTACTTATCCACTGAGATCAGCACTTTGTAACCAGCACAGTTGATGCTTCCTTTGGGATGAAGGCCTCGATCATGGGCCTGGATACAAATAGAAACAAATACAGTAAGACTTCTGGAAATTAGCTGTCAAGAATCTGCATTTCCAGTATAGAATCAGCTCCAGAATTATTGGCACAATTGGCAAAGATGGGTAAAAGCTTATGAAAAAAAGTCGTTGTGGTTTAATTAGCTTAGTTTCACACTGAAAGCTTGACAGGAATGGCCATGTCAAACGTTTGACTCTGTGGTGTTTTGTGTGGATTCGGATGTACGTTTTGGATCATCATCTTGCTGGAAGATGCAGAGGCAGTCAGATTGTTTTTTTTTTTTTCAGTATCATCATCCTTCTTTTTACACTAAATCCACCAGCTTTTTGTTCACTGTGTCTCATCTGGGCATACCACCTGATTAAAGTAGCATCTAGAAAACTCTACACACTTTTGTTTACAATTAGAAGAATGAAGAGGCCTTCGTCTGGCTTTATTCCCCTGTTCATTTTTTTGGCATGAAGGTGGTGCCTAATTGTAGATGTGGAGATTTGTTGACCTCAAAATGCTACCATTTTCTGCAAACCTCTAACCATGATCCTGGGAGGAAAATTTTTGCCTCTCTAACCACTCCTTATTGCATGAGGACAAAATATACTTTCATTCATTACAGGTTCCTTACCACACCGATTCTTTGAACTTCAACAAAATTTTCAGCTTCTTTCATTTTTTGTTCTCTAATCTAATTTGGCCTGTGTGTCACCTCATATTTAACCCCAAGTGAAACAGGAAGTCATGGACAAGCGTTCCTAAATACTCAGTTTAAAACATGCTTCAGTTGCATTTTGTTCATAAAATCTTTAGGGGTGCCTATATATTTTCTTAGAATATACTTATTCCAATTAAAGGTTAGATTTCCCCTCAGTGTTAGAATAAGCTATTTAAACACAGACATTTTCACAATTCTTTTTACCTGTCTCTACCAAGGGTGCCAATAATTCTGGAGCTGACTGTATAGCATTAGATATAATTCATCATGGCTCCTATGCTCTTTACCAGTCATTTCTGAAAAACAAACCCCTTAATTAAGCTTGTGTATGGTATGTTCTTTATAGTAGAGGAAATGACAGGGTAGAACAGGTGACTTTGTGAGCACTGATACACTGTAATAATGAATGCTGAAGTCACACAATGCAATATTTACAGAGGTGAATTAAAACATTGCTGCGGCTGGCTGAGTTGGCATTGGTAACTTGCTGGCTTAGCTGCTTGCTCAACAAATGAAATGTTGAATTAACAATGTGTGACATTACACTGCGGCATCCGGGATGACTACGACATGAATAAACTCTGTGTTTACACAAAAAAAAAAGACTAAAAAAAGTCTGCATTTTGCGCCCTAATATGACTCATGGGAATTAATGCAGCCAACAACGGGACATGTCTTTACATTAGACTTAATGAAACACCAGTTGCAACAGGAAAAGTTTGGTAGATGGGCGTTTGCTATGTTTATTAAAAAAAAAAACACCACAATGATGGAGACTTCACATTTTGTAATTTCTCACCTGGTAGATATAAGGAAAATTCACATACAGGCATGTGACAAATTAAAGCAAATACGTTATGTTGCGGGGGCATTTATTTATTTTCCTGGCATGGTTTGAGTTCACTTGTCCCCTTAGGCTGAAGTGCCACTGCATATCTTATGACAAATCACCTTTATTCTACAACTAAATATTTCTATCCTGCTGGGTGTAGTCTCTTCCAGGATGACTCCGCCCCCAACCACAGGGCACAAGGGCTCACTGGATGGTTTGATGAGCATGAAAATTATGATTTGTCTTTCACAGTGACCAGATTTCAACCCAGTGGAAGATTCTGTACTTATGTGTTAGACAGCACTCACCACTACCAACATAATCAAACCACCAACCGAGGGAATAACAGTTCGAGAAACTTGTAGAATCTATGCCAAAGCACACTGAAGCTGTTCTCACAGCTCATGGTGGACAGACACCTTACGAACACACTTTGGGTTGTTTTTTCTTTTCTCTTAATTTGTCCCCTGTGTATGTATGTGGGCTGCGTATGCAATTTAACCCGACTGACCCAGGTCGTAAACTGTCTTTGCTCTTGCACCCACCCAAATGCAGGTTACCTGTTTGCTTTCATAGTAGCTGATCTTGTATGAATCTGGGACGAAGAGAAAGCGATTCCGCCATTTTTTGTTTTCCTCTATATACTGCAGCAGCATCCCTGAGAAGATGGACCGGTTCTCTAGAGGCACCTGGAAACATTGCAAGAGCAAAATGAGAGCAAATTCCAATCTACCAGTCTACTCCATTAACATCTCACAGAATGTGTTATATATAAAAAGTAACGTTTTGTTTTCCCATAATTATAGTACACACAGAAACGTTTGCACTGGGAGTACTTTAGGCCTGGGTTGTGTTTATATAAATGTGTACCCACCCACTGACAGTCACTTTCCCCTCTAACTTTCATCCAATCACGTGACTAGCACTCACACACACAAACACAAACAAAAACACACTTGCCCTTGAAAATTGGCTCAAATGCACAAACCTTCAAGGGGTAAAGTAGCTTCAAGCGGAATAAACAGTACACACTTTTTATCTACGGTATAAGCACCCTTAAATAGGTCATTTTACACCATTACAACCAATCCATGCTAAATAATTTCTTTATTATGTTTTTGAATGCTACTAAAAGATAAACACTTTTAGCCAAAGAGAATGAATGAATGTGCATAATATATGCAACCTGGACAAGCCAGTATCTTCTTGTGCAATCCCAACCCCACCCTATAGCTCTAAACTTCACAGTCTAAAGAGAAGACATAGTAATGACCAACACTGGGGAATTGTTGATGGACCAAGAGTTTGGATTTCGACTTGCATTTACCAACAGCGCTAGCTGCTAGACCAGAGGTAGCCATCTGGCAGACTGGGGTATGGAGGCAAGCCCACTAAAAGTATTTCAGAAGATTGAATGACTGGAAGACTGAAATAAAGAAAAAAGAAAAAAACAGCTAGCCAAAGTTCAGCAACTCTAATTTTCTAAACATGAACCAGCTTGGCTTCTGTAGCAGATCCCTTGTTGTGTTGTTGTGGTTTAGTCAATCACATGTATTTATCTAAATTATTTAGCTGTAAATTATTTTATAATGACTGAAGACTGAAATAAATAAATAAATAAATAATAATAAAAAAAAAAACAACAACTGGCCAAAGTTCAGCAAGAGAGTTTTCAAAGATTTTCATAGGTTGTTTTTTTTCTTCCATTTTATTTACCCTCTCTGGTCTGATTTACCCGCTATGGTCTGACACGGCGTGTTTAAAGAAAAGTGAAGGACGAAAACAAATTAAAAACAGATGCGGCTTATCTGTTCAGAGCCCATGGTGCTAGTCAGCGTTGGTAACCACCACTATGAGTTGTCTTATTTATAGCCATAAACTACTCATTAATAGTTAAACGTTAAGACAACTGTTGGAACCATTCAGTCATGTTAGTTCATTATCCGGACCTTTGTAAACAAGGAATTTTACATAACTAGACGTTTACAAATTTTTGCTGAATACCCCATGCTAAAGTTATAGATAAAGATATATGTTATAGTCTTAGCAATTTATCTAACAGTAACCAAACCTGTCAAAATATAACCATTACAATCAAACCTATTTTGGTTATCATAGCATCTGCTAAATAAGTTAGATAGCTAGCTTATCATGCAGAGCTTATCTGCAGCAGTTTTCATTAGATCACACGCTGAGCCCATGGCGCTCCACAAGTCAGGGTTTTTATACAGTGTTTTCTGTACTGAAAAACTGACTTTTTTTATGAAACTTTCAACTTTGGCTCAGTCTGATCAAATACCTGTATAATCACAGGCAGTCACCCTGCAGTAGCATTAAGCACTGAAACATCTACAACAATGCACTTAATCCTGGTGTACTGTCAAGAAAGAAAGCCAGCCAGTCAAAACCAGCTCAGAACTGTGCATGGATGGCACTTCAGGGTTTTTGAATGTTTGTTGAAGGAGAGCACTTAGCAAGTCATGACAAATTAAAAAGAAGGATTAGAGAAGATGGAGCTGTTACCTTGCGGTGCAGGAGCTGAGGTTGAGGTCCTCCTCCTCCCTCCACGTCATAGCGCACCTTGTTAAAAAGGGCCACGGCGTACTGCTGCTCATAGAGACGCCTGAACTCACCCAGGACTTCGGCCGTCCTCACTGCACAAAACACACAGACAAAATTCTAATTAAAGGACCAAGGAGCTATGTGATGTGGAAATAAAACACTTAGGGATGTGCTGTTCATTCAGGATTCAAGAATTCAACAGTGTGGTGGTATAATCTTTAAAAAAGAAAAAAAAAAAAAAAGAAAAATAACTGCCATCTTAATACAATATCAGCATTTAGAAGAACTGTCATGCAGTGATACTAACTCATAGCCAACCTCGAGTGGTAGGATGAGGATAAAAAAAATATATATACACTGATCCATGTTATCGACTAAGTTTAGCGAATCCACAAAGAGTTAAAGATTAACAACTATTCACACTGTGCTTTTTGTATTTTATCAAAAAGCACAGTTTGCAGTGCTTGAACTTCACGGCATAGGGCACTTGCATGTATGCGTCACTGTGCCAACACAGAGAGTCGGCATTGGGAACCATGCCAGCTCTTTATTAACCTGTTTGTGTTCCTGAAAAAGGCCAAATTTCACAAGATTCACATGGGAGACATTCCAAATCTGTGTTTAAGGCCTCAGTTGTGAAACTATTCTTAAAAGGGTGTAAGCTCTGGTGGGGATCCAGGGAGGGGGAGAGGGAACATTCCTGCCCATTTGTTTAAAATGCTTTCAGCAAGAGAGGAGCAGGATGAATGCAGGGCAGAGAGGAGAGAAAACAGAGCTGTCATCTGTATGCATGGGGGTCTGTATGATGGGATCTGATAAAAGGTCGCCAGTGTCACATTTGTACTTGGACAGTTATTGTTCTAGTATGAATAGTAAGTTCTAATAAGTTCCTGGGCATGTCGGTAACAATCGGACAGCAAACTGGAGATATTATAAGACAGACACGTGATGAACTTACACTACATGAGCTGTAATGGATTTGCTAGACATGATTATACATCAACAGTGTGATAAATTCCGTCCTATACCACAGCGCTGTGGTATGTATGCCTGATTCTGATTGTTGATGAATTGTCTATAACAGCAGCTCATAAACAGATTTTTTTTTTTTTTTAAATGACTGGTGATCGTGTGTTTTCTGTGAGGAGACATTTATTTAATGTCTAATAGCTAGACATTAAATATCTAAGATTCCAAAAATAGCTTATATATTTTTGGAGAGATTCTCCACTGTCAGCGCATAGTTACAGTCAGAGGTAAAGCTGTAACTGCGCTTTCTGGTTTCTCTGTAACATGATATGCTGCATTTTTATCTCAGTAACTGGAACGACTGCTTAGAATTGCTGTAAGTCACAGTAAGAATGTTCAACAATATTAAACATAACAACAGGTAAAGTATGACATGTTGTTCTTGAATAATTTGAGAAACTGCTGTAGTATAAAAGGAATAAACACTTTAGGACATATGTGTTGCTTGGACATACTGTATGTGTACATGTGTGTTGGTATTTCCTATACCATCACACCCCGTCATGCTTTATTCTTAAAGTGTATTGCGCAAGTAATACCTTGAGGATCTTCAGTTGCTTGCTGTTTTCCCCTCATGCTCCTGAAACCTCATGCTTTTAACACATTTAACACTTTTACCACCAAGCCATTTTTACAATGTGCACCACTGTTTGTTTCTTGCACTTCTAAACTATTGTAAATTAATTCTGAAAGTAATAAACTTAATCATTTTAATTTTACTCCATATCTACTTATCGATTAACTCATTAAAGCACATGAATAGGTCATTGGAATTTAAGGGTGTTATTGTTCACTTTTATTAAAAACCAGCAAAGGACTCAAAACAAACAAACAAACAAACAAAAAAGAACATACACAGAGATCCACATGTCCGACATATGTTACCATCATAGCACCTTTCTCTTAATAGGCCATTTACGTTCTGTGTAGCATAAACATTATTAAACAAGATTAATGCCCAACATACATAACGTAGAGAGACAGTCGAAAGCAATTCCACCTGCTCTGAAACTCATCACACTAAAATAATGAAATGTTTCATATTTTCACCATGAGGCTCTAATATATAATTAAGTGCACAGTGAAACCTATAAGAGGCCTTAAGTGACAGGGGCTAAACATTCACACTGTCCATTTTTGGTTTTTTTTGCAGGAGTCACCACCAAGGCCAAAACACATTTACAATTAAGCATCAAAATGTAGCATGCATAAAGTAAAGAGGAAAGATACCTGCCAAATATCCAGCACCATAAAAGCACAATACTTTGAAGAGAAGTTTAAATTATCCAATGAATTAAAGGCTTTAAAAATTTAACATTTTTCTAATTCCAACTTTGTTGAAGGAACCACAAGAGATCCCTAGAAACAAGAATGAAAGTTGCATGTCCCTGACTTTATCAGAAACTTAAAGGTTTAGTCTAAAACTCCAAACTTTCATTCCAGTCAAAGCTTTCTACACTGACTGGAAACATGATTGACAAGCAGATAAAGATGCTTCACTGTCCTGATTGGTTGGATGCTGGGGGTTTCCCCCTGTACCACAGAGACCAGAGTTTCTGCTCTGAACAGAAGCAGCTGCAAGAGTATGAGGAGAATTTCAGCAAAATGTACAAATATCACTATTCTGTTCCAGCACCACTTCCCAAAATAGTACAAATATCAAATATATCAAATAGCAGTAATAATTTACAATAACTATATAAAACAAGCAATGTATTAACAGTAAGGTATCAACTATATTGTTTTGAAGTTAGTTCACTCCAGAATTGTCGCAAATAATGGAAGAAAAAATAAAGCCTTCAATAAAAACTTTAATTTTTATGCTGATAAAAAAAGTTAAGTTTAGGTTTCAGTATCACTTCATGTTACCAAGTCGTAGCCATGACTTAATTATCTCGCTCCCTCGCATTACGAGGTTGTGGCCACGACTTAATTACCTTGGTCCCTCACATCATATCGTTGTGGTCATGACTTAATTATCTCACACCTTCATGTTACTAAGTTGTGGCTATGACTTGATTATCACGCTCCCTTTACTTAATGTTCTCATTTCCATGCCATATATGTAGCGGCTATACATTATGATCTCCTATGCGTTATGAAGTCATGAACATTTTTTTTTTTTTTTTTTGGTCAGACAAAACTGACCAAAAATGACAGTTTTAAAACAGACATAAAACTATTACGAACAAGTAAAGACTTCTTTGAACACGTGTCACAAACTCTAGTATAATAAAAAGGACGTAGATGGGAAAAAAGATGCAGGATGCAATACTGTGCAACAGAATACTACATAACTTGACATTAAACAACTATAACTGTTATAACATTAAAATAAAAACACTAGGCTTATGCAAGAATTCCTCTATAAGACACTGGATATCGTACCCAAAGCCATATATGGCATTAAGCTCATGCAGTATGTGCATTCTCTTGAAGTGGGAGCAAGGTATCTGAAAGGATAGGTCATTCGTAGCTCATGGTGATCACTCAGGATGTTTGTGTAAAATGTCTGCTCGGTGTGCTGTGCGCTAACCTCCATCATGCTGCGCGCTAACCTCCATCATGCTGCAAATCCTAAACAAAATGACTTGCTCTGTACACTTAAGGTGAGCACTAGCCTACAGTAATGAAATCTCATCACCTTAGATAAATTTAAGACAATTATAGCAGTGTTATCAGACAGGCTTCCTGTTTACAGAGCCAAACGTCACCAAACCTCTCCATCAGGTGCTCTGAGCCCCGAGCTGTGTGACTGCTGGCTGAGAATAAAACCAGGCCTCAGTGTTTTAAACAGTCTAAAAAACAAAAACAAAAACAGACATCTCTCTAATAGTGTTGCTTTAATAGAGAATGATTAAGAACTTCACTGACAGCACTAGTCAAACATTCAGTAACAGAGAAAGAAGGGACACAAGGCCTAGGACTGTGTCCACTGCAGCAAGGGAGAGCGAAGGGAGAGCGAAGGGAGAGTGAATTTCCATCTGGCATCTTTAAGGGTTTTTCTGTTTGCCCTTCTTGGTGGAACACTTAAAGGTTCAACCCTACAACAGAAGGTTTCCTTTTCAAAAATGGTTTCTGAGTAGAATGAATTAGAATTCTTCCGAGTTTCCCTTTCAGATAAGTCTCCAAGTAGAACTCAAAGATTCAACCCTACAATTGTTTCTCCCTTTCAGAGAACCCCTTTGGAATGCCAAGAACCCTTAAGGGTTCACCCATACAATGGAGTTTTCCTTTCAGAGAACATTCCAACTAGGACAATTTAAAATGCTAAAAAATCCATTTAGACTGCTATAATAGAGTTTTCCTTGCAGATAAGTTTTCAAGCAGAACCATGTTAGAATGCCAAGAACCTTAAGAGATTCAACAGAGTTTCCCTTCAAAGTCCAAGAAGAACCCCTTTTATTGTGCTAAGAATCCTTAATAGTTTCAACCCTACAGCAGGAAGTTACCTTTTATTAAAAGTGAAATATTAATTGTAAGGGTACAGATCATTTTGAAAGTAGTACGTGCACTACTTAAGTTACTAAAATGTAACTTCTTGCATGCGTTATTCTTTTGATAGATTCATTTTTGCTCATTTGTATGAAGGGTGCCAATAGTCACAGAGGGCACTGTATTTATTCAGAGTTGAGTATAAATGGGGTTTGAGATATAAAAGTACTGGAGAACAATACACAGTAATACAAAGCAGGGACTACAGTTCATGAGAAGGGCCTCGGGAATGGGAGAGACTAAAAGTGTGTGTGTGTGTTTGTGTATGTGTATATGTGTGTGTGTGTGTGTGTGTGTGTGTGTGTGTATGAGTCACAAAGTGACTTAGTTTCATGTGATACTTAGGATACTCTGTGACGCACTTCGTCCCTGCCTAACACTAACCAGTGTTAACAAGTAAGTGAAAAAGGACCATTTTTCATCCAGCACAGGAAGTGATGCAAGTGCTGTTTTAAAACCAAAGGATGAATATAAACATATAAATAGATCCTCTCTCAGTACATCTTTGTTCCCAGGTCCCAGACTCACCTCCACTTCTTGCGCAATTTATACAAATGCTATGAAAATAGAATAATCAGCCCTACTGAGACTGCAATAATCTACGCACCATTTGGAGCACTGTGCAGGCCCACCCACCCTGCAGTCCCAACTACTCTCAGTGAACGACAAGAGGTATGTCTAAAGTCAGTTTAATTTGGCCCTGTACACAAAAATGGTTAATTTCTCTTGGTTGGTTGATTGTATAGACCAACGTTTGGGTCAAATGTGTAAACACAACACAAGTATCACATTTTTTCCCATTTAAAACCAAGACTTTTTTTGATACTACTATAGTTACAAGCGAAGTTGAACAGCTTTGGACCAGTTTTGCTGATTTTGCAGCTTTTGTGTTTGCCAACTTTTTCAACATCATTAGCGAGCTTATTTAAAAAAAACTGCCTAGAGACAAATCTAGAGACTTTTTGAGCAGATGCCAGAGAGTCTCCTGTACTCTATATGGCTCTCCAGCTCACATCACTAATCACCATTGTTCCTAATGACCAATCACTAATCACCATTGTTCCTAATGACCAATCACTATTGTTTTCAATGAACAATCACTCACCAACCTTGTTCCCAAAGACCGACACTGATTCATATTATTCCCAACAACCTATCACTGATCACCATTGTTCACCTTTGAAAAGAGTAACACTGGTCAAAATATAAGTCGTGCAGCTTTGGAGCAGTCAAGTCCGAGATTTAATGGATATCATAATACCTAGAAACCTCTAGCCGAAAAGCTTAGGTACTACATAGCTAATGGCAGTGACAATGCACATTGTGACTCAGACACCAACACCCCACTTGCGCCAACAAATGGATGCTAGTTCATCAGCTACCTGCCTAGTTCTGGAAATAAAAGCACAGAGATGTCCTTAAGCCATTTTATGAATAACCAAACAGTTTATTAAATGACATTATTTTAATGATATATTCAGAGGTATTCTATAATGAGCCTGTGGATTCTGTAGAATTACTGCAGTCAGCAAACTGAGCATCCATGTGCTGGTAAATTCATTTCAAGCCTGCGCTCCTGAGGGAGATCAGCTCTCTCTGCAAGCAGGAAATCCCAAATGAAGTTTCAGGCTTTGAACAAAGCGCCTTTAGGTTAGCCGCAGACCCTCCTCTAGTATCATATTTTCCAAAAAAACAAGACTTCTTTGCAGATTTCATTTCAGTTTTTACAGAAATGCAGGCAGAAACTTGAAAAATGATAGATCAGCAAGTGTGCAGGGTTTCCAGCTAACTCTTCAGACAGCATAGTCAATCAAATGACAATTAAATTATGTCTCATTTTAAAGCACAGAAACAGAAGAATTAAGCTCTCCTATGGAAAGAATGCTGCGTTCAACATGAAGACCATATATAAAAATAAGACTTTGAACATAACCACCAGTCTCTGGGTGCATTTTAATTCTGGGTTTTACAAGATGGGCGTTCAAATGATAATTAGCCATAAAAAAGGACACACTAAGCCTAAGAGGTATGTAATTACACAAAAGTACAGCCAGCCTTGGGGCAACTATTTTAGCACAGGGATATGAGTGAAAAACTGAAGTTTACACCAAATTCCACATGGGAAATGAAAGGTATAGACGCTCCTATCTGATCATTCTACTATTTCACAAGCTGGTGCTTAGCAGCTGCTTAACGCCGGCCTTGTTTTTGTCCGGACGCTTGCTTGTTAATTTGCTGAGCTCTTCACATGCACTAATTGTCCTGAGAGCCTCACCAGTGCTGACTCTAGCACTGAGCACAAGCTTGACCTCATCACGGAAACTTCCAAACACAATACACTGATATACATTAATGAAGACGCTATCTAGGATACGGCATGGCTCATTCCCATTTCTTCATAATCCTCACAATCCTCTTTCTAGGTTTAGAGGCTACATTTTTACAATTCTTTTGACATTCCAGCTCAATGATTTCTACAGCATGTCATTTTTGAGTGACTTCCAATCAACCCTGTGGGTGACTAAGAATTTGCTCACTGGTCAAAAATGAACAAAACACAGCCATTCTCCCACACTTTGAGGGCTATACAGATAAAAGTGACAATGGGGGAGGGGATGATCATGCTGCGACATGGCGTTGCATAAGATGTCCAACATTTAGCAAGAATTATGCGTGTGTAAGACAGTTAGAGTCCTGCTTCATGAAGCAGCACACTCCCTCCCCGCTAGTGCCCCGCAAAAACATTTAGCCTTGGGGCAAACACACTACTGTGGTATTTCCTGTTGAAGCTCTGTCTTACTTTTGACCTGTGACCTTTTAAAGCTGCATATAGAGGTAAATTCCAGTGTAACAAGCTCCAAATTAGATTCTGCCTAATCTTGCAGTAATGAGTGCTTTGTATAAAATATGCCAAAAGAAAAAAACCTAAAAGCTCTTGGGTAACTACACAGGAAGTGTTGGGGTCAGCTTCTATTCCTATCCTTCTCTGGATGATGACCTCATCGTCTAAGCCAACAGAGGACGGTAAGAATGAATAATTCTTGACGTTCAGTCTTGGATTTTGTGGTCTGAAGACTGAGGAAGACAAAACTGCAAGAACTTGATCTAAATGTTCAGTTATGGCTTATTCACAACGTTCTGGCCATCATCCAATTATATCAAGGACAGGAAGTGGCTTCTGAAGCTGCATCCCAACAAACCCCCACTGCTGTTTCCAGTCACCAGGCAATAATCGGGCCAAAAATTAAGTTTACGTTATTTTCTTCTTTTCCAAAATGTGGTCAATCATACAAGAGATGTTGGTGCCAAAACTTTTCTAAGGAAAGTTTAAGGAAGGACTTTAAGGAAAACGTATAGTCTCCATTTTAGCATCATGCAAATGGTGTATATTGCCTCAAACCTCACTGAATTAAGTCTCGTATACTGTACGCTTATGTGGTTTCTGTCACGGTATTTCATACTGTTATCAGTAAAATTGGACAAAATTCTGTCAGGTAGCTGTAGAGTAGTAGCAGCCATCTTGGAATTGTGGAAGTTGGAATCACTTTATTTGTCAGAACATAGTTTGGCATCACTCTCAAATTCAGGGAGGACTTGTGGGCCAAAGTTTGACACAATTGGAAATGATAATTCATCTGCATGAACAATTTGTTCTTGTCACGGTACATACAAACCCTATACAGGGAAAAGTATGTGGTTAGACTGGGATGCACCCTGCATGGAACCTCAGTCTATCTCCGGGCATCTCAAACACACCCATTTGCGCAATTGCTCACGAGTAGGGTCAATTTAGAGTCACCAGCATGTTTTTGGACAGTGGGAGGAAACCTTTGCAAGAACCATCAGAAAACCAGCATGGATAAGGAGAGAACATGCAAAACTCCACACACACAGTATCCTGAGCTCAGGATCAAACCCAGGACCTTGAAGCAGTGAGGCCACTACATTACCTGCTGCGAGACCCTTTGAATGATAATATTGTTCCAACTGGATTGGAAGCAAACTAAACATCCTGGCTGATCAGCTACATTTTGGACAAAATTATAAATGGAAATTGCATTTTTGGCAGAACCTTTAAAGCCAGTGCCTGGAGTATGTCCAAACAACCCCTGCAAGAGACGTGTCGAGTGATGCACTATCCAGACACACTCCTCCCTCACAGTGGTAAATCCACAAATTCCTGAGATGTCTTAAATACACGTTTAAATGCAATACCCTTTACTAGTTCCCTTCATAAAACCCACCAGAGATCAAAAATCCTGCACAGATCTGGATTATATAAAGGAATATGTGAATACTGATCTGTAATTAATTAATAATCTACCATTTATCAAGCAAGGTATAATGTGATTATAGCACTACATATTAAGATTATGATATTCCTTGGAGAACACCACACACACACATTAGCAAAACCTTTGCTCAGACATGGTTAAAGATTGACCTTCACTGATCTGGCTAAAATGGTTTATGCATGCTGGATCATGCTGTGATTCAGGAAACACCCACAGACTCTGATCTGGAACGGTTTAGATTGGATGATCACATCAGATAATAAAACATTTGTATTTATTTGCATAAAGGCCAACAGCACTGCAATAATGCTGCATGAGCAATGTACCAGCCACCCCTGGAAACCTCATTACAGCAAGCAGAGTTTGAGGAAACTGTGGCTCCAGCTGCTCAGGTGACTCATGCAAGTGTGTCGGTTTTAATCCCGTGGCCAGAAAAATGAGCTGGGTAACTCTGAAAAAGGCTCAAACACAATCCCTGGATAAGTGGAGATTCTGTTAAACGCTATTTCCAGTGCTTTTTTTTTAAGTAAAGGGAAAAAGTGCGCCACGTCGCCGCACTGAAAAGCGCACCAACACCGCGTCCCAGTCGGATCCACACTCCCTGGACACCAGGCGTAAAAAAAAAAAAAAAAAAAGAGTCAAAGCAGTGCACTAAGTGTTAGGAATGAGGTCATTTTGGCATTCAGACTGAGAGAAATGGAACTCTATCAAAGGTGATCCACACCTTTAGCGCAAACGCAGAGCATGGCATGGCATGCAGCGTGTTTGTTGCTTGTTTGGTTGGTTGTTTGGTTCAGGATCTGGAAAGAAACACTCACCTGTAATGATCTCCCGTTTGCTCTCATCCAGGTAGCTTGAGATCACGTCCCCCATGGCGACCAAATCAGCGATATATCCAGTCGCTTCAGTTTCAGAAAACTTTTAAAGAGCAGCTGCTACTTTTTTCCCCCCCGCCGATGAAACACAAAGCCAGACGCTTACTCTGAAAACCAGAGCGAAGAGAAGCGATGAAGTGAACCAGAAGGAAAGCAAGCTCAGTTCATCATGAAGCGTGTACGTGACACACCCTCAACTCTGATTGATGGGGTTTTATTAAGGCCCTGCCTTTCTTAGGACCAGTGCTTATGGCCAAGGTGGAGTTTTAGTATGAGATAGAAAGAGAGAGAGAGAGAGAGAGAGAAAGAAAGAGAGTATAGTTAACCCCACCCTTTAATCACGGGTGGAGCTTCAGTTTCATCCTAAACATAACTGAGTTAGGACGCGTTCACAAAGGCTTGGTTGATGGACAGCTCTCACCAATGCATGCCCATGCGTCAAATACAGGCTACGCGCCTCAATCCATTTAAAAAAAAAAAATTGACCAGAGTTGAACCTTTGACGTAACGCGTAGTGACGTAACAAGGACAGGATACAAGGATTCAGTCATTCACACAGTTTTTAGGTTTTGAGGAAGACAGTGCAGAAACAAATCCATACTTGTCATTCAAATCTAAAAATCGAAACTTTCTCTTACTATACATATAAAATTTCACTTAATATTACTCCCCTCCTACAAACACGCCTACTGCGCACCAGCACTGCACATAAATGCATTTTACACATACCAAAAAGTCCTTATGAACACAGCCTTAAGCGTACAATTCAAATATTAAAGATAAATATCTACACAATTGCCTTGTTTCATAGTATGTCACACTAGAAGAAAAACAGTGCATTCCTCTAAGTAATATGTTTTTCCCTCAAATGTAAATTAGGCCTTAAACGTGTTCTGCAACATTACACTTGTTCCACACACACACAAAAAAAATAATAATAACGAGATTCATGTCGCTGTTGACAAGTCTTGACATCAGAACACTTGCAAAATACTCAAAATAGCCTACACGTGGGTTCCTAGCTAAGCTGTACAGGCTAAAATGTGAATTTGGCGCCATCTGGTGGTTGTAGTGAGTAATGGACTAATAAAATGGCGTGTATGTGACACACGCTCATCTCTGACTAATGAGGTTTTATTAAGGCCCTGCCTTTCTTATGACCAGTGCTTATGGCCAAGGTGGAGTTTTAGTATGAGAGAGAGAGAGAGAGAGAGAGAGAGAGAGAGTGTATATTTAACCCCACCCTTTATTCATGGGTGGAGCTTCAGTTTCATCCTAAACATTAGGATGCGAGTTAGGTGTTCACAAAGGCTTGGTTGATGGACAGCTCTCACCAATGCATGCCCATGCATAAAATACAGGCTACACGCCTTAGAGTTGAACCTTTGACGTAACGCGTAGTGACGTAACAAGGACAGGATACAAGGATTCAGTCATTCACACAGTTTTTAGGTTTTGAGGAAGACAGTGCAGAAACAAATCCATGGCTGTCATTCAAATCTAAAAATCGAACCTTTCTCTTACTATACATATAAAATTTCACTTAATATTACTCCCCTCCTACAAACACGCCTACTGCGCACCAGCACTGCACATAAATGCATTTTACACATACCAGAAAGTCCTTATGAACACAGCCTTAAGCGGACAATTCAAGTATTAAAGATAAATATCTACACAATTGCCTTGTTGCATAGTATGTCACACTAGAAGAAAAACAATGCATTCCTCCATTCAATGCATCCAATGTTGTTCCCTCAAATGTAAATTAGGCCTTAAACATGTTCTGCAACACTTGTTCCACAAAAATATATAATAATAATAATAATAATAATAATAATAATAAAATTCATGTGGCTATTGACAAATCTTGACATCAAAATACTTGCAAAATACTCGAAATAGACTACACATGGGATCCTGGCTAAGCTGTAAAGGCTAAAATGTGAATTTGGTGCCATCTGGTGGCTGTAGTGAGTAATGGACTAATAAAATGGCGTGTATGTGGCACACCCTCACCTCTTTATTAAGGCCCTGCCTTTCTTAGGACCAGTGCTTATGGCCAAGTTGGAGTTTTATTAGAGAGAGAGAGTCTATTTAAACCCACACTTTAATCATAGATGGGGTTTCAGTGTCGTCCTAAACATAACAGTGTTAAGACACGTTCACAATGACTTGGTATCCATCAAAATTTCTGTGACAACGATGCCCTTTTGTGTCCACTTTGAGGAAGATGAAGCAGAAGCTAATTGTCATTCAAATACAGTCAAATCCAAATCAAATCTGTGCAACACATATGTTTCACCTAGGGGTGTAACAATACACTCCGGTCACGATTAGATTCAATTCTCAAAATATTCTGAACAAAATTTAAATAAGGAAAAATTATGACTGAAAAGACTCCTTTTTAATTTCTGAATAATGGACAATGCAAAACAATGTGCATGTATGTCTGTATATCCAAAATATATCCAAAATTGCTATGACCAGAGGTTTAAGCTTGTAAAATCTGGTAACCGGAAACAGAGCTCCAAAGTTCCGAATTTCATGAGATGTTTCTTGGGCACCATAGATTGCAGAGGTGTAGGGATGGTGTCATTTGAAAGCTACTGAAGAGCGCTTTTTAACTGTTATAATGTGGTTGTGTAACGGTATAATGTGTAATGCATGACGGTTGTTGTGGTCTGGAGCTGTCGGGCCCAGTGTGCTGTATATTTTAATTCTGTGGGTTGTGCAGATTGGGTCCTCTGGTGTTCAAACAGTGCAATTTCAATAGAGGCATAATCATACAATAAATAAATGGACTGCTGATTTCCACAATGTGAATTGCATATTTCCACAATGCAAATGCCGTTGTGTCCCCCCTACCTAATACTGAAGATCCTTGCCCACAAACACGCCTACAGCGTACCAGCAGAATGCAATTTTTACATAGCCTACCAAAAGGTCCTTACGAACATGCCCATAAAAGTGGAGAATTAAAGTTACAGCTTTACTTCTGACTGTTACAAAGCGCTGACACTGGAGACTCCTTCCATAAATGTTATATAAAAGTCTCTTCAGCGAAACCTTTAGCATATCAATGATTATAGGGTGTTTTTTCTGTCATACAAGTACCTGTCAAGTTATTACCATAGAAATCATATCATATGATTTATACACAAATTTATACAAACCTGTGATTTGCCTGGCAGTCGGACCTACCATCCAAGGAGGATTCTGAGGTACAAGTATTCATTCTAGGTGAGACATCAAATCCTGCACCCTGGATATAGTCTGTGCTACACTGTCTCCCTCTTTCTTCTGGAAATTGTAAACTCCCTATGGTTCAATTCAATTCAAATCAATTTTATTTGTAGAACGCTTTTGACAATGGACATTGTCACAAAGCAGATTTTCAGCAATATATAAGTTCAAGGATATACATTTTTTAATTTATGAATTTATCCCTAATGAGCAAGCCAGAGGTGACAGTGGCAAGGAAAAACTCCCTGAGACGACATGAGGAAGAAACCTTGAGAGGAACCAGACTCAAAAGGGATCCCATCCTCATCTGGGTGACGACGGACAGTGCGATTATAAATAATTCCCTTCTAAACTGTATACTATATGGTCAAAAAGTGCAATTGTGTAACCATGACAGTTCATTATAGTTTACACATAAAGTCTATTTGTCTATGGCTACTTTGGTTGCATGGTTGCATGACTGGGTGAGTTAGTGGGTGAATGCGTGTGAACATGGTTTCCTGCGATGGACTGGCGCCCCATCCAGGGTGTGTCCCTGCCTCACAACTGGTGTTCCTGGGATAGGCTCCGGATACACCTTGACCTTGAACAGGATAAAGTGTGTACTGAAAGTGAGATAGAGGGATTATTATTATTATTATTATTATTATTATTATTATTATTATTATTATTATCGGTGGTGGTGGAGAACGTGCATAGAATGATGTGGCGCCTCAACAGGAGATTTGTGAAGATTGGGATTACAGAGCGAGAGAGAGAGAGAGAGAGAGAGAGAATAGAGGAATAGAGACAGAGGAATAGTTGGACTGTGGATCATGGCTCCTCTCGGGCTGAAAGCGATTGTCGGAGAAAGTAAGTCTTCAGCACAGACGCTTTGAAATCAATCAAGGTTTATTTTTATGCATATTTTAAGTTCAGTGAAATGCTGCTGAACTTCATTGTGTTGATGTATGAAGCTGTAGTGGATTTGGAGTAGTGTTCTGTGCGCTTCTGCGCCAACAGATAATGAAATCTGAAATACCTGGACAGACTGTCCTAAAACAACGCGCAATGAGATCATATTATACAGAAGACTAGACTGTATATATTTATTTATTTCACATGGCGATAATGGAGACTAAAATAGCATATTTATTTATTTATTGTGTTACTTAATATGTCAGTTTAATTAGTAATCAATGCGCATTACGCACCAACACTATTCTGGTGTATTGAACGTAAAGGTTTATTCCCTTATGATGCCTTTCATTACTAAGGCTTGTTGTTGTCAGTGGTCATTTCCATGTCCAGCTGATAAAGCGGATGCACACTCGCACTAATCCGCGTGCGCTGTTGCCAGATTGTTAACTTTGCGCCCTATTTTAAATGCCACTGGGCTTGGGGAAAAACATAATGCTTTTTTAAAGCTGACTCGTGATCATTGTAGTTATCATGGCATACCTTTCCATTTGAAAATGCACAGTTTGGTTTAGTGTTTTGGGAAAACCTTGTTTTTGGTCTTGAAACAGTAGCTCCAATCTGGCAACTCTATGCCCCGGATTAGAAAGAGCTCTGCTGTGTTTTTGTTCAAGTACAAACCCTGGCCAGTGCTGCTGGAATGAGGAGTTAGTGTTTGGGTTTGAGCCTGACTGGACATGCATTTACATCAGCTGTGCAATATTACTTTCCTATAAACCAGGAGGCAACATGATGTGATGCAAAGACAGAATTCTTGTCTATAGTCTCAGAAAAAAAAAGGGAAAAAAAAAACACCTTTTGCTCTGGTGGTAGACTCAAGCTACACATCTGATATGTTTAGTATGTATCTTTAATCTATAAATGTGCCTATAGTGGCCTATCATTAAGCTTTACATTAAAAGGTCCAATCATGTACCTTAAGTCTTTTTAAAAGACTTATATTCACATTGACAGTTACACATTAAAGGTAAATACAAAAAAATAAGGGTACTATCGCAGAGACAAGGAGAGGTCCAGTTTATTGCCAATTTTTTCTAAAACAAAACAGAACAAAAAAATAATAAAGAAAATAAATAAATAAGGGGGCACTTTTTGCCATGACTAATTACTTTTAACAGAATAATAATCCACCCTTCTACTCAGAAGAAATGGATTGTAATTCTCTTTTATTTGTTCTTCCTGAATGTCATGGCCGTTTCCTCCTCGTCTAAGCACGCTTACATGCAAAAGGCGGTTAGACATGGGACGGGCTGCTAGCGAGCCTCTGGACCTGTATTAAAGCTTCGTGTTTGGAGAAAGATTTTGTTATACTACTCTTAACTTAACATTAGCAACCTTTTCGACTAGAGTGGCTTTGTTTTGTGATAAAATGTTTTATCCCCTAGAAAAAAAAACTGCTTTTCTGTAGTCTTTAAGTCTTGTCATAACACCAAAGTCACTGAAATCAGTTTATCAGGTGTTTTCAGCATCATAAATGTATTCATTAGAGTAATGTCTGGGGTGTCATTTAGCCTTTGTAACTCTTAAAAATTAATAAAAACTTTATTTTCTAATCATTTCTTCAATGTTGACTCTAAAAAAATAGGTATGTAACTATTCAAAAATGTGCTAACCAATCTCAGACACCAATATCTCTACTTTATTACAAGGTTTAGCACAGGAGTAGCAAATAGACAAAATGTGGTAAACTAGCATCCATGCTAGCCATTTTCGTTCACTCTACAATTTGGGGAAGATGGTTGTATTTTCAATGTGATCCTGTTAGTCAGTATCACAATATCATTGAAAATTATTATTTTTTAAAAAAAGAACAAGTTAATTTACTTTTCTTCTTCCCATGATCTTCCCATGACAAAATTCAGATGATGCTACTTCCTGTTGAGCATTTGACAGCTTCTGACCAATCAGAATCCAGCACTGAAAATCACTGTGGTATGAGGTTTTTTTAACGGCTGATTAATTTCTTGTTCTTGTCTAGTCAAAAACCAAGAAGACCCTCTTGGGTACAGAAAGAATTACAACATTTTCATAATCTGAGGTCCTCAGGCACTCCATTAAAAATATTTAAATAGCTCTAGGTTTGTAGTCCCCAAAGACAAATAATGGCCCTATTAAACATTTCTGGCTTGCTCTCCAACAGTTGGGATGTATCCTGTGGGATAAGATAAGGTGGGGAGCTATTGTATCATTACATACCTTGCTACTGTTTAAGCAATCATGCAGATATTTTGTTAATCGTCTACTTTTGTTTTCAACTTTTTTTCCTAATTCAACTGACTGCACACTGGATCATAATGGGCATCTATGCTCTGATGAAGGCTTGTTCCGCTGGAAAGTGTAGGCTGTAGTTTGAAATTTAATAGCCCAGCTTAACTAAGGATTTTTATGTGTATTACCTAAATGAGTCCCTTAGCTCCTTGTTCTATCAAAAGAGCACCAGTGGGAATAATTTACATCCAAGCATCAACTCAATGCAGCGCTTTCTTTTGTGTATGTGCATCGATGTTATTTACATAGCAGCAGTGAAACAGTTTCTAGAATGAATCAATATATTTAAAATTGTGGCAGAAATGGAAAGAGAACGAGAGAGAGTGAGAGAGAACAGAAATAACGGACAGCTCTGCAAGAGGATTGGAAAGAGATTAGGGCAGAGATTGTTGTGTCTCTCACAGTGAACTAGATAAGAGGTTTTTTTTTTTTTAACGATGTCATCTATTTGAAGCGTTGTAGTGGCATAAGCACAACGGAAATGATGTAAACTCAAATCAAATATTTTCTATTTTTGCTATTCTTGCTGAGATTAATTGGAGAACTGTGTATCCTTCTTCCCACCATAATAATGAGACCAGAGATGCACCAGTGCAAAACCTTTATACAATATCACAATGTCAGCGCAAATGAAGTTATGACAAACGGCAAAGGACACGTTCATGTTTTCAGTGCGCATACCAACACTTTCAAATGCCCTACAAGGCAATGTACCATCCCTGACCATGTCTCACACATGACATTCCATTCCGTACTATTTCACTGTAAATGGAAAATGAATAAATACTTTAGTTAAAGAGCTTAGTAGAGCTTGAGCCATTGACAAACAGGCACAGGTCAAACACATCAGCATATGTATGTGTATATGAATAAGTAGCTGTATGTGAATACGAAGCTTGATGATGTACAAAGACGAACAATGGCAAGACTTCGCAATGTGAGAGTGTTTGCGGATTGTTTATATGCTCCTCCAATAAGAGTCCTTAATGTGCCACAGCTGACTAGTGGAAGTTGGTGCTCTAGGTGTAGTTTGATGAGGCCCTGCATGTGACATCAAATATCAGTCTGATAACTGATACTCAATATCATACTGATGCATTTAGTAAGCACTTACACTGCCCTCCAAAAGTTTGGAAACGCCTGAACAAAATAGGGTTTTTGGGCAATATCAGCATAAATCCTCTTTAGTTAGTGACCATTTTGCATTGATAATAAGGGACAACAC
>CM040998.1:13355551-13418527 GCA_022985145.1 Pangasius djambal
ATCAGAGCTGCTGTTATAGAAAATTAACCAACACCTTGTGACAAATCAGACTTAAGCAACAGCACTGTGGTATAAACACATTTAAACAAAACTGTATTTGTGATAATGGCATAAAAACCCATTTTGGTAGTAGACTCAGAATTTTGAACCTTACTGAAAGAAGCTCTCTCTATCTCCCTGGTTCCTTGGTCCACATTTACATAAAATGCAAGCATTTATTCTCTACAAAGAGAATAAGACAGAATAATGACAAACGCAGACTCACAAACACACACTTGCAGTATTTCTGGAACACTAATTTACACCCTATTCCCAGTTGTGATATCAAGTATATTTTTGTTCTTTTTCTTCCTCTGCTGCAGTTGTTGAGGACATCACTAAACGCCGTGAACCCCTTCCCACTATGGAGGCTATTTATCTTTTAACCCCCTCTGATGAGGTTGTTATCATCAGTTTCAACGTCTTTAATGAGTTCATCATAAAAAGGCTGTGATTTTAGTGTTTATTTTTAACAGCAGTTAATGTTATGATGACGCTTCTCAGAAAACAAAGCAGCGACCAATCACTGGGGCTGTTATATAATAATCATCTGAATACACAAACTGTATGTGGAAATATAAGATACTGTATATAGTAACACTATATTTTACTACAATGTATATACTGATGGGTGACAAATTAAAGGAAAATCTTAAATAAAGAGTAAAGATGCTTCCAGGCAGGTGCACACATGATACAATTAAGCATATAAAAGCGTATCATGCTCATTCATTAGCAGGTCTTCAGTCACACAGATGTTGAACCGGCTGTGTTTCAATAAGAACAGTGACTAAAGTGACATCTGCATTTAGATCTATGGGAAAGACTGTAAGCAGTGTTGGAAAAAATTGTGTTTGAACATGATGCTATTAAGAACAAGAACAACAACTGTTCTTCAGGTGACAGAATGTCAGTGCAGGGTGAGATCAGACTGTCAGCAAGTTTACAGAGACGGATATCATTGTTGAGCTTCAGTGCTTAAGCCTGTCATTACAAAGCCTAATGTACATGTACAGACACTGGCCTGTAGAGGTGTGGGAAAAAAGTGATATAGTCAGATGAGTCATATTCTTCCCAAGTGGGTGTGTATACCCAAGAGAACCGTACAGGCCTGATTTCTTGAAGATGACTCCGCCCCAATCCACAGGACATGAGGGCTCACAGAATGGGTTGAAGAGGATGAAAAAGATGTAATTCATATGCTGTGGCCTTCACAGTTGATCACTTACAAGTGATTTTGGAGCAAAGTGTTAGACAGCATTCTCCACCACTATAATCAAAACACCAAAATGTCATTTGGAAGAATGTGTACGTCCCTTGAAGCTGTTCTGGCAGCTCGTGGTGTCCCAACACCTTACTGATTATTAGTTTTTACTTTAATTTGTCACCTATCTGTAGCTTACAGTGTAAACTATATAATAGTAGCTAGTAAATTCCATGTCCAGTGTCATAATTCCAATGAATGTCTTGTTGCGATCATGTATATGATTGGTTTTTGTTTTTTACAGTCTGTGGAGGGACTCATTAACGATTTCAGAGATCCCCGTGCCCCATCGTACAGAGGAGCTCATGTCTTTTTCACAGATGGTGAGTCTCTGAAAGGATTGAGATGTCTCGTGTCAGTATCTGTGGTACGATTTCAGTCAGCGTTCATAGCTCACCTCTCCTCTGTTTGTACCTGATATGATACAAATTATTTAATGTCTGTCTCTATTACATCAGGGAAGACATATCCGAGTGAAAACAATAAGAGTTAATCTATTCGTTTGCTAAATGTCCCAGTTGTTTTTGTCTCGCTAGCATATTGAGTTCAAAGACACATTAACGTCACATGATTAAGCAGTCAGAATAAATCATACAAGAGACACTGACTGATATTTACCACCAAATGGAGTTTCTCATGCAGCTTTGATTATACTGGGCATTTCTTTAAGGAGATACTACTGTGCTTCCAAGGGACTGAAAGTGATGGTAGGATTGGAGAGAGTTTCTTAAAAAGAAAGAAAGGAAGAAAATGGAAAAAGACAGGTAGAAGAAAGGAAGAAAGAAATGAAGACAGGTAGACAGACAGACAGACAGACAGAGAAAAGTAGTAGTAGGAAGGAAGGAAGAAAGGAACAAATGAAAGAAAGTTTGAACAACATGTTGAAAGAAAGGGATGCAGGGAAAAATACAGAAAGAAAGAAAGATAGAAAGAGTGAACGAGCAAGAGAGTAAGAGAAAAAAGAGAAAAAAATGAAGAAAGCAGAAAGGAAAGAGAATGAAAAAAAGAGTCCTGGCTGAGGAATAATAATACAGCAGTTTTTCTAGAAAGCACCATAATTACAACTGTTTGGGGATTTTATTTTTTTTTTAAATCCTCTATCCCTAATCAGATTTTCGTGTGTTCTTTTTTTCAGCAATCCCAGACTCTTTGTTCAGCCTCATCACCAAATCCCGAGCAGCCAAAGTGATAAAGACTCTGACTGAGATTAACGTCGCCTTCCTGCCCTATGAGTCACAGGTTAGCTCCTGCACAGTGTGAGTGGAGCAGCTCTGATCTCGTGCTGGAATATTCCAGATGGCTCTTCTTCAATCCTCTGCTGTCATCCTTCGTAATAAATCCTGCGACTAGCTGCAATGGCTGGCCCTAACTCATCCCTAATCCTGCATCCTATTGGCTAACATCCTGCCATCAAACGGGCCGGTGACAGACAGTGGGACTGTGAGAGTGCTTAGATATGGGACAGATTGTGGTCATGTGACCTGGGACAGGGCAGTGTATTACGAGAGTGTGAGAGAGAAGGAGGGTCAGATTGTTCCACACTCTGACCATGCGTTAATCTACTACTGCATTAGAGGATTAGCTTGTACTAGTCCAAACCTGATGACCCCGAAGAGCAATAATGCATAGTCCTAGTGGGGGAGGGGGGGTTGTTTGATGGGGGTGGTTGAGTGGTGGGGTAAAACTGCAGTTCATTCACAAATCACTTGTCTATGGTAGAAACTGAAGCATGCATAGAGTATATATAGGGCTTTATGGGAATCGCCAGGAAAAAAGCTGCCACTCATCTGATTAGTTAAGATGCATACACTAAAAAAGTCTTAGGAAAGTAGAAAAAGTGCTTCTTAATAAGAACATGTGCATGCATCTTTTCTAGTGTCAACATTTGAACTAAAATGTAGACACTAGAAGTGTGAAGTGTAAAGTGCTTGGTGATTACTGTATAACCCAGTATAAAGTACATATGAACTCTACCGCAATGGGCTTGACCACACTGTTTGAACATGTCTATGCTAACCGGTACAAGAGAGCAAACAGTGTTTTTAAATCATTTTCTACTTATCATTACCTTTATTTGTAAAGTGTTATACTGAACACAGTGTCGTAGGCCTATTTACCATTTTCAACATTTTTCTCTTTTGACCAGAAAAGTGGCCATTTAAAAAAAAAAACATGTAGTTTTGTTCATTTTCAAAAAACATTTCCAGCCAAAAAGGAGATTTCAAAATGCCTGCGCAATTGTCAGTCATTCCAGTTTCTTACGTCGATTAGTTCATCTGCCATTTTAATTGGGGGAAAAGAGAAGACTGCTCTTTTTTGAGTGATAATTCATAGCAGCATATTGCAATGTTAAAATGTAGAGTTTCTGCTCAAAATGTGTAAAGGCTGGCAGGTCTGCTAGTGTGGTAGTATATAGACCACTCTTCCATGCACAACATTTTAAGCTTCTTTATATTCTTAGATTTATGCATGTGGGCCGCCCTCTTCAATTCTGACCTCAGGTTTTCAACAGGGTTCAAACTCAGAGACTGAGATGGTCATCACAAAACACTGATTTTGTGTCCTGCCTCTATTTGTGTATTGGTTGGAATCATCTATGTTACATAGATGGAATGATCTATGGCCAAGTATTACCAACATTTCATTCCAATGTGTACAAGCTACATAGAGGAATGACAATTCAAAACCCACTTGACTTTGAAGTATTAAATTCTTCGCATTACTCTGCCATCAATTTTCACGGTATTGTAACACTTTACAATATTGTTCAATAGCTCAAGGTAACTATGCAGAGACTAAGCAGGAATTAATGAATAACTACTAATGATTAATGGGTAGTTACTCATTAATTAATAATAAAGTAAATGTTTGGTAGTTCCTTATGAAAAAAGCAGTAATTACAGAGCTACTGGAGAACTATTATCCAACAAATTATTAGTTATTAGTTTACTTCATGTGTTTCACTTTACAGTATTGTTCTAGATCATTATTAGATTGGGAAGAACACAGACACACTTCAGTCATTATCTAACATATACAAATAACTTACTCAGTTGATAATATTTGGAAAAAGATATTTCAAAGACTATTATATATATAATACTATAATACTGAGTAATTACCCAGATTTGTTAATAGTTAATAGTAGTGACTCAAGTGGTCATTTTTGTACTACTCATTCATTCTCACTTAGTCTCGGCATAGTTTCTTATAAGTTATTGAACAGTAATGTAAAGTGTTACCTATGTTTAAGCATAGAATAGCGCTAACTGTCATCTTTGAATCAAAGTCATTTTACACTCCTGTAATAGTTCACTCTGAAAACAAGAAATATTTTGTAGAATCAGTTCAGATTCTGATTAACATTAAAACTATTTGCTGACAGAATTCATGCAGGATGTGTACATCCATGGACTTTTCTGTGTGGTTCTCTAGGTGTTCTCTGTGGACAGAGTCAATGCCTTTCAGGACTTTTACAGCCCATTTAAAGCAGATGTAAAAAACCAGATGCTGGAGCGCTTGGCTGAGCAGATCGCCACCCTGTGTGCCACCCTGAAAGAATATCCAGCTGTCAGATACAGAGGGTGAGAACACACACACACACACACACACACACACACACACGTTTGTTTTATTATTTTTGTGAGGACGGTCCACTGATATAATTAGCTAATCAATGCTGTGCTACACCTAAATCTAAGCCTAACTTTAATGTCAGTAAACAAAAAGAAACCTTTCTTTTAAATTTAAAAAAAGCAGTTTTCCTCATAGAGACCAGCCAAATGTCCCCACAAGCTTAAAAATATCACATAATAAGATCATTGCAGAGACATTTGGGTCTATATTTGCCTACCGTTGCCTTCAGTACAGTAACACAATAAAGTATTCTGGCTTAGGCCAAAGCCACAATTTATTAATAGAACAGCAGAAAGCTTATCTGGAACCTCTACAATCAATCAGAACAACAGAGTAGTGTGTAATTATTTTCTTATAACACCATACCCTGAAGTGTTTTATTCCTCTTATATCACAGCAATTTCTCAATAATTTCTCAACAATCCAATCTATTAAAGAATGACACATCATACATTATACACAGTCATAGTTACGTTTAATGTTGTATGCACAAACAAGGTCATTCCTGTTATCAGCTGCTGCCTGTAATGGTAGTTTAATGGAGTGTGTTGTTTTTATGATGATTCTGATGGTAGATCTGATTTCATTTTGATGGTAATAATCTACTCATGAAAGAAGGCATGCTACTTAAACACAGCACTATGCTCATTTTAACTAGTTTGTTTAATAATTTAAATCATGTCACCTCTCTAGCAGTATGCATTTTACATTAGTTGCTAAGAAGCAAGCTAACCATGTTTGCTAGAGCGCTGTCATATTTGCAAAATCTAAATCGAATTCAGAAAGAATAAGTTTCTATTTTCACCCGGATTCAAATAGCACATGTCTTTTGTATCAGCACAATGAGCTGAATTGGTTTTTGATAACTGTACTGTGTCCACTTTGTGTAACTGGTGGCCTGGGTGTGTGTGCACGCTTGTGCGTGTGTGTTATTTTTCAGAGAGTATAAAGACAATGCCATTCTGGCTCAGATGCTGCAGGACAAACTGGATGGCTACAAAGCTGATGATCCCACTATGGGTGAGGTGAGTCAGGGAAATTAAAAGAGCGATTATCTAAACCACCAGAACAAATTCGCTCGACATTATGCAAATAACTCTGCTGGGACAAATGAAGTGAGTCAGTTCAATCTCATCACTGTATCAATCTCTCATCTTGTGGTCAATCTCTCTTCTATATCTCTTTATCTCTCAGGGACCAGATAAGGCCCGCTCACAGCTGCTGATTTTGGACAGAGGATTTGATCCTGTCTCTCCAGTGTTACATGAGCTCACCTTCCAGGCCATGGCCTACGACCTGCTGCCCATCGAGAATGATGTCTACAAGTAAACTACAGTATCATCCTTATAAAGCCACTTATAATGCTTCAAGGCCAGGTCATTGTTTTGCTAAGAAATGAGGTGATTAGTACACATGTCGCTGTGTGTCTCTGAATCAGATATGAGACAACTGGAATAGGAGACACTCGTATGAAGGAAGTGTTGCTGGATGAAGATGATGACCTGTGGGTCACGCTCAGGCACAAACACATTGCTGAAGTCTCCACGTAAGTCAGAGTGCCAGTTCATGAATGCTTGATGGGAGCGTGATGGGAATAAATGAGGCGTCCATGTTATGATCTCTCTGATTCTCAGCAGCGGCTCATGACCACCATTTTGGTGGGGCAGGATGATTAATAATGGCATAACATCAAACAAAATTACTTTGAGAGGCTATTACACTTATGCTTTTAGAGTAACCCCATAATAGGCAGTTGAGAGTTGACAACATACAATCATCCAGCATACAGTCAAGCAGCTCGAGTGGTTTTAGACGTACCTTTGCTCAACTTCTCGATACAGCAGTGTTTCCTGTCATCAGTGAGGCTAATATCATTGACTAATGTTGCCAGCTTTCAGTCCAACTACATCTCAAAAACCACACAAAAGACATGAAGCTAGCCCAAATAATTTGGGCACTGAAATAATGAGACACATTTTCCTTCTTTTTCTCAACCTTTCACCGTGGTGCACATGCACTTCTGATGCACAAATATTATCCACTCCATAATCCCCCTTTCCTTTTTCTTCTTTTCAATATCTTATAATAAAAATTGTTCTGCACATAACAGACACTTTGTCTGCTTTTACACTTTGGCTTTGCAGAAATGTAGATTTAATTCTGATTATTTGCTATAAAACGAGACCTTAGTGGCTGTGGAGTAATTTCAAACTAGTTGTTTTTAAACTAAATATTTTTTGACCTGGGACTAGCAATTCTATCATTAACTGTCCTGTCTACTGCTTCTCCTCCTAGCATGGAGCAGCGTGATTCCTGCCCCAGTGGGCTTCTATTAGCATTTGCTGCAGTTCCCATTTTGACCACTATGTGCAATAAAAACTCTATGGGAGCTAAATTGGGCAGTATCCACACAGGCCCCTAATCTCACCTGTAGAAAGGCAAGCAAATCAATGGAACATCGACTTATATCTGTCAAATAGTGACTTTTTCTTAAATCATTGGTCACTCAAAAGAGGTAATTAGTATTTCAATGGAATTTAAAATGTGAATGAAGACTTCGAGAACATAATAATTTGTTGAACAACTGATATATATATATATGTTGAGGCAAAGCCCCTATGGACGAGCCACCTCTGCTCATTCTTTCTCTCTATTTCCTACTCACAGAGCTGTGACAAAATCACTAAAGGAGTTCTCTTCTAGTAAAAAGATGAACACAGGAGAGAAGGTGCTACCAGCTACTCTTTCTTATACGTATACAGTCACTCTGTTTTGGTTGCCACACTTTGTTTAACTTTTTGTGCGCATTATAGACCACCCTAAAGGAGCTGAGCCAGATGTTGAAGAAGATGCCGCAGTATCAGAAAGAACTGAGCAAGGTAGAGCAATCTTCTTCTAAGCAGCAGTTCTTAGAATGTACAAATCTACAGTATCCAGGTCAGGTTATTCAGTGAAACGAGGCCGAAACTCTTTAGTGTATCCTTGTGGCATCACCTACAACAGCAGAAAGTGAGTCACATGTGCAGAAGCTCCAAGCAGAAGTAAAATATCAGGATGAATCAGACAGGTCTGATGTTCTGTCTCTTTTCTACAGTACTCTACTCACCTGCACTTGGCAGAAGACTGTATGAAGCAATATCAGGGCACAGTGGACAAACTCTGCCGTGTGGAGCAGGTACAGCTATAGAGACACACACACACACACACACACACACACACACACACACACACACACACACACTCAAGCCATTGACTGGCACAAGAGGCAGACGATTAAAGAAAAAAGTATATTTAGGAATTCTCACATTTTCACCACAGAAACCTTTTCATGAGCTCAGGAATATTAGGTGCATTTCCATCGGGGAACCTGGAACATAGTTTTTCAGGATTCTTTTTCATTTCTGAGGAACAGAACATCACTGACTTCTCAAATGCAAGCTTCATAGAATATAAATATAATGTAATGTAATGTACTCGACAGGTAAAACCTTTGTTTATCTAACAACCAATTGCGGTTTTTATGTTTATGGTCTGACAGGCAAGCGGACTTTCTGAATGCTTTTACTTTTTAAAATTGCAAACTAACAAATCAAGAAGTGTTTATTTAGTGCTTTCTATGTTCTCTGTTTCGCAGAAATTTTCAAAGTTGCAAGCTTTAACTTTTTTTTTTTTTGAGAAGTCAAAAATATTGGAGTTTCAGAGAACCACGGACAGATTAAAAACAGATTAAAAAAGTCATCGTTACGCTTTTTTGCCCAATTTTGCTGTTGCAGAAAAAAATCACACATTGTAAAATAATTCTTCACTTGTGAGATGAGATTGGTGAACTTTGCGCATTGTGTGACATTTAGTGGCACTGTGACCAAAGACAGCCGAAGGCAAGGTTCTTACAGTGTTGTTAGAGTGAGCTCTGCTGTGACACTTACCTAAAAGAATAGGATTACGCAAATCTCACAGGACTGGTACAAATACAGTAGCGGTAACAGTGAAACATAAACATTTAATTAATTAATTAATTAAAAACATTTACATGAATTAATATAACATAACCAGCCTGCAAGTTGCAAAGCTTCCACACACGCTAATGGACGATTAAAAATATCCTTATTACCTCCCGCTCACTTTGAAGAATGGGTATTCCGTGTTGTCCTCTTATTCCCAGCCATGAACGGCTAAAAACTCTGTTTCTTTTTAATGTGAATTTCTGCAAGACCCCAGATCGTGCTGAATGATGGCATAAACGGAATTTAATAGTTTCCTTAAATCACGAGTCTACTGATAGAGGAACATCATTGTATAATCTGACACAGAGAAAAGGTTATTACACAGTCTGTTATACAATTCGTCCAAGATTTTCTTGAGATCACCTCATACAGTTTGGGAAGTAATAATCTTCCTAATAATAAACAACTGAAATTGCACCGTGTAAAACCAGATTAAATGAGAACAATAGCTGAAATGTTGTAACTGTTGTAACAGGTAATAGTCATGCTTCCTGCAGTGAAGTGGAAATACAAATCAGGGACCTATCCAGGATAACACATAGAGCTCATTCAGAAGAGCTCCAGAATGCACTTATAGAGGCTGAGAATGGTTGTCCTTGACATCACCTGTGACCTTTTGGCTCATTTATCTCTGACAGGACTTGGCCATGGGTGCAGATGCAGAAGGAGAGAAGCTCAAAGATCCCATGAGAGCGATCGTGCCCATTCTCCTGGACTCCAACGGCACCATCTTCGACAAAATCCGTATCATTCTCCTCTACATCTTCCTCAAAAATGGTTAGAGCCTTATTTCCGGGCTACAAATCTCATTTCCTGTTTGAATGGCCTCAGTAATGCAAAGCATCAATCAACACTGTCATAACTTTAATTGCATGGTATTGTCCACATGATACCTAGTTATTCACTGTTTCTGTATATGTGTGTGTGTTAGGTGTAACTGAGGAGAACCTTTGTAAACTTCTGCAGCATGCGCAGATCCCTCCTGAGGACAGTGACATCATCTCGAACATGGCTCATATGGGAGTGCCCATCATCTCAGAAGTGAGTCTGACCCACTCTGTTCCAGCTTTATTAAACATAAAGGTGACATGATATCGCATATAGTTATTAATTTTGCTACATATGTATTTGGCATCTGTTTATTTTTGGAATTTCTATTACTATTTTTCGCTTTATGTTTTGTTCAAGTCCTACTTGTCTTGCTCGGTTGTTGTATGTTGCTTTGGCTATACAAAAATATTTTGTCATGCCAATAAAGCACACATTAAATTAATTGAATCAAAGGTGGAATTATATGTCCACATGTGCACATACAGCTGCTACACAGCAGCGTTTTATAAATACTTGTCTACATACCTTTTGTACGCAGAAGGATTATCTACTAGAAGCAGGTCAGTCAGGGCTGAAACATCTCCGGCTGGCAGGTTTCCATGTCAACCTGTAAAATGTCAGCAAGTATTCTGGGAAGCATATTTGTTGCCATGGAGAAGTATGA
Source organism: Pangasius djambal (assembly GCA_022985145.1). Lineage (NCBI taxonomy): Eukaryota > Metazoa > Chordata > Actinopteri > Siluriformes > Pangasiidae > Pangasius > Pangasius djambal. Next base: position 13,365,990 of record CM040998.1, read on the forward strand.
CGATGTCATACAAATGTGGCTAATTGTGGTGTAGTATCCGTGGCCATCCCTCCTACCAAGATGTTCCACCTGGGTGTCATGGATACTGTTCTTTTGGCTGAAATATCCCTACTAACATGAACGTCACACACAATCACATAGCAAGCTGTCTTGCTTATGTGCTTATGTGATTGAAATAAAATGTCATAAAATAATCCAAAATAGTAAAGCTAGTTAGCCTATGTTTGCTTGCTATCAAATGAGATAGCTAGTGAGCAAGCAGTTGTAATTGGAGTGTGTTAGCTAAACATAATTATCTAGCTAACAGCTAGAGAAAATTAGCCATTAAATATAGCAAGCTGGATAGTGTTACTTACACCACTGCAAAAGGGAAACAAAGCTCAGTAGTTTAGACGGTATTACTGGTAATTAGCTAGAATTACAAGATATTAAATATGCTAGCTTTACATGTTATTACTCAGTAGATAAATGTTACCTACAAAAACAAGACAGTCGGCTAGACTGACACTGAATTGTATGGCTTATGATGTGATTTTAATGAGCTGTTCAGTCTGCCACTTCCCATTATGGTATACAGCCTATTGTTTTTGTTTTTTCACTGCAGCAGCCCTGACAGTAGTTTCAGCTCTAAGGCTAATCACAGGTTTAAATTATTGTGCTTGTTCTAATACGTCATCGTTTCTATAGTAACAATTTACACAGGGACTTGCATGGTGTGTAAAACTGTCGATGTTGTGTAGTTTTCTCTAAGATGTTTCTTTAGCATCTTTGAATCCGTCTCTAGTGTCAGCACTTCTTAACACTCAGAAGCTTTTCCTTTAGGTTTTCCAACATAAAATTGTCCATATTAAATGTTATTAATGTTATGTCATTGAACTATAAATGGATAAAAAGTATGATGTGTCATCCTTTAATAAATGTAAGATTGTTAGTGTCAACAAATTGCTGTGGTATAAGAGGAATAAAACACTCCTTACAGATCATCTTGTATTTTCACCAAAATAAAAACAAAACAAATAAAAACAAAACAAAACAAAAGAAACAAAAAGACCCACAAAATTAGCAGATAGCCAAGTACATGTGGTTAACGTAAAGTACAACAAAGTAATAAATTTGGTACGCATCACACCCCAGTGCTAAGGGCATGCAAAGGTACTGCGATCACTGCATCTCATTGTTTTTTTTTGTCTTTTTGGTTTGTTTTTTTTAGCAATCCACAACACGAAAGAAGAAAGCTGATCGTAAGGAAAGAATCAGCGAGCAGACCTACCAGCTCTCCAGATGGACTCCTCTGGTGAAAGACATCATGGAGGTACATCTTCTTGCTCTGCAAAACCTCACAAATTTGAAATATGACTCACAAACCATCGTTTCGTTCAACATTTCCATGCCCCATTTTTACAAATGTTCAACCATTATTAAAGGATGCTATTGAAGACAAACTGGATCCGAAGCAATATCCATACATCTCTACACGTACAGCCTTGTGCAAAACCACAACAGCTACCAGGTAAGATTAAATTACACACATACACACATAGAACCACAGAAACACATTTTTTCTGATGCTATCCTCCTCTCGCTGCAGTGCACGGTATGGAAACTGGCACAAGAATAAAAGCCCAGGAGAAATGCGAACAGGTCCTCGGGTCATTGTCTTCATCATTGGGGGTGTGACCCACAGCGAAATGCGCTGTGCCTACGAGGTCACGCAGGCCAACGGCAAATGGGAGGCTCTTATTGGTGAGCTCGGTAGTGGAGACTCAATGCTCGAGTGAATGCGACACCTGTATGCTCTCTGAACTTAAAATGTCAAGAACTACTGCTAAACTAAATAGCAATGAGACAGTCCTGTTCTTTTCTGTGACCGAGCATAACAGCAGATCATTTCAAATCTCTATATTTCTCAAGTGCTCATATCTGCCTTTATGATATGCATGATGTAAGAGCTCTGTAAGGAAAAGGGTAAGAGTGAATGTCTTGGCAAGAGAAGCATTGTTCTGACTGATATTTTTATTTACTAGAATTCAAGACTGGAGCAGTAGTTTTGTGGAAAACAGTTCATTTTTATTGCTCAGCAATTTTCTTTTTTTTTTCATAGCAGCTATAGACAGTTTTTCCCTCATCCCTCATCCCTGTAATAGGAGGTGGAGCAGTACCAATTCAGTTTAGCAGTGCTGACACTATGTGAAACAGCCACACACTTGGAGTTTAAGCATCATGCAACCTTTCTGTCTTCACAGGTTCTACACACACTATCACCCCCAATAAGTACTTAAAGGATCTGCAGCACCAGGACTTCCTGGACCCTAACGCAGCTCCAGAGGACCAGGTCACTGCTGAAGACTGAGACACTTTGTGGGTGTCCATCCCTCAGAAGCAGTGGAGCCTGTGAGTCCCCTGATCCTTCATTAGCCCTTATTCACTGACATGGTGCTGGCACGTAATTTTGTCCAAAAAAAAAAGTGCAACAGGGTTTTTTTTCTCACTCACCATTTCCCAGTCACGTTCTAGCTCATATTAATGAGAAATCCAATGTAGTGCCAGAAGGCAATGCAGCTATTTGACAGATTTGCTCTGAGTTGTGGCTGAAACTCAGCTCAGCTAGTTAGAGTCCTACAAGATGATGAGAGTGATGAGCATTGATGATGGTATTAGCATGAAATTTGAAGCTTTGGAAGCTGATCTATTTGAGCAGAGCATACAGATAAGAAGGTGAGAGAGCTGGACAGATTAAAGGAATAAAGCACCACTGCATCACCCTCTCAAGGTAGAGATCCAGCAAGGGCGAATCCTGTGCTCAATTTATGGAGCTCAGAATTGCATAATTCTCTGAATTCAAGCTACAAAATGGGAAAGAATCATAGACGCCTCCATTATTCGTCTTTTGGTAGCAACAATGTAGTAAGCTAAGTGTGACGAGTGATGTATTTACCTCCTCAAAACAGCAAACTCTATAGTCAGTGTTATAGATTTAACCAGTGAATATGTCTGTATGTTGATTGATCTAAGGCAAATACTTGTGCATACAGTATAATTCACTGAAAATTAAAAAAGTGCTATTTTTTTTTTACTGTTGATGCTGAACTCGGGGTCAATGTCATGTCCTGAACTCGGGGTTGAGGAGACCATCCCGTGTTTCTGAGTAGGAATTCTGAGTTGAGACATTTTCCTAGCAAGAGGTTAAAAATTCCAAGAGGTTTAGATGAACGCAGCATTCATCCCACTGCACTACTATAAGCATGTAGTCAGATGGCATTGTGGGTAATGTAAGAAACAATTACCCAACATGAAAGTAAATTTAAAAAAGTGGTATAAAAGCCAACTCAGAATTTCATTAAATACATCATGGATGGATGTCAGTCAGGGTGAACTGGCTTTTAAAAAGCAAACAATCTCCAGCACCATGTCAATGGAAAAGAGGTATAAATGTCCAACCCACTCCCTCACGCCCACAAGACTCACTCCCTGCTGGGGACATAAATAATAATTAAAATTCAGTTATGTTCATCGCAATATTCCACAGTCATTCCAGTTTAGAATAAAATACAAAGTTCTTTCAAAATGGTGATTTTTTTTCATAGCTTGTGCAGATTGTCTTTAAGAACATCAGAGAGATATATTCCTGCTGGTTCTGATGATCAGGTCTGCAGTAGACTTTAATTAAAACTCCTGTGTTTACAGATACAGAGCTGCAGAAACTCATACACTCGTGCTTGATATATGACATTTCTTTTTTTCTTTCCGAAGTTTACATCTGATCATTTATTAAATATATCTGTAACATGGCTGTGTATAAAAAAATCTCTCAAAGGCAAATTGGACAGTTGAGATCTGCCTCTCGATGTGTTTCATACAGTTACATAACTCATCATGTAGGGTGAATCAATACTACCTCCACTTTTATCTCAATATAACAATTCAACTAAATATAACAGTGTGATGAGGTGAGCAATCGTTGAGTTACTGAGTAGATGAGTAACATGAGTAGATGTCTAGCATTGTCAAATTATATAATTTATAGAATAGCTTTGAATCAAAATGGTGAATTTTGGGCCCCTACATGATTCAGTATGTGAAGAAAAACGTGAAATGTGATTTAATTAAATAAAAAGATTTTTAACAATATCTGAGAAATAATTCTGATTTTTAGTCAGTATTAACAGAATTGTTTCATGATTAGTTATTTATTATCATGCATTTCTTAGGATACACCTTTAGTTAATCTCTTTCGATTTCTTTTTAAAGCTTCAGGTTCAGGATTGTGAGTTATATTATAATTTTTGTGGTTTCCAGTACCTGTCTTGTATATTTTGTGACAACGTTAAATGATGTGCTGCATTGTGTTTCTGTTGTCCGTTTCAAATCTTACATTTAACACATTATTAACCTTCCGCGATCGTGTTTGTGGAAAGTTTGTTTCTTATTTGCTCTAGTTTAGTTCTCTTCCTCAAATGTCTGTCACATGATCTGCTTTCCCTTTTGTTGACTCTGTCATTATTTATTTAACCCAAAAACGGGAATGTAAATTACGACTTAATCGTGAATTCAATTATGAATAATTATCTGTACACAAATGCTGTAAGATAAATATCTTCTCAAAGCAATGTGGTACTGACGTCTAATAAAAAGGTGTGTGTCTGTGTGTGGATGCGTTTTTAGTTGTTTGTGAGCAGTAAATGTCCCTATAATGAAAAGAATACATGAAAGATACTATGAAAGAAACGTACTTTTTTTCCAGAAATGAAAAGGAATAAGTAAGCTTTTGTTTTTTTCCGGGGGATCCAAAAGATTTCTTCTTGGGTGTTGAGCTAGATTAGGGTTAAGCTAAGGTTAGGGTTTGCCAAGACTAATGGTTGGACTACGGTTAGGTTTAGGCTTTCGGTTAGGGTTGGGCTTTTTAAATATTGGGCTACGGTAGAAAAGGGTTATGGTTGGGATAGACTTAGGTTTAGTTAGACTTTTCCTAGCTATGATTAGGTTTGTCTTAGGATAATAGTTAGAATGATGAAGGTAACTTGTGAGGTGGGAATGCACCCTGGATGGGACGGCAGTCCATTGAGAGTTAACATTCTGGGCTAATTCTACAAAGCATAATAATAATAATAATAATAATAATAATGATAATAATAATAATAATTCAAATATAGATCACAAACCTCAGTTGGTTAGGTATTAAATCCTTTAATTCATGTTTGCAAATTGCCATAATTCATGAACATTTCAAGCAACAGTAGAATATTGAATCTAACTGCACATCTATTACTGCATTGCCAGATCAGAAACTAAAGCCTAATATTCTTAAAGCCAAATCAATTATAATATCACCTACATCCCACAAAGAGCGCTGAGCACTGAATTAACTATTTTACTCACCTCCTTTTAAGTTTGACTCAAACATTGCAAAAAAAGAGCAGGAGATCTATTATTATTAAATAGATGAAATCATCTATTTAATAGATTGCACTGTGTGCATGATGAGACAGTTCTACCCTATTAGATAAAGGTTTAATTACATCCATGAACCAGGATCATGTTTCGATAAAGCTATTGAAATCATGATATCATAACATGATATCATACCTGTAAATACAAAAGACACAATTAAGGTAATTAAAACTGAGATGTGTGTATATATATATATATATATATATATATATATATATATACCGATCAGCCATAACATTATGACCACCTGCCTAATATTGTGTTGGTCCCCCTTTTGCTACCAAAACAGCCCTGACCCGTCGAGGCATGGACTCCACTAGATCCCTGAAGGTGTGCTGTGGAGTCTGGCACAAAGACGTTAACAGCAGATCCTTTAAGTCCTGTAAGTTGCGAGGTGGGGCCTCCATGGATCGGACTTGATGGCTAGCACATCCCAAAAATGCTGGATTGAGATCTGGGGAATTTGGAGGCCAAGTCAACACCTTGAACTCTTTGTCATGTTCCTTGAACCATTCCTGAACAATTTTTACAGTGTGGCAGGGCGGATTATCCTGCCGAAAGGAATACCGTTGCCATGAAGGGGTGTACCTGGTCTACAGCAATGTTTAGGTAGGTGGTATGTGTCAAAATAGCATCCACATGAATGCCAGGACCCAAAGTGTCCCAGCAGAACATTGCCCAGAGCATCACACTGCCTCCACCAGCTTGCGTTCTTCCCATAGTGCATGCTGATGCCATCTCTTCCCCGGGTGAACGATGCACATGCACCCGGCCTTCCACATGATGTAAAAGAAAATATGATTTATTGGACCAGGCCACCTTCTTCCATTGCTCCGTGGTTCAGTTCTGATGATAACCTGTCCATTGTAGGCACTTTTGGCAGTGGAAAGAGGTCAGCATGGGCACTCTGACAGGTCAGCAAGCTGTGATGCACTGTGTGTTCTGACACCTTTCTATCATAGCCAGCTTTAACGCTTCAGCAATTTGTGCTACAGTAGCTCTTCTGTGGGATCAGGCCAGACAGACTAGCCTTCACTCCCCACGCGCATCAGTGAGCCTTGGGCGCCCATGACCCTGTCGCTAGTTCACCGGTTGTCCTTCCTTGGACCACTTTTGGTAGGTACTAACCACTGCATACCGGGAACACCCCACAAGGCCTGCCGTTTTAAAGATGCTCTGACCCAGTCATCTAGCCATCACAATTTGGCCATTGTCAAAGTCTCTCTAATCCTTACGCTTGCCCATTTTTCCTGTTTCCAGCACATCAACTTCAAGAACTGACTGGCCACTTGCTGCCTAATATATCTCAACCCTTGACAGGTGCTAATCAATATTATTCACTTCACCTGTCAGTGGTCATAATATTATGGCTGATCGGTGTGTATGTATACACACACACACAGCTTCAGTAATGCTCTGCATGTTAATATAGGGCTATTTGGGGGACATGACATGCATTTATATCAACAAAACTAAATCATTATTCTAAGCGAATTATATATCTGATGTCAAAAATATAAACATTATATTTAAATTATAAACATCTCAATAATCCTATCATCTCATCTGAAATCATTCTAAAAATAGTTCTGTCATTACTTTGAGCAGCATGGCAAAGCCTTTGAGGCTAATTAATGATTGTTAGAGATAAATAAGAGCAAGGGCTAGAAAGGGTAAGAGGAGAAGAGAGGAAGAAATTGAGTATTGAATCACACTGCAAGCGTTTCCTCTTATGATAATTCTTTTCTTTCATTTACTGACCACACTGGTGGCTAAACAGCCCATATGTTTGTCTGATACCTGTGCACTGCCAAAATATTCAAAGTATTGTTTGTAAATTAAAAAGGAAGATGTACGCAAGCATCATTCTATGACTAATGGAGGACCACCTGGGCTCTTGTCACCTCATGACCAAAGGCTATAAAATGTTCCCGTTATGTCACATTCACCCACGTTCCCATTCTCGCAAAACAATATGGGCTTGTCGTTCTCAGCTTAGTCACAGAACCACTGTTACATGGTTTCTTTGGGAAAGTCCTCATGAAGATTCAGAACATATCCTGATTATGTGCCTCCCAGTCTATAACACACAGCACTCATAAATATTGCCCATTGTGCTGCTTCACTGAGGATGAAAAATCACTCAATATTCTGATATTGTTCTCTATTGAGGGTGAGAATCACTCGAACTCACCACTATGGGCTGTGATGCAGCACTATTAAACTCTGGTGAAGGTAAACAGAGAAGATGGAAGAAGTCGTCTCTTGACCTGCGTTCAACTACGCTTGCACAATCACTTCCTTTACCCAATGGGCCAACATGTCTTTCAATAGAAACGCCCCTTAATGGTACTCCTTAAAGTGCACAAACACCAGGCTGTCACTTCCATACAGTGCTTGAGAGTCCTCATCGGACACAGAGCTAGCCTAGGAATATTCATCGTCAAGACTAGATATGTTGCTTATTTATATACCGCTGTGTCAATATCTTTGGCACTATTTTTCACATCACGCACATTTCTAACATTGCTTCCCATAAAGGTGCAGTTTATAGTGTATGAAAGTGCATACAGACCTGTAATATTCAAATAATTTCAAAGGTACATCAGAAAAACTGTCATTTCCAAAGTTTCTATGCAATAGATTCTATGCAAGTTTCTTAATTTCAGACTTTTGTTAACCTTTATCTGGCCCAGAAATAAGCCCCGCCCCAGCTACAACAGAGCTGCTCAGTCAGAATTCCATAAAAACAGCAGTTCATCATATGTAATTTTACCCCAGGGGTGGGGCTGTTTTGGGCGAATGGTAAAGGTCCGTAAATGTTTACATTGAAATTGCAGTTCACCTCTCAGACAGCAGAGGGCTCCAAACATTACAAAATGTTCCTTTAAGTACGTATGCTGTACCATTTCTGTAGAGAGGTACACATTAATAACTTCTAAGTATTAGGTTATGATATGTGATTTGTGCATCAGATTAGCTGTTGGGGCTGCATGAGAAATGATATTCAAGCTAACAGTCTTCTTCAGCTTTTCTTAAGTCTAGCTTTGTTTTGCCATTTAGACAGCAGCATCCAAAGTGCTATATACTCCCCACCATTATTTAAAATATGGGACAGAGAGTGAAATGAGGGCAAGCCACCAGCCACCCATATTGCTCATCCTCAGACAAAGTGGTTTTTAAGCACTATCCATTAGCTCTCTCCATCTATCTCTGGTCTGCACTGGGATGTCCTTGAGCACGGGGCAGAGACGAGTCATTTCAAGCTTTCATTTTCCTGCTGCTTCACGAGATGGATTTTAATAATCAACCTAAAACCTCAGCGCTTGCCCCATTATCATACCCTACCTCATAAACACGCACAAATCCTGGATGCCTGGTGGGACACAAATACAAAATGAAAGCAAAGCAGGACCTCATTTCTGTGACCCTGAAAAAAGTCTGTTTAATAAGCAGGCAATGTGATCGGGTAAGATGAAGGATATTTTTTACTTGTGGGACTCCAGCTTGGCCAAGTCCTCCTGTATATGTCCTGATTGTCCACCTGTGTCCACGTTCATTAAGGTGCAATGTCTGCTTAGCTTTATGTAATGTTTCTGTCACCTTTTAAAGGGCAACATTAAAGTCGGCAATCAGGAAGTCAATGTAGTCCTTCTCTTTGGTCTTAAAGGCCTCGGCAATGACACGTGCAGCGTCTCGATGCTCCATGCCTTTGAGAGACATGCCGTTGACCTCCAGGATCACCTGACCTACCCGCAACTGCCCACATAGATGAGCCGAGCCCCCTTTCTGAGAGAGAGAGAGAGAGAGAGAGAGAGAGAGAGAGAGAGGGAGAATTAAAAAATTACTTTTAAATTATTTTATTTATTATTTTTATTTATTTATTTATTTATAGTTTTAACCTTTAATTTATTTTATATAAAATATTAATTATATTTTGCTACATTTATTATTATCATCATTATTATTATCATCATTTAACAAACTTTAAAATATTTTAATTTATTTGAAATTTATTTTTTGAAATTATATATATATATTTTTTAATGCTACATTTATTATTATTATTATTATTATTATTATTATTATTATTATTACTATTATTTGATTTAACATTTTCAATTATTGGTTTATTTAGTCTAATTTAGAATATTTTTTAAATTGCTTAGTTATTTTACAGCTCTAGTTTTATGCTTTGCATTTTTAATTTTTTACAAACTTATATTTACATATACAGTTCAACTGGATGCACTGTTTGAAATGGCAGTTAAACACTCTGAATTGAACTGGACACTGAAACTAAGATGAGCAACACCAGGCATAAGGTTTTTTTTTTGTTTGTTTTTTTAAGGACAGACTGGACAATACTTCAAAACTGTATTGTAAAAATGTGAGTTTCTTCGGCCTGATGTGGCACTTTGTACTGAGAAGTCATTAGCCAGCCTTGTGTCAAAGTAGATGAACTGCTCCAATCTGCTACAGAGAGACAGCCAAGCAGAGAGAGAGAGAGAGAGAGAGAGAGAGAGAGAGATGGACAGATGGTTGGACGCAGGCCAGTCCTGACAGCTCCATGACTGCACCTCTGTTCTCTCATCAGCGCTCATTAGCTGTGAAGAGCTCAGAGGTAGTGAACTCATATTGTCATCCCCGCAGTCCCATAATGCACTACTCATTCCTGCACAAAAGCTAGGAGACCCCTTAACTCCAGCCAGAACCCCTTCCAACATTCCACTGAATTGGAAAAAAGAGGGTTGTTGTCGCTTATTGTATTAGATCATTTGTTCAACATCAAAAAGTCATGTATTCTTGTGTTTAAACCTAAATTTGACTCCTTTACATGACTGTAAACATAATGTCACCTAATCAGTTGGGGAAGTTGCCTTTGCAAGAGTCTAGTCCTTCTCAAACTGTGCATCACATGCCTGCCACCTGACTGGCTTTGCACCTGATCTCCACCCTTCATCTTGCAGTTGGTGAGCTCACAAGGGTGGCTCAGTGGCCCGGTCACCAGGCATTCGTCTGTGGACACCACTCCAAGGCCTGGCTCTAGGAGTGGATCCTGGTAACCCTAATCTGGGCAGGGTATACCTTTCATTGGGGTCTTTAGGATCGCTCTATAGCTCATATCTGTTTACCAAGGGTGACCCTACCAGGAGCATCAAGCTCCCAGTGACGTAACCCTGAGGTTCAGCAAAGTACACAAGCTCCTTCACCATGACAAGGTCTTGATTCACAATGGGGATGAGGAAATTGGGAAGACTTAAATCTACAACAATCAGTCAAGCAAACATAAACCCTTTAACCCAAACAGGCTGTGCTATGCACATACAGGATCAGTAATAATTAGGCCATTCAGAGAAAGAGAATTCTAAATTGACATGATGTCATTGTGAACATTAATTATACAAAGATGCCATTATGGGCCGCAGATGACATCATTTGTTGTGGACCGTCAACTTTTCATAGGACTATATGACACCTACATAAAGCCCTTCATGACACACTGACACAACCCATACATAAACATTTATAACATCTTATTCTAATAGGCATCATAGGACCTTAATTATGTCAACAGGACTGTTTTTTTTTTTTTTTAAATCTAAGTTGAAGTTGATTTAGCAAACAAATTAAGTGACAGATTTAGCTGAGGTAAGGTTGTGTTGTGACCTTTTTCAGCATTGCTGTCACGGTGTCATGAATTAGATTTTCATGTTGATGTTTTCACAAACTGCCAAGGTACAAGACATACTGCAGGACTTCTTGAAATGCTCAACTTCTCATTTTTCTAATTGACCTCTTCAGGCAAGCTATGTTACATCATCACCATTATGTATACTCTGACATACCAGAAGTGCAGCGAGCTGAGCTCCAAAGTTACCTACCGTAATGTTCTAACAGAAGGCAGCCCTGAAAATGCCATAACACAATCTTATGAAAAAAACATCTGTCACTTGGCCCCTGACTTTAAATAAGTTTTTACGTCAGCTGATGCTTTTCGGAATAAACTGTTTAAGACCGTTGCACTGCTGAATTCTCAAATCTCTATGGTCAGAAGGTGTTAATTTATGTTTACGGTGTTAAATTATGGTTTCTATAGTAACAGCTTACGCAGGGATATGTATGGTTAACATTTATGGAAGGAGTCTCCAGTGTCAGTGCTTTGTAATGATGTTTTCCTCTACATGAAAGTCTTTAGGACAGAGGACAGATATGTGAAGGAACAACTGGTGTAACATAAGCGATAAAAGGAACTAACTTCTTTTGCAAATGTTCCACAACATTAAATTATAAACAGATAAAAATATAACATCCTTCTTTAATAAACAAAAATTGTAATTGTTGCTGTGGTATAAGAGGGATAAAACACTTCAGGCTATGCTGTTATAGGAAAATGATCAACTCTGGGGTTGTAACAATAACTTTGCACTGGGCCAGATCACAACACCCTGTGACTGATTATTTTCCTATAACGCTACCACCTGTGTATTTCATTCCTTAAATAGTAGCTTAGTTTAAACTAAGAAGATTTAGTTTAAATTCTGCTGTGAAAATATTAACACAGTCAAATTGTTAACAATCGCACCAAGCATCAAATGTAATTCCGAGGTCTCATGAACAGTCAGTTTTGACAAACAGTGCAAAATCTGATGAAAGAAATTTCTCACTTGATACAGACAGTACAAGTGTAATCATTCTCACCATAAAGACAAGGACAAACTTCACAGCCCTGTCCTCCACTGCTCATCCGAGTGTGACCTTATCACTGAACACACTGCGAGCGGCCACTAGGGTCAGACAAATATCAACATTTCATAGCTACTGTCCTGAATGAGTAATTTAGTCCACCAGGGCTATGACAGAGCCAGTGCGTGACTTGTCTCAAAATGTTAGGGTGTTGCACCATGAACCTGCGGGCACAATATGGGATAAGAAAAATCGACTTGACTTTTTTAGTCATTCATGAGAAACAATTTACTTCAATTTTTCATTATATATCTTTCATCTTCAGGAAGCACTTTATCCTGGTCAGACTGGTGCTGGATACGGAGTCTATCCCAGGAACACTGGGGTGCAAGGTGGGAATACACCCTGGATGGGCCACTAGTGCTTTGCACCATGGACACACATTCACACACTCTGTAATGTACAGCAGAATGCAAGTGCATAAATTCAGCATGTAGTTTATTTTAGAGCAATTCAATAATCCTCGTTAATACTCCAGGCAGGGGTCATATCACAGGCAGACAACATTAACCATGAGTGTGGTTTGGGAACCAGGAAGTTATACAAGAAACAAAGGCCAAGAAAGACAGGAAACAAGAAGCAATGCTCAGAAATGCACCATACAATCAACAAGACTTCACAACATGATAAAGAAACTAGAGGGTATAAATAGACCAATTAATCAAGGGATTAGCTCAGAACACTGGGACACAGTCAGGGAATCACCAATAACACCAAAGACAGGGGCATAGACAAGACTCAAATCAAAACAAAGGCACGTGTCAATGAAAACAAAAAAGCTCATAGCAGAAAACCAAAACAAATCATTAGAACAGCCAAAACAATTTTCAAGCTATCACAAGTTCAAATCCTGACGATGCCACAGCCATCTGTGGAGCCAAAGGAGCAAAATCAGCCATCCTCTCTGGGTGGGAGGGATGCTATACCCCTCCCCTGTCAACCACAGTGACACTAGCCAGTTGTTAGGCATATGTGAGATTGTGTATGCAGAAGACAGTAGATAGAGCTTTCTTCTAAGTGTGTTACACTGCCCTGTGATGCAGCAGTTCAAAAAGATATGGTTGGCTGGCTTCACATGTGTTGGCCTTAACCCTCCCCAGTTGGTAGCTGCCGTATGACTGGGGAGAGCTGACTGGTGGGTGCGAATAGGTAGGTGATCAAATTGGTGACCAAAATAGGGAAAAACAAACATGAGAACAAGTGCTCCTTGTGCTGAGTACCAACAGGAGGAATGCATGACACACTTATTCTAGGGGAAATTTAGCTACACTTTATGGCCAAATGTATATGGACACTTGATCATCACACCCATATGTCAGCCTTCTCCAAACTGTTGCCACAAAATTGAAAGCACATAATTGTATAGGATGTCTTTCTATGCTGTTGCTTTAAGATTTCCCTTCACTGGAACGAAGAGGCCCAAATCTGTTCCAGCATGAAAATGCCCTTGTGCACAAAGCGAGCTCCATTAAGACATGGTTTGCTTAGGCCGGAGAGTAAGACCTCGAGTGAACTGCACAGAGCCCTGACTTCAACCCCACTCGACACTTTTAAGGTGAACTGGAACGCTGACTGCATGCCAGCCGCCCTCGCTCATCATCAGTGTCTGACCTCACTAATGCTTTTGTGGCTGAATGAGCACATCCCCACAGCCACACTCCAAAATCTAGTGGAAAGCCTTTCCGGAAGAGTAGAGGCTATCATAACAGCAAAGGAGGGACTAAATCTGGAATGGGATGTAGAACAAGCAAGGGCAGGTGTCCACATACTTTTGGCCTATTGGCATTTGGTGTGTGCCATGTCCGGCCCTTTAAATCTGCGGTGTGGAGAGACTTCAAGCCACCTTCATGTCTTGTGAGAGCATAATTCTTGACGAGGTGTCATTGACTGGATACCACCACATTCACACTTATCTGTGATGTGTTGGCCCTGGTGGAATCAATTTGCTGTGCAGTGACCTTGACTAGTGCAAAAGTAGTTTTGGAGCACCTATTGTTTTTGGTATGAGGTCAAAATTTGGCATTCAGATTTCAGGATCTTCCCCTATTTGGTGGTTAACCACTGCTGTCGACCACTAGGCTCTCGTCCATTGCTTTGTGAGGTTAAAATGTGCCAGTAATTGCTCGCAGAGAGTGATGGGATTTGAGTCACTGTTGTATATCTCATTGTGTACTGGCCAGTTTTCATGATGTTTTAACTTTTCTAAGAGTTTTGTAGTTGCAAACTGCCATCTCAGTAAAGGTAGAGGGATATCTGCAAGTGTACACAACCACTGGAGGTCAGAACACACCTGACGTTATGCACATCGTGTTGTGCGGCTGGACTTCTACTTTGTGTGAGCAGCTCTGGTCCACACTGGAAAGCAGTTTTCAGCAACACAATAGCAAAGTGCTAATGCTGAAGTCTGAATGGTTGAAGTGGCTGCACCCCATGTGGCGTAACCCAAGCTCATGATCAAACCAGGGACCCTGGAGCTGTGAGGCAGCAACGCTATCTACTTCAGTTAATTTCTGTAATTAATAAGTGAATTCATTAATTACATTCACTGATAGCAAGTGTTTCACTGCTTTCACAGCTCTACAATCTGCCACAGCTTTTCAACACTCCTGTAGTACGAAATGAATTGAAACTTTAACCTCATGGCCCAGAAGTTTTGCATATGTTGGAGACAAATTTCCCACAATGTCGTCATGGCTGATTTTGACATGCGACACATAAGTGGGCGAATAAGAGTCTCTAACAAGCAGCACTACAGATCTGTGCTCTGTTCTAATCAGGAAAATGGCATCTCGAGAGCTTGTCGTTTGGGTTCGGCACTATACTCGGCACTGATGAAACTCACAGCAATCAAAGAACAGATTAATTGTAATGCCAATCCTTTTTTTTTTTTTTTACATCTGGTACATTAAACTTGAAGCTTGTTTGTGTAAAATAAAAGGAGGTTCCTTTATCCAACTTTCATTCTTATTCTTCAACTTTGTTATAATAATAATAATAATAATAATAATAATAATAATAATAATAATAATAATAATAATAGAAGAAGCAGCACTTTATTTGGAGTCCAAACATTTCAAAGTGGTTTATTACATTAATATAAACTATTACATTAAATATTTATGATAAAAGTACATCAAATAAACAAATTAAAGGAAGGTATGGTGTGAATTATGGGGCTGTTTTTTATTGTGTTATTTTTGCAGTTTCAAATAAAAAATCTCTAAATTTACATGTAAAAAATTTGTCCACTTTAAGTCAGAAATGTCATATAATAATAATTATATGTCATATAATAATATGGCAAAAAAAAAAAAACATAACACCATACTTCAAGCATTTTCACAAGTAGGAACTTTCACAACATTTAAGGAACTACAGTCATGTGGAAAAATTAGGACACCCCATGTAAGCCTGAGTTTTTTTTAACATAGTTAAACATATGGACATTTGATCTTCGTTTTAACAGTATTGGGAGATTCAAGTAATATAAACAAATAAAACCAAAGAAAAGTCTTTTTAAAATGATCTCTAAAATGTAATTTTAAAAAAATCCAATTTCTTGTGAGGATACAATTTATTTGTATTAAAATGGCTAAAATTACCTACAGGTGTATCACATCGGGTGCAAATTATTAGAACATCGTTACAGAGCATTTTGAAGGAGCCTTGCCTTATTTAAACCTCAGACCTTTAGTTTGGTTTGCTCTTAATTGTTGAAGTGAGAGGTATCACCATGGTGAGATCCAAAGGGCTCTCTGAGTCCTTCAGAAAGAAGATTGTTGATGCTTATGAGTCTGGTAAGGGATATAAAAAGATCTCAAAAGAATTTGTAATCAGCCATTCCACTGTCCAGAAAATCGTTTACAAGGGGAGAACATTTAAAACCCCTGCCAACATGGCCAGGTCAGGCTGTCCAAGCAAATTCACCCCAAGAGCAGACCGCAAGATGCTTAAAGAAGTCTCCAAAAACCCTAAACTATCATCACGGGACCTACTGCAAGCTCTTGCTACACTTGATGTCAAAGTGCATGAATCTACTATCATGGGAGGTGTGCAAGGAGGAAACCTTTGCTGTCTAAGAAAAACATGAGGGCAAGACTGAAGTTTTCCAAAGAACACACAGACAAAGGCCAAGATGTCTGGAATAATGTGCTTTGGACAGATAAGTCTAAAATTGAATTATTTGGATGTAAACCAAATACAGCATTTCAGCAAAAGAACCTCATACCAGCTGTGAAACATGGAGGTGGAAGTGTTATGGTTTGGGGCTTTGCTGCAGCAGGACCTGGCCAGCTCACCATCGTAGAATCCACTATGAATTCTACATTGTATCAGAAGGTGCTTGAGGAACATGTGAGACCATCTGTCAAAAAATTGAAGCTGAAGCGGAACTGGACCTTGCAACATGACAATGACCCAAAACATACCAGTAAATCCACCAAGGACTGGCTGAAAAGTAAAAAATGGAGAGTTCTGGAACGGCCAAGTCAAAGCCCAGATCTAAATCCTATTGAGATCCTGTTGGGTGATTTGAAACGGACTGTGCGTGCAAGAAACCCCTCAAACATCACACAGCTGAAAGAATTCTGCATTGAGGAGTGGGGGAAACTTTCTTCCAGTCGATGTCAGAAACTGGTAGATGGCTACAAGAAACGTCTCACTGAGGTTATTTCAGCCAAAGGGGGAAACACTGGCTATTAGGGCATAGGGTGTCCTAACTTTTTCCTCAGCTGAAATACTCATTTTTGTTGCTTTCTTTTGTTAATAAGTGAAAACAAAGTGATTTTTTTGGTTGTTTACATGCAATTACATCACGTTCATCTACAGGTACAAATTAAAACAAGATCAGGAATTGACATGTTGACATTTCTTAATAAAGAACTGAATATTTAATGGGATGTCCTAATTTTTTCACATGACTGTATCTTGTATTATCTTTAATTAATACAAATTGCAATCATTGGCAAATTGCTGTGGTGTATGAGGAATAAAACATTTTGTAACTTCAGGGTGGTAACATCACACCACCTTGTCACTCATTTCCTAATAAAGGATAAGGGAAAAAACATAAAGGAAGAGAGAGTAAATAATCTACCTCCCTCTTCCTTTATTTTGTCACCAAAATGGCCTTGGAAGAGAAACTAAAAGTAGATAGACTGAGAATTAACTACTAACATTGTCCAATCAAAGTATGAATTGCACAAAAGGAAAGATGACAGGACAGTAAATGCTTTTTGTTTTGAACAGAAGGGTTATAGCTTTTTTGTTTACTGTGTCTGGTATTAGGAGAAAACATGGCATGAACTCAATAGAGCATTATGGACTTAAAAAAATTAGCAGCTAACAGCCCTAATAGCTGCACCGTTTAGCTATTGATAGATATTAGATTTTAGCCTCCCACAACCATCTAATACAAATCTAATGCAAATCATCATCACTGTATCCCCAGCAGGGGAAAAAAATATAACAAACACAGAAAAAAAAGAATCTTTAAGAGACAGCCAAAAGTGTTATACTGCAGGCAGAAGACTATTACTTCCAGAGGTCAAAGAGGTAAAGTTAATACTAAAGCAGTTAAAAGCCCGTAGCACAAATGATCTGTAGGCTATTAATCGCATGACTAATTGGCTAACAGGCAGTTATACGAGCAATGCTGTTCCACTGACCCGCAGCTTAAGTGTCCACCAGAAAATTGCTTTTTAAGAGGACCTTAATGTCTCATAGCGCCGTTCCGGCTGAGCTTGGCCATCTGATGGTTGGTTAAACAGACGCTTTCATCTCATTACTGCTGTCTTAGAGTTAAGAAGTTAAAAATGTCTCGGCTTTCATTTAACATATATTGCTCTTACAGAAAGGTCTTCCTCATGGGGCTGAAAATTATGATTTAAAAAAATGCTAAAATTAAATCAAACTGACTTTCCCTTAGATATTGCAATAAATTTAGTCTGGACACCGCTCACAGTTTTTGCGCCTGAATGAATGCCTCTTTTTTTTTTTTACGTGTAGATTCGACCATGTCAGTGGTGCTGCTGATACACACCTGTATAGATGCGATGCGTGGAAGAGGCTGTCTAGTGTTGGCGCCACCTTCCACAGCGATGCCGAGTGTATTAGCACTCTTGGACACCCGTACCAGTGTAGGACCAGACTGCCCTGACTATAACACACAGAGAGGAAGAGACAGAGAAAAAGACATGGATACAGAATAGAATAAATAAGGAAAGTTTAAAATCCACTCAAACACCCATGATCTACCTACCCTGGCTTTGATCATCAGTGTGTCCTCAGGAGCCTTGACAGTTCCCTGCTTGATAGAACTATTACACTGGATTGCTTTTAATTTTTTTTTTTTTTTTTTTAAATTAGGAGCAGTGTGATGGGGTTATGCTCAGAGAAACCTGCTGTCTTCTCTCTCTTCAAACCCCAATTCTTTTCTCCACTGTACTAATTGCTAGAACATTTGACACCTGAAACTTTCTTAAGCTTTTTCAACTGACAAACCCTGTAAGTTCCAGATGTATGTTTTGTTTTTTTTTTGAAACGGACTCATTGCCAAATGGTTCTGAGTAAATCATCACATAACGTATATGCAATACTGTCACACTCACCACTCATAACGTATGAAATGTAGATAATATTCTGTAGATCATTATGTTCGTGTCTATTGTAATGTTGTTGCAGAAGAACATGCAATAAGAATTTCATTACATATGTTACACTGTAATTGTGCACATAACAGTAAAACCTCATACGCCTGAAACATAAACAAGCACTGAAATAAAAGAAAGAGAATAAAGAACAAAATGAATAGTCTGGTCTGTCGGTGCAATGTTTGTCTCATTGTAAGCAAGATGGTCCTGTTTTATTTTGCAGCCAGCACAAGCTTTCCATTTTCAATTTCAAAGACTTACACTGTACAAATGCAGCACAATTAAACAGAAATACTTTACACTTTTTTTCTTATTTTGTAGAGTGAGACAAGGATTTTAGTTCAATTATAACATTCTTACAATGTTACTGTTCTTATCTTTTTTTGCCATATTTTCATCATAATCAGATCTCTTTAAATTTGAATTTCATGCGGACCAGATGTCTTTTGCCTTGTTAATGTTTACTAAAATTTTAAAACCTAAAACCTATCCTCAATGTGCCCTTGGGGGGAAAAAATTCCAGATCTTTTTCAGAATGTTTTCCAGATTATTCTTTTTTTAAATGTTCCACATCTTCCTTCTATGTTTGGCTTTCTTTCCCATTTTAAAAGGTCATTAAAGGTGATATGGGGTTAGTCTAAAACTAACAGATTTAAAACCTTGGTGTCTTGAGTCAAACTGTCCATATTAATTTGACAACAGAACATCCAAATTTTTCCCAGAACTTTTTCACAATTTGCAGGTGTGGAATGGCTTGAAAGTATGTTATTTAAAGAAATTCATTTAGCAGAACCCTGCTGGCGAACCAAATGGCTGATCAGACAAAGAAACAATGTTCATCTGGACACTTCTTCCATGTTCAAGTCAATTTGACTTGTATTGAGGTTTTAACAGTTGATGCTGTCCCAAAGCAGCTTTCCAGAAATCTGGATGTAGATTTATATTTAGATCAGTAATGAGCAAGCCAGAGGGAACAGCAGCAAGGAAAAACTTGAGGAAGAAGACAACATGAGGAAGAAATCTTGAGAGGAACCAGACTCAAGGAAGCCCACCCTCTTCTGGGTGACACCAGATAGTGGGATTATAAAACACTACTCTTCTACAACTGTATTCTATAATGTTAAACAGTACCAAGTATGTTGAAAGGACATTCAACATACATGAGTATGTGAGTGTGAGTATATTGTGAATGAGAGTCCGGGAATACACACAGGACAGTCTTTATGATTCTAGCAGCAGTTCTTAGTTAAAGATCTACAGCATCCTGGTGAGATTATCCACTGAAGCAATGGTGAGGCTTGGACATAACTGTTTTGTTAAACTATGTTATAATTATTTATCACTATTACTGCTACATCATCTCCCCAGCTCCTGGAAACTAAAAGAAAAAAAAAAAAGTTCTTCTATTGACCAGTTCCTGTTTATAAATGTGTAGTGAAAGACATTCATCAAACAACACTGTTTTGGTCTGTGTCACTCACTGAGTGCTCTGGTCCTCACCTGGTGATTGGGAACCTGTGCTGCTCTCTCAGCCCCCTGTGGCTCTCCTGATGCATTCTGGGATACGGCTTTACCAGGCCGAGGACTGCTGTCCTTACACATTCCCCCTGCCTCTGCAATGTCCACGCCACTGTCCTCACTCAGGGTCTGTCCACTGTCTGAGAGCTGGGATAGAGTAGCCCCTGACAACACATAGCACATAACACAATAGGTGTACCTGCAATGAAAGCTTACAAAACAGTTTGAAACACCTACGGCTTCAGAGAAATAAAAGTGCAGACACACACATTACACTCCCACACGTCAATGAATATAGACACAAATCCACAAACACACAAGCATCCATGCACAAATGTAATCACACACATTTTATGAAGTAAATTTATCTCCAAAGGCCAAAATAATTGCCCCTTCTTTTTAACCCATATGTTGTGGTCACTGCTAAGCAATGAAGCTCCTTATTCAATCAGGTCATCTCTTTAGATTTGTAGTTAAACAACTGTACAATATTACTGGAAAATGCATATCTTCATCTCAGTAATTAAATATGTAACACTATGGAGGCCAAAGTCGCCAGAGCCCAATCTATGCATCGACTTCGCCAAAGCATAATCTATTTTAAAAATAGTTTCAAATCTTTAAATGCAGAAAAAATAAAATGTTCAAAACATAACCTATAATAAAAGTCATTTGTCTAAAGTTTGATCAGAAGCTTTGTAATTCTCCTCTCACCTCGTGGTTGGATCCGCGTCTTCTCCTCTGCAGTCTCCTGCTCAGGGTTGAGTCTGTGGTGGCGAACCATGCTGGGGCTCATTTCAGGTGCCGAAATCGTGACCTCTGGTTTTTCCGGGCTGCAAGGTGGCGGTGCAGGTATACGCAGCGAGGGTGAGAGGGATGGAGAGGAGCGAGCGGACCCGCTGGGGGTCGGAGTGGCAGCTCGCGAGCGGCTTGAAGATTCTGGATGGGGCGGCAACATGGCCGCCTGCTTGCTCATCAGAAACTGGACGAGGTCTTTGGCCGGCGGTGCAACCGAGGGTCTGGAGCGATGCAGAGAACATGGAGAGCAACGATGGAGGGAGCAGGGAGGAGGAGAGCGATGGGAGACACAGGGGGAGGAGCTGTGGTGGACAGTGCATGGGGACGTGTGAGCTGAGCAGGATGGGTGAGTGTATGGGTCGGTGTGGTTAAGAGCATGACTTTCCTGGTGCATCCTGCAGGGGGCTGTAAAGAGCAGGTTGGTCTGGGACAGTTTAGACGTAGGGCGTTTGAGCTGGACCTTCGGACTTCCGTGTCCAGGTGGAGGTGGGGGTCTGAAGTTAGGTGGAGACTCGATACGAGATTGTACTTCATCCTGAAATGGTATAAGAATGCGCGATGTTCATATTCTTATTCTGCAAGAACCAATTAAATGAAATTGCCTGTAAAACAACATCGCAGACACACAGGGCCTGTCTCATGTAGCAGGATTTATTGGTTGATCAGCAAATTCTGAGCTTGCCCTGGATTACCCTGGATTTCTGCCTTCTGAGTGTAGCTAACTGTTGCCATGGTAACATTGTACTGCACATGTAATCTGCTCTGGGGTTAAAATTCAGGATCACAGAAGAAAGTAAAGTTGCTTGGCTCTCTGATTATTTTTTGTATCAGAAACACAATCTTGTACCTTTACCACCTTCTGGGTGTGATATTGCAAATTCCACTCACAGTTCTTGCTATCACTGTTTCTCAATCTTAAGGTTTTTTTTTTTTATGCGGAATAAAAGATATTCCTGGTGATGCCGAGAATCTCAGTACACATACACCTATTCACCTACTCTGGCCATAAAAAGGCACATCTACAGAATAATACGTAGCCTAAACTATATTTACAGAATAATTATCAGTAATAAATTAACAGCTGCTTATCAAATGCTTGCTTGTCTTATAATAGGATTCTCAGGAGTCACTTGTGTTAAAAACTGCACTTCCATTCCAGCCACCAGTCCTGAGGCTATTTTACTTGACTGTTCAGGTATTACCACTGATATGTACATCACGTAGGAACATTACATAACATGTAGGAACATTATACATAACATATACATAACATGTAGGAACATTATACATAACATATACATAACATGTAGGAACATTATACATAACATATACATAACATGTAGGAACATTACAGTTACACAGTGGTGTATAAGAACATGTATAATCATTAGTAAAATCCTCTCCTGATGCATCTGAATGCAGACTTGCCAACTCTTTGTAGAGGAGTTATGGGTAGTCATGCCAGGAACTGTTTATCCTTTCACAAATCATTTGTCTATGGTAGAAATTGTACTGTGCAGACAGTCTGCTCTGGCAAGGACTTTGGTTTTTGCTGTACACTGAAGACATCTGGATTTGACCCAAAATGGGGGCAGTTGCCGCCTAACGGTTCGAGAGTCGGACTTGTAACCCGAAGGTGAACCCGAAGGTCGTGGGTTGGAGTCTCGGGTCCGGCAGGGATTGTAGGTGGGGTTAGTGAATGACCAGCGCTCTCTGCCACCTTCAATACCACGACTGAGGTGAGACCCTTGAGCAAGGCACCGATTCCCCCAACTGCTCCCCGGGCGCCACGGCTAAAAAAAAGGCTGCCCACTGCTCTGGGTGTGTGTTCACGGGTGTGTGTGTGTTCACTACTGTGTGTGTGCACTTGGATGGGTTAAATGCAGAGCACAAATTCTGAGTATGGGTTACCACACTTGGCCACAAGTCACTTCACTTCACTTCAACTTTACTGTATAGTGAAAACAAATGAAATGAATCCTGTTACAGGGGAGCAAACAGCACTTTAAATCATTTTCTAACTGTCATTAACATTAAAATTATTTGTAAAGTGTTCAATTCAACACTTCATTTTAGATCTATTTGATGTATTTTATTTCATTGTAAGCCTCTTTTGGATTAAAAAAGTGCCATTTTGGGGTATTTTTTGCCAAACATTTTAATACATTATGTTAACCGTACACTTTTCGAATGTTAGCAGTTCAGACCTATGCTGATAGACTTCCTTTCACATTAATGAACATTAAGGAACCATTCTCCTTTAACCTTGACAGAAAGCGAAGCCACATCCTTCAAGGAAATGATTACTAATGCGAGACAGGGAAATGGGGGTGGAGCTTCAATGGGGTCAGTTAATATTGAGTTCAAAACATTTGCACAACTGTCACTTGTTCTAGATTCATATTGCTGATTGGCTATTCTGCTGTTTTTTTTTATTGGGGACAAAGGAAAACTTTTTTTGCATATTTCATTTTTTTCCCAACTTTGTAGCGTATACTAATGTTAAAATGCATGTTGCATAAAGTGCGGCAGGTCTGCTTCATGCACTAGGCAAAGAAAGGACAAAAAACTTGTTTATTACTTGAAAGGTTGAAATAAAGTCATTGGCTTTAATGTAAATGCTGTTGCTCTTTGCTGTCAACCAACTCATCTGCTGCGATCAGGCCTCGCTTAACAATCACAAGAGGTTCTGGGTAAGAGATTGCTGCTGAGCCCGCTTTGATATGGGCTTCGCCACAGATTGCATTAAGGGTGCTCATGAGCATCCTTTTGAAGCGTAAAATGAGAAATGGGACGCCCTACAGCCTCGCAGACCTCACAGACATGCGCAAAGAAGTACCATGAGGCTGCAAGTATGCCATTTGGTACAGGGCATATGTGAAGCCTGGTTTAATTGCCTGGTTTAAGATCACAGATGTGCCTTTGTTTACAGTGTCCTCTAAAACCTGGCTGGATTTTAGTAAAATCCCCAATTAAACTCTGCATTTGCTTCCACGTCACTCTCCCAAGTCCCACTTTTTTACAGCTCCTGTTGTGCATTTCAGATGTGTTATTATTCACAATCTGTTACAGCTCAACGCTGACCTGTCACATGCGCTGACTCCTGACTGGTGCATTAAACGGACAATATAATTACAGGAGTACATGTTAGACCATAGGAAAACCACCCTGACATTTCAGAGGTTGATATTTCATTTCAAAATGTCACCACATTATGAAATTCACTCACAATGTGCTGCTGTCTGCTATCTGTAATACTGGTATGCTTAAAGTGTAGTTACAACTACACATTCACAACTACGAGTGCATAACTGAAATGAATTGTCCTGAAAGCAAGTAGAGGAAACTAATCTGTCTTTATTGTGTTATAAGTTTACTGTGAATACATTTAGAGCTATACGAGACACATGTCTTTGAACTGGAATTAGATAGAACGCTTTAGAGGTGCATTAAGATATTGTTTTTTTAAATCGTGCTATTTTCTATTACATTCTAATAATGTCACAATTATACTGTTTAAGGCGAGGCAGAAAACGCAGGTACTAAAAACCTAATGGTAGCCACAGCTGGCTTTGTCATGCATGATGGCTTTCAGTGACAGCAAGGCTTCTCTCTCGCTCGCTCTCTCTCTCTCTCGCTCTCTCTCTCTCTCTCTCTCATACTGTACTCACCAAAGCTATTTCCGGTAGGGAGTTAAAAGCCCCCGCAGGTCCTGCCTCCACGCTTCCATCCATCCTGCACTCATTCTGCAAAAGCACAAATCAATTGCGTCATCCAACGAACAATTCAGCTGTACTGGCACAACATCAGTCTCAAATAATTCTAACCTAACTTACCTTTGTGACTCTGACATCATTGAAATCTGCAATATCAAAATGAGCCATCTAACAAAATCACAATGTATGTGATTTACGTTTTCACCATGAAAAGCATCAGAAAATTTTTGCATTTCTCTGCGTATTTTTAATAAAACCTTTTCTCCTTCAATTTTTCATAGAATCAACTTCTGTTGATTCAAAAGCTGTTCTATCAGATAGTTAAGTAGACTATGTATGGTTTGGTAAATAAGGAACAAAACACTTAGGGGATGCGCTGTTACAGGAAAATAATCAATGATGGGATGCTGTAATGTGGCCTGATGGGAGGTGCTACTGTTGCCACCCAAAAATAGATTCCAGTAACAATTCACACTCTCAAAGTGTTTTATTCATCTTACACCATAGCCAATGATTACATTTTTTTACGTAAAGAACATCATACCGTACTTTTTTATCTATTTATAGTTACATTTAATCTTATGGAACTTCTGTGAAACAAGTTAGTTACTATGTTCACTTACATGATAGTAGCTATAAACAGTAACTCACTCACCAGCCTTTCTTTTTCTGTCTCTTGATGTTAAGACAAAAAAAGAAACCCAGCTTGTTATATTACCAAGAAACGTCAGACTCCTCCATGTCTTGAAAACTTAAGGAACCTCTGTTACAAAGCACTGACACTGGAGACTCCCTCCAAAAACACTTAATAAACTTCTCCTCATAGATAACCTCACCATTTCGATCATTGCACACTGTCAGAGCTGCTGTTATAGAAAGCTAATCAACACCTTCTGACCAATCAAATCATTAAATTGGACAGAGATCCAATTATTAAATCCCAATTATTTTGGTGAAATTAATGTAAGCTAAATTTTAACCATGGCATCACGAGTTTTATGTCTTAATATACGGACAGTCATCCCACAACTGCAGTGTAGCAGTGTAGCAGTATAATCACTATATACTAGTTTTGTCCATATTGTGCAGCCCTACAACTAACTACCCCCAACTCACCATAAAACACCCCATATCCTGTTGTTGCTGTTGTTAAAGAAACTTTTGCTGTCAAGCATAAAACGTAGCAAGAATAAGGAGTCAGTCTAATCACATGATATTCATGAGGAAAGAATTTACAACCCAGAATAATGACCAACATCAACTCAATTAGCCAGCAGGAGCATGTGACATGATTATCAAAAATTGTAAATAAAGCACACAGGACATCATTGGAGTCTCCGTCATGAATTTAATAAACCACCAGAAAAGCATAGCAAATGCATGCTCAGGAAAGTTCAAATCCATTTGATTACAATGTGAAGAAGAAGAAAAAAATACTTAATGGATTTTGTATTTTGCTGTTTCCATTTCTTCTCCTCTTTAGAATAACTCGTGTGTCCTAAAAACGTACAGTAAAAGCACCTGAATTTTCCTTGCAGCGCATCATGTTGCTACAGCATCAAAAGCATGGAACCTTTGACATGTTAGAGACCAAACCAATCAGAGAAAAGGGCAAAACTATCTAGAGGATTTATCCACACACAGTGACAGACAGATGGGCAGATACACACATAAACACACACAAACACACACACACACACACACACAGCAAATGGCAAAGCAAAATGGAATCAGTCAAATACTTGGCAGACACAGACAAGGTTCATCGGGCTAACACACACACACACACACACACACACACTTGCCTTAGCATAGCCCATTGCTGAAGCAGTCATCTGGCAGGCAGTTGGGACATGACCCTCAGGATGAGAGCTGCAGATGGGCTTGGCGTGGTGCAGCAGGCCCAGGCCTCCATGTCTCACCCTCCAAGCCTCCATCTCATGGTGAACGACCTGGCCATCAAAACGCTCCAGATCCTGAGGCACAATAAGAGCACGCACCTCCGCCAGCAAGGTAAGCTGGAGAGTACCCAGGAAAACACGGGTTACGCACATCGCAAGCACAACACATAAAATCCTCAGTGCTAAATTTACATTTAAACTGCATTCAAATTCTGGAAGCAATTGCCTGTCTCATTAAGCAGAAATTTTATCCATAAAGGAAGACATCATTTTTTGTAGCACCAGTCTCATCCCATGTTATCTTTTAGCAGGCTGTTTGTCACATTAATTTCCTCCCTCTGAATTGTTAGTTCTTGCTAGTATTGGTGTACTTGATGGCTCCTGAATGAAGAACAGCAGTTTTCTTGTTATTGAACTCAACTTGACTAGGGTTGGTTGAATAATTTCTAAGCTAGTTAGCTAACTAAACCTTGCAGATAGCATGTTATCCATATGAGGTAGCTACAGAAATTTGTGTTAAATTAGCTTGCATTAGCTAAGTAATTTCTGGAAATTTCCAAACGGAAATATGAACAAAAATGTGCCTAGTAGCTATAAGACAAGCATTTTTAAACATACAGCTTGATTGTAGGAACTGCTAAGACAAACAAAATGTTTGTCGAATCTCTAATGGAACCCAGGTCTATTGAAGGTTGAATTGCGGGATTGTCCATAAGAATACATGCATTGCATGCTTCTTAATGAGACAGTCTATATCTCATAAATGTACAAATGCTATCTCATTAAGGTACACATGGACTTGAATAAGCACTGCAAATTTTAATCCAGAAGTGTATTTGTCAACTTGGTAAAAAACTTAATATTTAATTTAATAAACACCCATTGGAGCATTTGCATTATAAGCAAAGTAAGAACTTGTGCGAACTAGCAGGTTAGTGTAGGTGCTGAAACAACAGAAGTTTACAAATAATAAAACAAGAAGACTGCTAGCCCTAAAATGCGCAGTGTACTCGTTCATCATTCTCGCTAGTCATAAACTCAGAGCTATTTCTGGCACCGTTTCTGTTTCTTGTCTCATGCAGCACTTTTGGCAATGCTCTACTGGAATCCAGAACCCCCCATTTGTTATCTTCAGGCTTAACCTTGGCGTGTGTGTTGAAGAGCTCGAACAGGGCCATAGCAAGAGGCTCCACGCCAATGTGGCCACACTGGTACTCCTGGATGTAGTAGGTCATGGTCTGTCGCTCTGCATCGGTCAGCAGCAGATAGGCCTGCTCCTCCAAAGAACTCCGAGCCCCCATAAGTCCTGGGGCCAGAGCCGGGGACAACAGGCCCTTACAACACACAAAGAGAAGACATGTCAAATCAGACTGATGTTCTGTAGCTGAGCTATCCTTGTAGAAATGGGCCAAAAATTGCACCATGACATCATGCAAACATGCAAGACTTAAAACAAAAAAGACTGTAACAGCTGCCAAACGTGGTTCAACAAGTGCAGTGGTGGCTCAGAGGTCAAGGTTTTGGGCTACTGACTGGAAAATTCTGAGTTAAACTCCTGGCACCACAATTGTTGGGCCTTTGAGGAAGACCCTTAAGCCTGACCTAACTTAACCCTAACCTCTGCTCAGTCCAATTCAATTAAAGTTGCTTTGGATCAAAACATCTACCAATTGAGTAAGTAGTAAACAAGGGAATGTGGGGTGAGCACTTGAAATTTATACAAATCCCAACTTGTGGCAATCATTCAGGTGTAAACAAGGCTTGGAGGAAGTACTTTTTCAAGGCCCTGGATATAATTGGAGTCCACCATTCAAAAGAAACCAATAATTTAAAAATCACATGTTTGACTGTAGGAGTACTTTAAGTAGGAGGCTTCATGTCGGTATGGAGAGGGGTTGAGCACAAAACCTTTGTTGAATGCTGAAGAATTCTGGATTCTGATTGGACAGAAGGTGTTGATTAATTTTCTATAACAGCAGCTCTAACAATGGTTCCATTGTCTGCTCCTTTACTGTCTGCTCATTCTAATATGTTATTACTTGTATAGTAACAGCTAATACAGAGATTTCAAAAACAATTTTTTTTTTAGTGTGTATAATTGTTGATATGTTGACATTTTCTGTGAGGAGATGTTCATTTAACATTTAGGGAAGGAGTCTCCAGGGTCAGCGCTTTATAATAGTCCGGGGAAAGCTGTAACTAAGATTTCTGACACGGAAAAGACTTTGTGCTTTGCTTCTTGGCAAAATAAGAAGCTTTTTTAGACAAGTTTTTTTTGTCTTACTAAATTCATGACAGAGAAAAAGAGAAGCTGGAGAGGGAATGACTGTTTATAGCTACTATAACGTAAGTGATAACAGAAACTAGCTTGCTTTTCAGACATTCACATTTCAGACGTTTAATGCAACGATAAATGAATAAAAATGATGTCGTTCTTTAATAATAAACAGAAAATACTGTTGCCAGATTACTGGTAAAAGTGGAATAAAACACTTTGGGACATGCTGTTATTTGAAAATGATCGACTTTCTTTTATTGATTTGTTGCTTATTTATATAGTTTTATTCCTTATATAACATCATTTCACTTTTTTATATGCATGTGATACAGTTCAATAAGCCTCTCAGCAACTTTATTTTGTTAAGTTGAGTCACTATAATGGTATTATGATTACTTGAAGTACATCTGATGAACTAGATGCTTTAGTGAAATGAAGTGTGTGTTCAGGTCAGTGTGTAGGCTTTAGTAAAACACAGTAAACAGATCCTGAATCAGGTGTATGGCCAGACTTCTGAGGTCTCTCCACTCGACCAGAGCTAATATTAAGTACCACAAGCCCTGGGGAATGAAAGGGCTCTATGAGTCAGTCTGTGGCACTCATTCAGTCGCTCACTTCCTCTGCTTCTGTGTGTCATTAACCCACTGTCTGCTGCCTCTGCACAGAAACGCGGGTCTTGTGCTTTCTCCTCTTTGACATTCTCCTTAATCAGAAGTACATTAGAACCAGCCGCAGGCTGAGACACACAGAGAGAGCGCTTGCTCATTCTCTGGCTCTGTATGTCTCCTAGTGTTGCTGTTATTAGAAGAAGCAAGGGGGAGCAATTTAAACTATTTTTAGCAACAAAGCAGAGAAATAACTCGTACCTGGAACACATGTCATACATCAAATTATACCTAAAGAAAAAAAGTGCAACTGGAAAAGATTGGATTGAATGTTTTTTATAAATTAAACTTCAGTGCCCCCATAGCCTTGCCCTTCAGACTCTATTTCCCATCACACAATCGCTCTTCAAAGCAAAATGTCTTTTAATACTTTAACATTCCTTTTAATTTCATTTCCTCCTAATTCAATTTGAGGAATCCTTCTTACAAATAGTGCAGGCATGATGTAAAGGGTACAAAGAACTGACAGAGAAGGGTACTGCTTTTACTAAACTAACAAAAAAAAAATCCCTCCTCATTCAATTCCCCAGTGAAACAGCTCCCGATCCAGATGTCACCGCTCAGCTGGAATCAAGGCTAAGTATGGTCTAATAACCCATCTTCTGTCATATCAGTGCGCAAAACATTCTGGTGGAATCCGACAGCAGATGTGCACTGACCGCAGGCCCATCAAAGCCCTGTCTCATGGGGGTCGTACTTCAGACTCCAAACTATAAATGAATAAATGAATGCTGCTATGATAAATGCAAAGTACAATCCTGACACTCATCACACACGGCAGGGGTAAAATCGGAGAAATTTATACGCTGCTCAAGGGTAAACTGCTGAGATAGAGACAGAGAAGAAGGGGATTTTTTTTCAACCAGGAGGAGTTTTCACTACCTCCATTGCAAAATCAATACTTTACAAGCATTTGCACACTGCATCTGTCCCTGAAGGCTCTGAGCCAAGGTACCGTTTAGGCTCCACTCTGGTTACTGAAAATAATAATAATAATAATAATAATAATAATAATAATAATAATAACAATAACAATAAAAACTCAGCTTAGATGCAATGCAATTTTCACACCATCATATCTGTGGAATGTTGCTTTAAAAACATGAGATAGTGCTAAACATTCCTAGTGAATGTTAAATATAAAAAATAGGTTGTAAATGTCCTTGTATTTTGAATTAAAATGTAATGCCTTTAAAAATGTAGTATTAAAATATTATAGAAATACTAACGAGCTCATAATATTTTACTGCCTCTCAGTCTATATGTTAGCAGTAGCACTACAATGTTTATATACAATAAAGCAATTATATTATATTCATGAGGTAATAATATAGTTTTTTTTTTACTATTGAAATTATGTTTCAAATTCATTTGTATTTGTTTACCACAGTAATGTTTTTTTCTCTGATATTTAGCTATGTATTTCATGAGTCTTATTTATTTTGCAACATATATCATTTATGATTTTATCTTCCCGTTTATTAAAAAAAAGTGGCTTGCATAAGTATTCACCCCCATTGACTTTTCCCACATTTTTTAGTGTTACAACATGGAATAGAAATGGGATTATACATAATGACTCTATACAAAATAGCTCATAATAGTGAAGAGGGAAGAAAAATCTGTATAGCTTGCAAAATTATTGACAAATAAAAAAACGCAAAAGTTGTGATTGCATAAGTATTCACTCCGTTGGTGTGAAACGCCTGCATATAGTCACGTAAGTATTCCCTGTGGGGCATGAGCAGCAGTTTCTGAAATACTCAAACCACACTAACAACCGTGCCATAGTCAAAGTCA
This sequence comes from Pangasius djambal, assembly GCA_022985145.1. Classification (NCBI taxonomy): domain Eukaryota; kingdom Metazoa; phylum Chordata; class Actinopteri; order Siluriformes; family Pangasiidae; genus Pangasius; species Pangasius djambal. Next base: position 13,397,511 of record CM040998.1, read on the forward strand.
CTGAGATCACATTTTCTCCACATTCTGATGTTTGATGGGAACATTAACTGAAGCTTTTTTTCTGCATCTGCATGACGCTGCCACATGATTGGCTGACTGGATAATTGCATGAATGACCTGGTGTACCGGTGTTCCTATTAAAGTGGCCAGTGAGGGAGGCTAAACATCATTTAAGAGCCCTATAAAAAGGTTTTTGTTTAAGTCTAAAAACAGTTGGACTCTTTTTGCCTAGATGCTGATGGATCGTCAGGGATTTAAATGCTCAGCGATACCTTTGCTCTCTTGCCATTACTGAGTAGCAGGGGTCAATGACAGACTCTGCACACTCACTCTATCCTAATAAAAAAGCTCCATGGGCCCAGGTCCCAAAGGGTTGGGGTGTGTGGGGGCCGTACGGAGAGCGGGGGCTGATTTACGGAGCTATACTCTCCAAGGTTACGCCAGCGCTAATGCAATCTGTGGCCTGGCAGCCAGAGAGAAAAAAAGACTAAAGACTTCCGATACCAGCAGTTTCACTCCACATTTACCCCCTCTATTTCTTCACCAACCCCCTATAGCCCTCATTCGAGTCCAGCCTTTAGGGTCCAGAAAGCTGCTGACACATCAGCGTTCCAACACTGCAGTGGCCAAACTCCTGCAGCGGGACTTTAACCCATGCAACAACAGCACTATAACACTGCACTGTATACCACTACAGGTTTATATTTAATACAGTGCTGCTCGCGGGATGTGTTCTAATGGATCACTGGGTTTATATTACAACTCATCCTATAACAGCAGTTAAATCACCCCAAAGCTATTGAGAGTGTAATTACAGAAAACATATAGCATGTCATGTCATGTAAATGCACACAGTCTTTAATCTGAAGCTTAACTTGTGGAAAATTGCTTCAAACACATATATATATATATATAAATTTGCAGAAAGATGCAGAATGCCACAATATTGCAGTAAATAGTGCTTCTAGTAAAAGTATATAAGTAAATAGTGCTTATAGTAAAAGTATATAAGTATAAAGCATTTACAGTAAAAGTATATAAGTATATAGAGTTTATAGTATAAGTATATAGGCATATAGTGTTTATAGAATAAGAATATATACGTATGTAGTGCTTATAGTTAGGATGTACTTAAGCCTGTCGTTGTTCCTCTTTCGGCTGCCTTTCTTGACGCAACCCTCCCCAATTTTTATCTGGGCTTGGGACCGGCACAGAGAGTGCACTGTTGCACACAGCCCCAGTGGCTGGGATGGGTTCCCTGGCCGGGAATCAAACCCGGGCCGCAGAGGTTTGAGCGTCAATGTGCCAAAAAATCAACACAACACAAACTATTTCAGTATCTCATCAATGACAGTCCCTTATAGCTTTCTTTCTTTCTTAATCCTTTTTTTCTCTTCCCTTCGTTATCCTTCATTCTTCCTCTTAATTTCCACCTTTCTTCTTTTCATTCCCTTCTTTCTTCCTTATCATTTCCTTTTTCCTTTCAATTAATTTCCTCCTTTTGTCCTTTCATTTTCCCCATTACTTCCTCAGTGTTTCCTCCTGTCTTCCTTTTCTTTTTCTTTCTATTCCCTCCATTCTTCCTTGTCATTTCCTCCTTTCCTCTTTTTCACGTTGCCCTCTCTTTCTTGTCATTTCCTGTTTCTTCCTTTTCATTTTTTCCCTTTCTTCTATTTCATTTCTTCACTTTTATTTCCTCTTTTCCCCTTTTCATTTTCTATTTTCTTCCTTTTCATTTCATCCCTTCCTAATTTTCTTTCTTTCTTTCTTTCTTTCTAGTCTTTTCTTCCTGTTCATTTTCCTTTTTTCCTTTCTTTTGCCTTCCCTTCTTTCCAAACTTCACCCTGTTTAGTCTAGGCTAATTCACACCTGTTAGCCGAGACTGCACCACTGCATGGCAGCTACCAATCTGGGAGTGTGAAAGCAAACGCAGGAAGCCGCTACATCTTTTCAGACTGCTAACAAAATGTCATAGAGTTGACCAGTTACACTCTCTTGAACCTGGAGCCATGGAGAGCTGTGGCTTCATCTAAGTGGACTTGCAATCTCCTAACAGAAAGACAAAACCTCGCAACGCAAGACACCTGATTCCTGTGAGGGTTCGAATCAGGCGTATACGATTAGGGTTACAGTAAATCTCTGCATTTTGAATGCAAAATATAGAAACAAAGAATCGGTTGGCTGTACATTATTGCAGACCTTTAGGCAAAGCCTTTCATTCCATATTAATGAATATGATTCAGGATTTTTTTCGGAAGATCCGAAAGAAGGGTAAAGGAAGTGAGAAAGGCTGCGCTGAAATTGTTTCCAGCTGTCGAATGATATTGCCTTGTACAACCTTCACTCTTACACTTCACTAACCACGCATTCATTACTGAGAAATTAGTTTCCGTCAATTACACCAACACAGCCCATTAAAATAAATGGCAATAAATGAGAATCTCTGAGCATGAACAACACCCATCTTTTTCTTCTTCTTTTTCGTCTTATTTCTCAAGGTTTTTTTTCCCTCTTAGTATCATTCATTCATGGAGCCTATCCTGGGTATATTGGGTGTGAGGCGGGAAAACACCCTGGATATGACATCAGTCCATCACAACCAGATTACGGTTGATGTGTGTAAATCAGCTCAGGAGGAACACAGAGCACTTTTTTAATATGTTACGAATAAGTGGTGTGTGTGTATGTGTGTGTGTGTGTGTGTGTGTGTGTGTGTGTGTGTGTGTGTTCTTACTGTGACATATTGCAGAATTTGTGCCTTACCTTTCCTGAGCTCCCAGCACCAGCGTCTCCTGACACACTGCAGGGAAGAGAAACAGCTGTCAGTGTATTGCCATGCGGCAGTGATTGATATCTTGACACCAATTAATGTCTTATGGAGGTAAAACACAATGTTGCACTCATAAAGCAGTTGTTATGTGTCTAGACAAGCGTCTGCAGGCTGCCTTGGGTGTTACAGCACATAAGTGTAACGAAGCGTGGCACTCAAGCCACCTTGGATATCTAGAGGAGCACTCTGGAAATGAGCACCTCCCGGGGTTCTCAATCAACCCGGCTCCATTAGGAAAGAAAGAGAGGGAGAGAGGACGAGAGTTCAGAGTGGCGTCAGCTAACGATCTACAGCCGTGCCCCACACACACTCACACACACACGCACGCACGCACGCACAAATGTGCATATGACGCATGTGCGTTTTTGTGTGCAGTGAGTCATTCAACAATATGGCGTTTAAAACTAACTCAAAATGCAGCCGACAGCTATTCTGAGGTGCTTCTTTTTCAGAAAAGTACAAAGAACAACAGCAGGCGCTGACCCAGATTTCATTTTATTCAGGACATCATGGCTTTTACTGAATGTCGGGGATAATTTGGGAATATATTTAAGATTCATCAAAACATGGTAAAATCATTCCGTGAATATAAATATAAATGCTCAAACTGGGCCTCAAATTCAGAAATCTGATGAGTGACTGAAAGCAGAGGCAACTGAATTGTTATCAAAAGGCAACATTCAAAACCTAATCAGAAGCTTTGAGCACACAGGAATGGGAAATTTATGGACAGGAGAGACTGGAGTGTGTTCTGCATGTGAGCATGTGCAAGTTTGAAAATGGTATTTACCTTTATTTATTTAGTTAATGATGTTTTAGAAGTTAAGCAGTTGATGCTCTGGAACATTTACATTATGTAAAGTGAGACAGACTGTAACTCAGTACTAATGACAAGTGATACTATGTTAATCAGTAGATAATAATGATCTGGAACAGTATTACACATGGTAATTCATTACTAATTACTACTAGGTTAGTGTTTTGTTATTTAAAAGTAAATTATTCACATGGTAATGGAGAATATTGGATACTCATTGCTACATTTTAGACACTGAGGTCCTGGAATAGGGTGAGGTATTTTAGCTAGTACATATTCAGGCGCAAGATAAGGCTTAGATATTGGGAATTAAGGTAGGTGTGATCAGTAATTAGTTAGTAGTTATTTTAAAAGAGGCATGGTTAGGAAGCCATTCTGCAGGGGAAATCTAAGACTCGGTAATTACTGTGAAGTTAATAATAAATTCCTACTAACATAGTTCTTAGTAGTTAATAGGAATAAGATAAGTGTTAATGAAGAACTACTCATTCATTCCTGCTTAGTTCATGCATAGTTACCTATGAGGTGTTGAACACTGTTGTAAAGTTTTACCATCTCTACTACTGTGTCTGCAGGAGATTGTGTGAGATTACCACTGACAACAGTCATGACATTTATCTGTACTGAGAAAAGAACAGAAAAAATTGTTCACTTGATGCACACTTGTAATAGCAAATTGATTCTGCCATTAAACATTTTTAAAATATAACCACAAAAGTAAAATTATAAAAAATTAAGGTGTCAAGGTCATACAGAAATGTATTTTCTGATAATCTCCGTTTTTCACCCAGCAAGGCTTTGCATCAGGAGTAAAGTGAGACGCTATAGCATTTAATTTAAGGTGCACTGACTATGTTGGTAACTAATAATTACAAAATTCTCCAAAATATAGTGCTTTCAACAGGATAAATTATGCCTTTGATTGTGTTAAAATTGTTGTCTGTTGTAATCACGCATACAGTACAGATGTGGTTAACAATAGAGGAGTAGCATGTGTATTGTAACTACCACCACTCCATGTTATTGTGTCTTGTATAGAACTGGAAAAAGATGCAAGGAAATCAGTAAGGGGCAAAAAAGAGCTAACAGGTAATTGGTGAAAAAAGCAGAAGGAGATCCTGAACAGCTCACCTCAGGGCAGCACTGGCCAAGCTCTCTGCGATTTGTGGGCTGGAGATCCACTTGGTCTCGTCCACTACGGTGCGGGCATGAGGAAGACGCCCTACGTCCTTTATGGTCATCAGCATGTGGCGTGAGCTCTTGAGGATCTGCACAGCCTCGTCGTGGGCAATGCTGAGGAAACTGTGCCCATTCACCTCCATGATCTGATCTCCAACCTGCAGCCCAGGAGCGAGAAGAGTTGGAGTGAATTTCATGAAATAATTAAAGTTGGGAAGAAAGACTACGCCTGTACCTTTACCTTCCTCCTAGTTAACTTCTTATACATTTCTCTCTCTTTTAGACCAGCTGCCAATGACTCCTGACTCCTACCTATCAGCTTGCTATCAGAGTTGCTCACCAAATGATCCAAATGACCCGTTCCAGATTCTTTACTTATGGTGGAATAAGTAAGGAATTAAACACAATAGGACACGCTGGATCTTTTTCTTTATCAACGAATGACATGTTGCACGTTTTATCTGTTTATAGTTACATTTACTTACATTGTAGAAGCTATAAACGGCAGCCTCTCTTTTCTCTTTTATCTCTTTCTTAAAGTTAATAACAAAAAGCAGCTTCTGCAGTCTTCTGTCCTGAAGACTTTCCTGTGTATGAAAACTTAAAGTTACAGATTTCCCTCTGACTGTTACACAAAATCTTCACCATATTAATAATTACACACATTTTTCTCCATTCATGTGGAGAGAGCAACATACAAATCCCTGTGAAAGAGTTTTTATTACAGAAACAATTACATATTAGAAAGAGAGCATTAATAAACACCGTTCAGTGGGAACTACTCTCTGAATTGCTGTTATAGAAAATTAATCAACACTTTCTGACCAATCAGAACCAAGAATACAATAGACGTGTGGTATAAAGATAAAATTATTTTTCCTATATGAAACCTGATGTATCTAGCTCACTTATTTAAAAAAAAAATACATATATTTTTGCTATCATACCCTGATACACCAACAGAACATGGGTGTTAAAGAGAAAAGGCACTGACATCTTGAATCCTTTGATTATAATAAGAAATGCACGCATCTTTCATTATTGCTTTGGGTATTTTTGTCCGATCACAGAGCTTTTTCAGTTTGCAATGAGTGTGCCAATTGATAAGATTTGCATTAATGCAGGCTGACCTTTAACCATGGCACATCACAGGAACCGTGACTGCAGTGTGTAGCGATAAAAAACACACTGCTTTTGTCTATATCATGGAGCACTGCTTTATAATAGATCAGCTACTCACATTCATGCAACCATTTCACACAATCAATGAACCTCTAATCTAATGCAGTATCGAGAAAATGGGGTTCAAGTGGGAAAGTTATCGATTCAATAAACAGTGAGAGAATATCACTCTAACTGCAATGCGGCTTCTATAAGACCTATAAGGAGCGTAATAATCCAGTATCAGAGAGCACCTTGTATAGCAGTAATCAGCTCTCAGTGTTAACAGCACTCAGTCTCTCGGCTTTGCGTTTGACCTCATGAGGACACGGAGACAGCTTTAGGGAGCTGACGCTGCCTTCCCACATGATTAGCCAATCACAAGCCACAGACAAAAGAGCCCGATCTCAGGCTTAATGAAATGCAAGCTGCTAAAACAGCACAACGCTGGAGATGTTCTAACAGGTCAATAGGGAAATCAATGTAAAGAGAAGCATTCGTGAAAACCTTTTGCAGGCAGAACACAGCAGTCGATGGTCCAGATGGCATTTATTTCATAGATATTGAACAAATTCAATACTTCAGACATTTCTAATTAAAGATTCGCTCGGCCAATTTCCCTGGCCAAGTACGAGATAACGCCAAAGTGTCCTTATAGCAGTGAAGGCTTATACCATGGTCATTCATTTGTATATGCTGTGCTTATTTTAACCGAATGAAATGATCGAGCAAAGACAAGGTTATATCTAACATTTCCACTGTAGCCTATAAATCATTCCTTTCTGTGTAATGAATATTAATAACTCAGTCGTAACATCAGTGTTAAGACATTTTCATGGATGATGGAACTTTACATGTTTGGCTTAATTTCTACATTGAAAGTAAAACTTTTTAATAAAAAATGATCATCTTTAGATTTATGGCTGGGTGACATCACAATATGATATTATAATCACAATATATTAACTTTGTGATTCATTCTTATGAGTATCCTGGATATTGTCAGGCGTCACAATGCCATGGAGACGTAATTATTGCACCAATTTTATTTTCTCTTTTTATCCTCATTCATACATTTTTTGTAAACTTGGAATAAAACATCTCTCAATGTTTAATTCCTCATAACATCCTTCCACTGTTTCTTTGATGCTTTGCTACCAAAGCAAACATTTTTTTCAAAGAATTTTTTCATACTTTTTGTTATTATTTTGGTGTCAATTGTCGCTAACCTTAGTGGCATATATATAAAATACGGTACTTCTACAGTAATTTTTTTTATATCATCATATATAAAAATATATATAAAAAATGGTCTTCAAATATTGCGGTATGATATTTTCGCCATATCACCCACCCTAATGTAGATTACAAATTAAATTCATCTCATTGACAAGAGACTAATGCTGTATTCGAGGCGAGGTTACCTCACCACCTACAACCAGTAAAAGCCACAGTGATGTCAAATCAACATGGCCACTCACACTGTGAACAGTATAAAGTGCCCCTTCTCTACTTTCAAATTAGTTTAAAACAGAATTGGCTTTATATCAGTTAATACACAGACATTGTACTTGGTTAAATCTATAACATTAACCGTACTAATCACTGTTTTGAGAATCACTCATATAATTAACCTAAGCTGGTTAGCTTGCTGCTAATTCTACTCGCTATTGCCTGCTGTTGTTGCTGTGCTGCAATTTCAGTCCAAAATGTTGCATGAATGTTTGAGGTTCGCTGGAGTAGAAGAGAACCAATAGCCACTCAGGCCTGTAACTGTAAAAGTGCTGTTAAAGTAGCTTTTTTATGAGCTTTTTATGTTAGAGGCGGGGAAAGATGTTATAAACGTGGCAAATTACCAATTACAAGGCACCACGAGCGCAGCATAACACAATGAGAAGAGTGTGAAAGGTGACTGTTCTTTGTAAATATCAAAAACTGAAAGTTAGTAAGTATATGCCAGGGGTCTTTAATCTTATCCACAAAGAGCCAATGTGGTTGCTGATCCAACCAATCACCTGATTCCACATGAGTCCACCTTGGTCCTACCTCTTCTCCAAGCACTTAAATGAGCACTATTTCTTTAATCCTTGAATTGTACTGTTTTTATTGCTGTACTGACTCATCTCTCTCTCTACCAGGGATTTAGCTTGATAGTATTCTTAGATCCTGACCTATTTGTACTAACACGAGGATATGCTTCTGATGGCGACTCCAAAGCACTTCTGTAAGTCGCTCCAGAAAATGTGTTCATGCGGTTTACATGGCATTTTTTTCTTTATTGAGTTTGAAAATCAATAGTGACATCCTCGAGGGAGGATGTTTTTGTTATTTCTGACAGCGAGTCGTCCTTGTCAGCACCAGGACAGAGAGAGGAGACTTTTTGTCACTGCAGGCTGACCTGGATAACCTGGATATTCCTGGATATTTCTTTCCATCAGGATTCTGGATCATAATTAATTATGTAGACAATTATGCAGTTTACAGATCTAGCCTAAACAACAGTTATTTATGCTTGTTCCAACATTGTTACATAATATAAGGACCTCTGGCCTGGATCTACTTTATAGTGTCCCAATATGAGAAATTAACATGCACCTGCCAGTCGATTAGAAACAAGTATTTTCTGTGCCTGCGCTATAAAGAAGGAATAAACACTTTGGGTTGTGCTTATTTAGGAAAATAATCAACCACAAGGTTGGCTGCTGACCTAATGCAAAGCCCCAGAATGCATTTTTTCAACTTTTTTTTTCAATATTTTAATTTATTAGAGAGAAAAACATCATTTTTTAAAAATCTTTTTATATTTACATTTGATGTAATGCAATGTCCGCACATCTTTTTTTGAACCAGTAGAATTTGACAGCAACAGCGTTGACGGGGATGCCTCTGCCACGAACAAGTCTTTTTGTTGCAAATTTGTATGCCTCAAACACCCTTACTATATAGTTCAAACAGGAAGGGAGCTACTGAAGCAAAAATATTTCAGACATTTGACCTTGCTGTGACCTTGACCCTATCTGGATCAGTTCCAAAATCGAATCAATTCATCACTCGTTCTTGAGATATCGCACTAACGAGAATCTCGGACACAGGCACAAGGGCGGGTGGATGGACAACCCGAAAACATAATCCCTCCACCATCTAGCGGCAGAGGCATAAAATCTGTTTATTGATAGGTTAATTCACGTGAGCATCCACCATCCCTGCGAATGAGCTGTTATTATAGAATTGCTAACGTATTAAAATGAGTGCATTAATATATACCTGTGTTCTGCCTTGCCAGAACTGTTGACCAATCAGAATTGAGAATTCTACAGCGGTTTGAAGTGAGATCGTGTTCTGAGTTGGATCCAAATCCAAACATTGTACATGAATACATATTTTCTGACTTGCTCTCACTTTTCTGACCCGTCTTTGGCGTGGAATTTTATGAAAGCCCAGGATGGATGGCACAGACATTTACCCAAGATCAATATTACTTTCATGTTGAGTTCTGTCAAATAATTGCCAGGTGTCAAATGGGCTTTCAAATGGATTTAGGAAGAGAGCAGAAGGAACAGGGAATTATCCAAGAGAGGACAAAGCAGCTAGCATTTTTACACCGGGGTGGTTACTGACTTGCGTTTATTTTCCTCTTTGTTCTGCCCTGTGCAGAAAGACCAGGAGGGAGATTAGTTATCGATGTATGCATGTTTTTTCCCCCTCTTTTGTGCTAATGCAGTGGAATCAGTAGAGGAAGGGAGCTATAATTTGTTGGTGTACAGTACAGAAGAATGAAGAAAAAAACCCGAAAAGACAGAGCACCTGATTTAATGCTCCCAGAACCTCAAAGATCATCGTTGGCTTAAAGAGGACAAGCTTCTTTCAACTTTTATCGAACCTCTGCATCTTTTTATATATCATATGTATACTCCCACCATCTATATACATGCACAGCCCTTTGCCTCTTAATGGTCTTAGCCTAATCTCTGTGCCATTTCCACTACTCACTTCTGCGTCTCTAAATCCCTTTTTGCTTTCAAAAGTGGAGCATCTGCTTATGACCAACCCTCAAGGACTCTGTCTCTTCTCTACAATAGCACTAACCTGATTCAAGGCAAGCCTCAGCTATCTTGAGGAGAAGCACAGCAGATAGCCACTACTCTATTTTTCCCTTTCAGTGCTCTCCAGCTGGTCATAAAGCACACTATTAGACCACACCGGAGATCACTCACACACAAGCAAAAAAAGGTCCTCCGCCTCACCTACGGCCTTACATCCATCTTGAGATTGGCCCAGACGACGGCGGCCGCGTCTGACTGATAAACATGTCTACCGAGACTCGGCTGCAGTCATATCCAGCCGGGTTGGGATGGGGCCAGACGTTAATTAGACCCAGCATAGGGCCTTGCAGATGGGACAAACACTGGGAGGATCAGTCAAGATAAGCTTCTCTGAGGTTCACACACGGGTGGAGAAAGAGCTGTCAAAAGCGGCTGATGGGAGTCTGTTACTTTCCTCTGGACACGTCGCACTCTCAGGCCAATTCATTTAACCTGACTTTCTCCATCAGATTGTCTGACCCGTACTGTGATGTAACATTTTCATTTTAGTTCAATTTAACGTTTTATTAGAAACACTAGGATTCACGTTTAAATCAACAAACTGCAGCTAAACAAATTTAAACTTTAACTCAATGCTGCTGCACAAAGCAAATGAATCCATCCTTCTGATTTAAATGTAATGCAGCCTGCCTTCGCACACTCTTCATTCAACCGTCAAACATAACTACATATTTTTGAAAAAGTATATATATTTTTTAGAAACTACTCTTTCTGACCTGTAATTTCAAGCTTGTAACCAAACAGTCTGGTACATCTGTGCTGCATTTGTTCTCTCAAGAAAATATGCGTACTGCTCAAATCTGTTTTTTTAGAAACAGTTGAATAATTTTCTATAACAGCAGCTCTGACAGGAGTGTGGGCTGTTATTCAAATCCCAGTTTTATATTAATTCACTTGTTCTAATATGTTAAGAACTCATTCACTTGTGCCTCAGACTCTCTACATAATCTAAACCTCATCATAAACATATAAAATAAAACATGTTATTTAACAAAAAAACCTGTATAATCGCTGATATGGTGAAGCTTTCTATAAGGAGATGTTTATTTAACATTTATGGAAGGAGTCTCCAGTGTCAGCACTTCACAAACAGTCAGAAAGTATTCCATCAGGGGAAAGTGTTCAGGACAGAGCATTCTGCACCTTCCAGTTTGTCATTTGAGGTTTTTTTGTCTTTAACTTCAAGACTAAGAAAAAGAGAGTGTTTGGTGAAGGAACGATGGTTTGCAGCTGCAATAACGTAAGTGATACGTAACTTGTTTCAAGGACGTTCCACAACATTAATCGTAACTATATACAGAAAGAAATGTGATGTTCTTTAATTAGCTGGCAAATTGCTGTGTTATAAGAGGAATAAAGCATTTCAGGACATACTGTTACAGGAAAATGATCAATGGAGCGGTAACTGTGACTCGGGCCACATCACACCACCCAGCCATTTATTATTTTTCAGCATAAAATGTAAAGTTTCATTTTTCAAAAAATGTACAACACACTGTACCAGCACAAACTGTATGTTTTTGGTACAAACACGGCATAAACTAACCAAAATACTTATATTTTCCCAACATATGTGGTGAGAACCATAAGGGTTAAGGATTTTCATTACATTTTCGTCAATCATGAATCATTAAAATTAAAATATAAATGGTGATGTTTACAAAGCCCACTGATAAAATGGCGAAACGGTGCTCATAGGTTCACTTTAAGTAAACCTCGGTGCAACTGCACCATGAAGCAGTCTGCTCTCTGAGCCGAGCGTCGATAACGCAGTTGGCTGAATGGCTTCTATATATAAGGAGCAAAGAATGACTACAACTCATAAAAGCTAAATTACAGAGCAAAGTCAAAGGCTTTACCCTTTAATTACTTAATTAAAGATTAAAGAACAATAAAAGCTACAGTACTGTGCAAAAGTCTTAGGCTTCCTAATTCTTTAGTACAAATCTTGTTATAGGTGTTCATTTTATGACATCTGTACAAAACAGTTTATATTTCGAAACATTACTTTTCCAACCAAAAATTAATTGTTACAGAAAAATGTTTGTATGTCAGTAAAGAAAGCAACATATTACATAACAGACCACTTTTCCGGGTTTTGCAAAAAAAAAAAAGTGCAACAATCAGAGTCTCCAGAAGAACTGTGGCAAAACCTACCTGCTAATTTCCTTTTAAAACTGTACCTGAGACTATTCATTTTTCCTTTAAAAAGCAGAGTTGTCACACTAAATATTGACTTATTGACTGTTTAGTTTATTACTGTGTATTCTCGTTATATTAGATTTTTTTTTTTATGTAGAAATGTTTCATTTCATTATATTTGAAGGCACTTTTGCTTTACAGCATTTCTTCACGTGTCTAAGACTTTTGCACCGTAGTGTAAATCTATTGTCCTCAGTTCTGCCAAATGTTCCTGCACATCAGAAGTAATATACATAACTGCATAATCGATCTGCGGTTCGGAAGAAATTCACCTGTGTGAAAACAAACCTGTGATTATGACACTTTTCTCCAAACAAGCCCAGAGTTTTCCGATGGTACAGACTTGTGTGTTCAGACCACGTCCAACAAGGTCTCACTGTGTGACGATGTGTATTCTAACAGTGCAGACACATTGATGAAATGCTGGTTATCGACCCGGGAGGTTCACATTCCCACTGGGAGGGCAAAGCCAATCAGACACCTGTCTCAATTCTCACACAAATAGAGTAACAGCAGAGAGAAACACCTCCACACAGTCAGGTAGATCGCTATTACTACCACTCTGCTTTATGGCACAACGTCACCGAGTCCTACACCTTACTAAAAGCATTACTCACGGCGGGCCGGGAGGGAGAGATTTACACCGTCTTAAGGGAGCAGTTTATAATTCTGAGCTCCCTGCAGGCTGTAAGGCGAGTCACAGTTGTAACTAAAACATTGAGCTTTTTCCCAATACTCTTCTCAGCACCTTGTCGACTTGTCAATCCTACATCCTTTAGCCCCTAAATTGAAACTCGATAAAAGTCCAGCGCTGAGCAAATTCAAAATATAAAGAACGGGCATAACGTTTTTTGAATTCGCTCAGACAAATCAAGGAACTTTAAAACGTCAACAGTCCATTTCATCTGGAACAATTTGCAAGACCACCACACTTTTTCTTACAGACAAGTACTTTTGATTTTCTCAGATTATCTCACAAAATAAAAATTATCAACAATGGCTTGGTTTGTTACCGAGGAGTTACTGTTACCGCCCCAAAGTTGATCATTTTCCAATAACAACATGTCTCAAAGTGTTTTATTCCTTTACAGTATTTTATTTATCCATCTATAGTTACTTTTAATGTGGAATGCCCGCAAAACAAGTTAGTACCTGTTATCACTTATGTAATAGCAGCTATGAACAGTTGTTTCTTCACTGGTAAGACAAAAAATGCAGCTTGTGACAACATCCTCTGCCTTACCTCTGACTGTTGCAAAGTGCTGACACTGGAGACTCCTTCCAAAAATGCTTAATCAATATCACTTCCAAGAAAACTTCACCATATCAACGATTACACACTGGCACAGCTCAGCTCAGCTGGCAGAGCATGGGACTCTTGGTCTCAGGATCGTGGGTTTGTGCCCCATGCTGGGCACCAAACCCTAGCCACTGGGGATGCACATGCTAGTGCACTCTCAGTGCCGGTTCCAAGCCTGGATAAATGGAGAGGGTAGCATCAGGCAGAGCATCTGGCATAAAACCTGTGCCCAATCAAAATGCAGACAATGGAAGGTGATCCGCTGTGGAGACCTCTAACAGGAGCAGCCGAAAGAACAACAACAACAACTTGGAACGTTCACCAAGCAAGTCCCTGTGAATGACTTGTAAACATTTTTTCTCTAATAACATGGCCATCCTTTGGCTTTATAACTGCCTTCAACCTCTTGATCCTCTCAGTCCTAACCCTGATTGCTCTGGTCTCTGTTTATATAACCACCCACCCCCCACAATTTTTCTCCTCAATTTTGTTCACCTGCCGTTTCACCTGAAGTCGGTCAACCGGTCAACTACGGTCAACTACTGCCCATGCTGTATCACTCAAAGGAAAGTGCTATCTGCCCTCTTTCACATACCTGAGCTCACAGACACCCACGGTTGGTTAGTGTGACTGTGACTGACGGGGAAGCAAGTGTATAACATGCCTCTCACTCAGACAGCACGGCCAATTTTCTCCCTTGGCTCTCAGCCATGGGTGGCTGTAGCATCGCTGCGATTCAAAATGCCTGGCACTTTTCAGTCGCGCCACTCTGGAGCTGGAATTCTACTTTTTGTAGATAAACTGTGAAGCGGAGCTACATTTTAATCTAATCCAGCAAATCCAATCTGGCCAATCATGTAGACTGATTATTTACTTTAGGGTTGTTGCATTGGGGTTGGAAGTGAATTCTGTAGGATGACTGGTTATCACTAGGCCAGGATAACAGTATTAAAAGTACAAACTGCAGCTTTAAGAGAGCGTGCAGTTTGAGTTTGTAGGACAGGCATATAATGAATGGCCTAAGGAACTACAGTATGCAAATAAAGTAAAGTGGATTATGTTTCCCAGCTCTTACTGCAAAACTCTAGTGCTATATTAGTGGGTTTGTGCAGGATTTGTGTGTGCGTGGCCTGGATATGTATTTATGTGCTCATGTGTGACTCCATGCATTAAATATATGAGTGTGCATGTCTGTATCAGTCTATTTAGGACGGCATTTCTGTGGCTTTGCTTCCAAATCTCAGCTGCAAGAACGCCTTTAATAATGCCTACACATTATTACTCTTTTTCTTACAGGTTCCTTTTTCATATTTTGTGTTACATATTTAGAAAGTGACCTTGGGTATATATACATTGAATGAAAGAATAAATAAACAAACAAAAAACAAACAAAGAGATCAAGTCTCTCCTCATGACCTTCACACAGCTCAGTTCCACCATTTTAAGAATAAATTCTGTTTCTGAATTTGTTTTTTTTTAGCTCCACTGTGACTTTCCCAAATCAGAACAACTATACCAAACCAACAAAATAACATCTGGAAGAGAAAAACAGCAGCTTTTCATTAATATTTTCATAGGAGCATAAAGACCTGGAGAATACTGAAGTCTGTGTCCAGACCTGAGAGATGTGGTTCTGCATTACCAAAAAACAGAGTTAAATATTTAGTTGTTTTTCTCTACACGAGGAAGCAGCTAGAGCTTCAGGCCCCAAAACCCTATTTACAGGAGTCTAGGGTAGAGAATGAGGGGAGAGAAAATGGAAATGTGAGCACTAGGCTTATTTGCCACTCCAACGTTTCATCTCTAATGAGCTGCTTATTCCGTGGAACAGATCAGCTCATGAAAGTTGGAGTTCTCATCGGTTGAGTTCACTCGCTGCTGCTGGGGGTGGCCCCACATGGACGACCTGAAGAACTGTTTGGATTGCTGGGGATGGTGACACCTGGGGGCTGGGGAGATGGTTTGGGGATCTCATATGGGGAGCTGTACTGTGATGGCTTGGGACTGCGATTGCTGTGGTGGCTTTGGAGCTGCGGTTGCCAGGAGCACCTTCGTACTCAGGACTCCATCAATGGACTTCTTGCGAAAAGTGTGATGAATTTACTCGTTGCACAATTGCACTATTTGTCCTTATAGTACACAATAATAGAAGGGATTTATTTATAATTGCACTATCTATTGCACCCAGATGAGGATGGGTTCCCTTTTGAGCCTGGTTCCTCTCATGGTTTCTTCCTCATATTGTCTCAGGGAGTTTTTCCTTGCCACCATTGCCTCTGGCTTGCTCATTAGGATAAATTCACATATTTACAATCTATTTTTTGAATCTATTTATGTCTGTAAAGCTGCTTTGTGACAATGTCCATTGTTAAAAGCGCTATACAAATAAAATTGAATAGAATTGAATGAAATGACACGGCGATTCACAATGAGCAGAGAATTACGTCCTCCGATAGGCAGCAAAGACAAGTAGCTCTCTTAGGGTTATTTAGTTGTCCCTCTTGGGCAAGGAATGTCAAACTCGTATTCTGCCCAGGCCACATTAGCATTTTTGTGAACCCTTGAAGGACCATAAACTAAGGGTATTCATTCATTATGCTCACTTTAATAGATTAACACTAATATTGAACATTGAGAGATTTAAAAAGAGCTCACATGGGCTTATCACTGCTAAAAACGGACAAAGTCCTTAAATTCCCATTTCCCTTGTCTTCGCACTCCATCCGCTGTTGTTTTTTCTAACATTTTTGTAGGTTAATATATTTGTAGTAGAGATGTAGGACTCAAGTCCAGATGTTTTCTGAATTGACTTGTACTTGTATATGATTTATTGACATTTTTACTTAAACCTGTCTCAGTCATGGGCATTCATCTCACTAAATATGGTCTTGGTCTCGGCAGAGAGTTGTAAAAATAATGTATGCGTTTTCTTTTTACATGCACAAAGTTTTACAAGAAGTAATTTCTTGGGGCTTGGCCTCAAAAAAGGATTCAAGGGTTTTCAGTCTTGAACTTGGTTTGTTCTTGCTTTCAACTGGACTTGATCTTGACTTGGCCTCAACCCCCTTAAGACTCAGTCTAGGCTTGAGCTCAGCTAGTCCTGGGTTTGGGCTTATCTTGGGCTTGACAACGGCAGTTGTGACTCCAGTGCTACCTTGTGGGGCCCCTACAACATGGTCTGCTGTGAATTCTAGATATTACTGGTGTACTGGGAGAATCCATACAAGGCCAGGAACCTATACCTATACAAAAAACCCTCTGAGGAACCCCTTTTTCTACAAGGATAGCACACAATAGTCCTTCTGAGGGAATCATTAAAGGTGTGGTGTAGAATTATAGAACGGAGGGTGTCCCTTTCAGGTTAGGTTTCACATAATTTAGCATAATTAAATAAAAAAATACTCCAAGTTTCTAACTTGCCCTACCTTAAATGGTTAACACTGACCATCATACCTGTTTTTAGAAAAGAATG
This sequence comes from Pangasius djambal, assembly GCA_022985145.1. NCBI lineage: Eukaryota > Metazoa > Chordata > Actinopteri > Siluriformes > Pangasiidae > Pangasius > Pangasius djambal. The sequence continues at coordinate 13,414,575 of CM040998.1, forward strand.
TTCACAGATCTGATGTAAGTGTTGTGTTGTCTTTTCTGAAGGGTGAAACTACAGCATGCTGCATTAAGCATTCCACCACATTAGTCATAAAATGTGCACATCTTCAGCATGTGTGCACTTGCCCTGATCCTAACTTTTTTTTTTTGTCGTCAAATCAAGTCCTGGCCTCAGCTTTACAAATATTTCTGGTTTCTTTCTTTTAACACTCCAAACTCAGCCCAAGAAGAGCTTTTTTTCTAATCAGCTAATGGGTTGTGTCAACTGGATTAAATGCGGTCTTAGCTCTGTAGTGCTCTCCGGTTTGGAGGTCTGGAGTTCTGGAGTCTGACACCTCAGGTCTCTTTCTCACATTCAATCAGCAATACTCTGTTTTGTGAAGCAGTTCATGTCCAGCAATGCCCTGAGGCTGCTCAAAACCTTGCCTCACTCTCACTTTTGCAATAATCAGCAAACTGACAGAGTCCAGTGCACTCTTACCACCATCACTCTAGCTTCCTGAAGTCAACGTAGCTTCTATTTTTATGACTGTTGTGGCGCCATTACACTATAAACTCTCACATCAATAAAGCACAGAAATATACTCCAACAGTGGCACCACTGGCAAAACCGTTGAGTTCTCTTCCCACGTCAAGCAAACAAACACATAACAAGAGTAGGACTATGTCAATGCCATGGTGCCTTTATTTCAGTAACAGATGTAGCTGTTGCTCCAAGCAGTAGGCGTAATGAGAGCCAGGGTGCTCTATAAAAGTGGCGCTCTGCATCAATAACACTATGTGTCCTTGTTTACTTTAACTTTTTTTTTTTACTGTCTACATTTCTCTCACATACTGTAAAGAACTTTGGGTTGCATATAACTAAAGTTATTATTAATACCTGACAGAGTTATTTTCATTCAGTAACTGCCATATTTGTTGTTGGGTTTTACCTTTAAACCTCCACACTCTGCTGCTGATCCGTGGTCCACTCCGGCAATATAAATGCCGAGGGAATATTCTGCTCCTCCACGTATCATCAGACCAAGCGGACGTCCGTCATCCAAGGAGATGGTGACCTAGAGGGACAAATACATACGAAAAGACCCAAACATAAAACCGTTTTAAAAATCCTCACTCAATCCATCATGCTGTATTAGCGAGTTATTGAGGCTCTTTTCTGACAGCTATCCATCCATCCATTAATATATCAATCCATCTATCCATCTACTCTTCCGTCCATCTATCCAGCTAACATCCATCCTTCTATCCATCTAAACAACCATTCCATCCATCCATCTATCCATCTAACCAGCCATCTATCTAACCATCACTCCATCCATCTAACCATCAATCCATCCATCTGTCTGTCCATCCAACCATCCTTCCAACCATCCATCTATCCATCTATATAGAAAATTCATTCATGTATCCATCTAACCAACCATCTATCCATCTCCACATCCATCTATCTATCCAATCATCCATCCATTATGTCAGCTCTTTAATATCACCTTTAATGTGATATAGCAACCAACAAAATTCAAGTGAAAAACAAATAGAAATGATTTGGGGGAAAAACGAAAAATCTTACAAGAACATGGTTGCATAAGTGTGCACACCCCTTAACTAATACTTTGTTGAAGCACCTTTTGCTTGCACTACAGCACTCAGTCTTTTTGGGTAAGAGTCCACCAACATAGTACAACTTGATTTGGCAATTTTATTACACTCTTCCTTGCAAAAATGCTCCAATTGCAAGGTGAAATTGCAAGGGAATCTCCTGTGCACAGCACTCTTCAAGTCACTCCACAGGTCTCCGGTAGGATTTAGATCTGGGCTCCGACTGAGCCATGCATTTGTTGACTTGGATTTGTGCATTGTCATGCTGGAAGGTGACATTTTCCTTCATCTTTAGTTGTCTAACAGAGGCCTGCAGGTTTTAAAGCCCCAGTCCCAGCTGGAGAGAAGCAGCCCCATGCCACCACCATGTTTCACTGCGGGTATGGTGTTCTTTGGGTGATGAGCTCTCGTTTTTGTGCCAAACATATTTTTTAGAATCATGTTCAGATTTTTTTTTTCATGGGAAAGGCCTCCAATCTAGCCACACTGCCTCATAGCTTAGTCAAATGAAGAATAAAAGAGATTGCTGTCACATGCAGGGAGTGACCAGTTCTTGGTAGATATTCCTGCAGCTCCTTTAATGTTAGCGTAGGTCTCTTGGCAGCCTCTGTGAAGAAGTTTTCTTCTTGTCCTTTCATCAATTTTGGAGGGACATCCTGTTCTTGGTGATGTCACTGTGGTGTCCTATCTTCTGCACTTGTTGGCCTTCATGGTGTTCCATAGTACATCTAATGGTTTGGAAATTCTTTTGTACCCCTCTCCTGATCAATACCTTTCGACAATGAGATCCCATACATGCTTTGTAAGCTTGTGTAAGATTGTGTAAGCTTGTAAGCCCTTTATGGACCACGGCTCCAGCAGTCAGAAGAAACCAAGAAGATGTCAAGCAAATAGTATAGAAACAATTGATCTTTATTTGGGTTTAATCAGAATCACTTCATTGATGACAGGTATAACAATTAATTTTGAACATGAGGTTAATTCTGAGCACAGGCACATGTTCCATTACAGGGTGTGCTCACTTAAGTGTACATTTTTCTTTTTTACTCCTCTAAATGTTTCTATTTGTTTCACTTGTATTTTTTTCATCACTATATCACATTGAAGGTGGAAAAAGATCTGACGTGATTTATCTTGGTTTCAATTTTACATCTCAAAAACCTGCAATTTTAACAGGTGTGTGTAGACATTTTATATCCACTATCCAATCCATCCATCCATCCATCTATCCATCTATCTATCTATCTATCTTATAAAAGTCTTTATAATTGATTGTGGATGATTATGCTTTGTCATGCCATTTTAGCGTGCATCATTAGACACCAAAACCAAAGGATCTAATCTCAGAGACCTGAGCCTTTTTTTTTTCTTTTACATAAATGAGTCAAGCTGTCTGAGTCATCTATAAAAGCTTAAACTCTTTAGCACCATTAAGCATTTGAAGATTACTATCCAAAATGTTATTACAGTGCACTTATTAGCTGGCAATGACATGAGAGAACAAATACCAGGCAATTTAATATCTTAATAACTTCTAAAGTCACTGCAAAGTCCTTAAAAGTCTAAACAGCCAAATCACAAACATCTTGAGATGCAGGTGCAATGTTCATATGATAAATGACTATAGATCTGTCTGGTTCAAATGGGGAAATAAATCACGCTGACAGATAGAAAGGATTTGTTGCCCGGGCTGGACCTAGACTCATATCACTCAGCTCCCTTTGGGCAAAAGCAACATATCATACACTGTTCTGAAATGCCTCTCCTGCTAGCCGTGAACGCCTGCTTCTAAACAGAGCACATGCCTGTCATTTTTAATTAGGATTGTCTCAAATCATCAAGAGAGTTAAGAAAAAAAAACATCTTGTAGAGAATATCTGGTAATTGGACTCAGTCCTGCCCTTCTCAAATACTGCGCTGGAAGTGAGTGTTGTGTTTGGGGTTAAAATCCGAGTAGTGCACGAGGCAGAGTCGGGATTGACAGGAGGGGTGAAGGAGGGTGAAAGACGGAAAGAGAAAAAGCGACACTATAGAGTTCAGAGTTGATTGACTAAAAGGCCTTTTATCTCTCGCGCGCTATGAAAGAGAGCGAGAGAGACAAGAACAGAAAAGAAACAAACATATTAGAGAGCACATTTTGGATTAATAGAAAGGGTTAAGGCAGGGGTTGCCAACTGGTGAAAAACATTTCAGTGGATTGAACGAATTACTTGAAATAATACTGTAGCAGAGCCAAAAATATATTTTAAAAATGTCACTGTTGTCTAAACACGAACCAGCTCAGATTTTGTAGCAAATCCTCTGTTACAGTTTATCCAATAACATTCATTTCTGTAAATCATTTGGCTTAAGGCA
>CM040998.1:13418627-13461436 GCA_022985145.1 Pangasius djambal
AAAAAAAAAAAAAAAAAAAAAAAAAAAAAAAAAAAAAACATGACTTATCTTATTTAAAGCCATGAACTAATTTTAATAGTTAATAACTACAAGGTAATTGTTGTCACCATTCCTTCATGCTAGCTGCTTAGCCAAACCTTTGTATAGGCATATGAATGATAGACAGAGAACAAAAAAAAAGCAGTGAGCCACACACTCACCCTTCTCTCCACCCCTTGTTGTGGGGCATGTCCACGGCGCTGGCTGTGTCGTCCGCCTGCAGTGTGCTGCTCCAGCAGGTCAGGGGGTGGAGAGGTGCTTCGGCCCTGAGGATCTACCCATGTGTACACATGATTGGTCACATAACCTCCAGGGATCCGCCCCATTGAACACACTGATAAGCAGAGCTTCTTGCATCCCTTCAGCACCTTTCGAGGAGGACGAGAAGGATGGAAGGATATGAGAGGAGAAAGAACTGAGGAGGAGGAGAGAAAGAGGTGTGTTTTCGAGAGAGCAATTATTGAGGCCTTATCATTTCACTCCACATCTGGAGTTAATGCCTCGCTGTTTATGCAGATATCATTAATCACAGCACTTAGTCTGCGTGTTAATTTAATCCATCAGTGCACACATAGGCAAAGTCAGCCAGATAAATAATTACTGCTCTTCATCACACTTTAATTTCAATAAATGTTAATGTCACATTCAGATCTGACTGACGTGTGCACGGGAGGGCGCAGGTTCAAATGACTTCCTCTGCATGATAGAGTGTAAAGGGATGGGTGAATCCATACCCACTCATGTACAGGACACCTGTAGACCAAATAAACTCTCATAACGTCGCCGTCCTGCTCTCTGAGCTCCATTCATCCCTGGAAAACATCCACAGCCATCCATCTCACATTTAATATGAAAGCTTTATAGGGACCGGGGAGTTTTTTTTATGCTAGGCTGCGTATATAGACGCTTCCTCAATGCTCAATGGATGAAGTTCATAAGAGTCTGGTGCTCTTGTTTTTACAGAGGATGGGGCCTTTATTGACTCTGAGCCTTTGAGCGAGTGAGAAGGTGAAAGCAAAAAAAAAAAAGAGAGAGAGACAGGAGCAGAATAAAAGAGTGCATTGAGTCAGAGGTACACATGTATCAATAGCACAAAGACTGTCTGGAACACTTTGGAGCCTCTTGTTAAGGCTCTGTTCTACCTGACTGACTGACACTTACTCAGTTATGAATACACAGAGAAGCACTTCCTCAGGGAGAAGAAGTAAGCAACTGTAAGATCACAGAAGCAGAGGCTTGCTTTTCTAAAGAAAATTTTACGGAAGAGAAATATTCCATAATACAACGCTGAATTACTTTTACACTCAATGCAGGCAACATACAATAATGGCTGCTGCTGCTATAATAGTAATAATAATAATAATAATAATAATAAAAATACACACCATTTGAAACACCTGTACACCTGCACATTCATGCAATCCAATCAGCCAATCATGTTGCAGCAGCGCAATGCAAAAAAAATAAATAAATCATTCAATGCACATACAGGTCAAGAGCTTAGGCTCATGTTCACATCAAACATCAGAATGATGACGACTGTAAACCCAGTGACTCTGGCATGATTGATGGTGCCAGGTATTTCAAAAGCTGCTGATCTCCTGGGGTGTTCACGCGTAACAGTCTTTAGAGTTTATACGGAATGAGAGAAAAAAACATCCAGTGAGTGGCAGTTCTGTAGGCGGAAATCCCTTGTTGATTAGAGAGGTCAGAGGAGAATGGACAGACTGTTTCGAGCTGAAAGGAAGGCTAGAGTAACTCACATAACTGCTCTTCACAACTTTGGTGAGCAGAAAAGCATCTCAGAATGCACAACACACCAAACCTCGAGGCTGATGGGCTCCAACAGCAGAAGACCACATCAGGTTGCAGTACTGTCAGCCAAGAACAGGAATCTGAGGCTACAGTGGGAGGAGGATCACAGGATCTGGACAGTTGAGGATTGGAAAATATCACCTGGTCTTTTTCTTCAACCGTCCAGTTTTAATAATGATGATAATAATAATAATAATAATAATAATAATAATAATAATAATTAGTATTATTATTATTGTTGTTGTTGTTGTTGTTGTATACACTATAAACTGTATACATTAAATTTGCAGTTTGTGGATTCTTTATTGCTGTGCTGCCTTTTAGAAGAAGAGATTACAATTAATTTAGAGAAAGCTTGACTGCACCTTTCAGACAGACTGAGATGAGTAATACAGGGGCAGGAGCACCTCTAAATAGGATCTAGAATTGCCTATAGGGTATCAACAAGAGAGAAGGCAATTTTAAAAGGCAGATGAATCAAATTGCGCTCATTACTGTCCTAGCTGCACAATTTGACTGTCGTGAAGCCTCTGGATATTCTTACTCCAGTAGTCCAATCTCAATAACTAAAGCTTTGGACAAGTCTCTCTATATAATACAGTGCTCATGTAGACCAATGTTCGGAGATATTTATATGTAAAAAAAAAAAATGAGATGAATCCAATACTTACTGAGGCACAACAATGTGTGCCTCAACGTTCAGATTACAGATGAGACGCTAAAACACTGGAAGCATGTCGCACAGACCTCATGAAGAATTAAGTGTCAAGTGGGTGAGTCAGTACTGCATCAGAGACCAGGTCGTTTTCATATATAAATACCACATTCCATAAATAAAGACCGCCTTTCTTTGGTAAATACCATCTGACAACCTGAATAGAATATCTGTCCTGACTGCCATGGACTGTGTGTGGCTCATGTTTAAAAATTAACATAGTGACATGACAGAAGGAGAATTGTTACATTTAAAAAAACAAAAAAAAGTACCAAACTCTGTTAGCCACCTACCGAGAACCACCTGTCAGATTTAGCCATTTACCCCCCAGGGCTAAGACACCAGTCATGCAGAGAATGACACAGGAAGTGGCAGAAAGATAGTGAGAGATGAGTAGAGGGAGAGATCTAAAGAGAAATATTTCAATATTTTGACAGGCCTTCAATGAATAATCCATAAGCCTATGGGCTCGTCTTGTCAGGGAAAAAGAATTGCAAAGCAGATGTCTTCATGCATGAACAAAGCAGACCTGCAACCCTGTGTGAAGCCAATAACAAGCCAAACTCGAATCAATTTGTAGTATCATCCAGGGCAAGAGTGAGAGTAGTATTGCCAAAATTCAACACTAAAATCCTGCACATGCATTATACAGAGATGGTGCTGTGTGCATTTGTCATAATTATGTATGCTTTATATCCTATTATACCACAGCATGGCTGACATCTCAAATCTTACATTGTTGATTAATTTTCTACAACAGCATGGCTCCGACTGTAGTTCCGGCTGTAACATAAATGACAGGTTTACATTAGTGCTCTAATTCTAATATGTTATTGTTCCTATAGTAACAGCTCATTGACAGTCTAATAATAGGGCTAAGGCTAATGAAGTTTATTTAATGCCAATTAAAGCATGTCACTGCACAAAATTTGAATTTAAATTTGAAGATGAATCATTTCAAATAATGAAAAAGTTTATGGAAGGCGTCTTGGGTGCCAGCACTTTGTAGCAGTTAGTAACTTTCCTGACATGAGAGAGTCTTCAGGCCAGAGGAGTTGCACTTTCTGGTTTCTCAGTCACACCACAAGCTGCACTTTTTTTGTCTTATTAACTTCAGGAGAAGCTGGTGAGCAAACGAGTGTTAAACAGCTGCTATACCATGAATGATAACAGGAACTAACTTGTCTTCCTGACACTCCTCAACATTAAATGTCACTATAAGCCATTAAAAAGTGAGATGTGTCATTCTGTAATAAATACACAAACAAAAATCCCTGTTGTGTAAGTGAAATGATCATTTCAGTGTGTATTATTTTCATAAGACAGCACAGTCCTTTGTGTGCTTTTTCTTATTTATACTACAGCACTGTTGAATTAAATCGGATTTGTCAGAAAGGGTTGATTAATTTCCTATAACAGCACAGCTCTAACAGTCGTTCCAGCAAATCACAAGTCTATATAAAACCTGTTCTGGCAATAGCATGTGGGCTATTTCTGTGGCATCATTCTGTGGATATGTGGCCCCAAAAAAAAATGCCAGCAGCGACCCACATCTGGGCCACACCACAATTGGTTTTACTCGCTTGCTCCTAGCTGCAACCTGATTCTGATTGGGCAGGTGATTAAAAAAGCTCTTGACGTCACTTAACGCTAGGGATGTTGTTGTTCTTCTTCTTCCGGGTGCTCCCGTTAGGGGTCGCCACAGCAGATCATTGTTCCACATATTTGATTTGGCACAGTTTTTATGCTGGCTGCCCTTCCTGAAGCAACCCTCCCCGATTTTATCCGGGCTTGGGACCGGCACTAGGAGCGCACTGTTTTGTGCAACCCCACTGGCTGGGGTCGGTTCCCCGGCCAGGAATCGAACCCAGGCTGCGGCAATGAGCGCACTGAGGCCTAACCACTAATCCTCCAGGAACTCTGCTATTCTGAAAAGATATATTTCTTAAAAACTTCTGGAAGTTCTCCACTTTGCCAAGAGAAAAAGCAACTGCATTTCATCCATCTTGTAACTACTTCTCGTAAGATTACGTGTAATACATGTGGCGAAGTTTTAGGTGGAAAAAACGCCTAGCATGAAAGTATCTTAAATGTTATTTTCGCTTTTCTATCAGAACACGTCTTACCATTAACAGAAGCTTCTAAGCTGAGCCGCTCAAGCGTGCACTTGCTCAGGATTGGTGTCTAGCTGAACTAGATAAAACATGAAGCGGATTTACCTGGATCCTAAACAACTACCAATGGTTCCGATCCTAAAAGAAACGTGTACTATTTATAAACTATAAACTTCGATGCCGGAAAATTTGTATTGCCAGGTAATACTGGCAATGCTGACAGTCTTATCATATTCATATAAACATGGATGAATATGGATACACAAACAGTGGGATCTGTTCTGAGCCCCCAGGACTGACAATGCAACGTACAAGACAACACAAAGCCTCTACACCCAAGTACATGCAGTGCAAATATCACGAGTGTAAGACAAGAGAGTTCTACCTCGGTAGACAATCTTTAGCGGCGCCTTACTTGTCACAGAGCAAACCCACAAGCCATTAACACCTGCTATACTGCATAGAGTTCACTACGTCAAACAGCAAGTCAACTTATTGTCAGTCTCAGGAAGAGACAGCATGTCCAGACAAAAAATGCAGAGACAGCTCAGAGGATTCATTCTGTAGACATGGCTGTTATGTGCCTGTAGGCTTATACAGTACGTTAGACTATGTACTTTCTAACTGTTTTGCCGAGATGAACGTTATTGGAAAGAAAGCTGCTCGGGCCAATACAGCAGTGATGAAAGTCAGAAATGACTTACTCATGTAGGAAATATAACCAAGGCCAGCGGCCTGATAATACTGCCTTGTTAAAGTCTCAGCTTTTTACTCAGTTATTCATCTTATAGCATTTTGTTCAATATCTACTATGAACTATTCACTAACAGTGAAGGTAATGGGAAAGGAAAGTCTGGATTCGCAGATTGGTTCTGGAAGTTTAAGGAGTTACGGTTCTGCTGAACCGGCATCAGTGAAAATCACCCTGATAAATGGCATATGTATGTAATGTCTCTTTAAATTGTATATTGTTAAAATTCAGTGGAAATAGTGAAGAGGATCCAAATACAGAATCCAAGAATGTGTTATTTTGAAACATAATGTAGGGTAATGCAGGGTGAAAAAGAACCCTTCACCGGTCCATTTGAATACAGCACATTTGCAAATGCCTAGGAATCACCAGGATTCACAGGGCTTGATTTGAGTGCCAGTACAAGCAGATTTTGCAGGTTAATGCCATCATTGCTGTTGTTCTGGTTGGGTGCAAGCTAATTTTTTCATATTTGAACTCTGTTGCTCTTTGTGATCATAAATTATCCTTTTTTAATCCAAAGAAGGCATGCTTTGCCCCCTACAGAGACCACCGCACAGCAAAAATGTGCATGCCTTACCCCCTTCAGAGACCCCCTCTCAGCACAGACACTGGAATAAAATCCTATTCCCTTGACTTCAGGTGCAAACTTTAAGGTCCCAAGGGCACAGTTCTTACAGCTGTTTTTGTGAATCACAACTAAATACAACATATGTGTATATAATACTGGTGCCAGAAGGGCTGGGTTGAGTATTTCAGAAACTGCTGATCTCCTGGGATTTTCACACAAAACAGTCTCTAGAGTTTATAAGAGAGTTTATAGAATGGTACGAAAAACAAAAAAACATCCAGTAAGAGAGAGTTCTGCAAGCAGAAGTGCCTTGTTGATCAGAGAGATCAGAGAACAATGGCCAGACTGGTTCAACAGTCAAAGAACGTTGTCTGGTCTGATGAATCTCAATTTCTGCTGAAGCACACAGATGATAGGGTCAGAATTTGGAGTCAAGAGCATTAATCCATGAACCCAACTTGCCTTGTGTCAACAGTTCAGGCTGGTGGAGGTGGTGTAATGGTGTGGGGAATGTTTTCTCTGCCATACATTGGGTCTCCTAATACCAATGGAGCATTGTTTGAATGCCACAGCCTCTCTGAGTATCACTGCTGTCCATGTACATCATTTTATGGCTACAATTTACCCAGCTTATAATGGCTACTTCCATGTGCCATGTTACAAAGTCATCTCAAAGTGGTTCCATGAACATGACAGTGAGTTCGGTGTACTTCAATGTCCTCCCCAGTAACCAGATCCGAATCCAACAGATAGAACATAGTGATGTGACAGAACAGGAGATTAGTGGTATGAATGTGCAGCTGACAAATCTGCAGCAATTATGTAATGCAGTCCTGTCAACATGGACCAGAATCTCAAAGGAATGTTTGGAATCCATGCCATCAATTCTTTGCTTTTCGAAAGGAAAAACAACCCAGTTGTGCCTACTAAAGGCCACAGTTTAAACGTTTATGGAACGTCTTTTATTCACACATAAGCTTCTATTTTACCAGGATGTGAGATGCTATGAATCACATGGCATGAATTTTTTTTTTTATAGTGTTTATAGCAGGAAACCATGCCAAGCGGACTACAGCACAGCTGGTGACCTCTGTGTCATTATATCTACATTCATCATTTACCCTCTGAACAGTTTAATGCCCTTCCATCTCTATATTAGCCTGACATTTGTATATTAACTCCCTTGTGTATTTTTGCAGATTTTGGACTGTTGGCATTCAAAATAAAATGTATGCACTTGTAAACAAGTTTGTGTTTAGTTGAACACTAAAATGTCTATCTTAAAATATAGTGACAGCGAAAACAGAAAATAGATTTGTGGCAAATTTTGTGGGTCTGCTGTTTATTTCGATCACAAAAGAAATGATATAAAAATCCGTACGGGAACTCCCATTATATGACATTAAAAAAAATGTCACTGTGTGTGCTCAGTTCATCTCAGCAGCATACCTAAGCACACCTTTTACAATGTATTATTTAAAAACCTACCGCTTTTTACATTTGCATGGCTCTGCTCTACATTACCACCTGCACCACTGGTCATGAAGATACCAAAAATATACAAAATATTTTGGTTTATTTATGTGTATTAGCTTTGTATCAGTAAGATTTTTTTTTATAGCTGATATGTCTGCTAGTACTAATGGGTGTTTTAGTGGTCTGTCTGTTGAGTTGGCATGGCACAAGAAACCAGTTTGAGTAAAGCAGGATACTGTTCGGTGAATGCAACGCAGCAAACACATAAATCTGTGCAAGTAATAAAAAAACCCACATAAAACTGAACTATGTTGTGTTTCTTTGCGTACTGAAGAAGTCCGTAAGCCATAAACATATATAACCACCACATGCTCATGCTGCAACAATCATACTCATACCAAAGCGGAATTGGATTTTTTATTAACCCCTCCCGATTTTTATTATGTTCATTACCTCAAAATGTGGTAATCTCATTTCTGCTGCATCATTGCATCAATCTGGAGCCAAATGCAAAGCGAGTGAAGATCGGACTGACACCTTGATGCGCTTGAACATGCTCGAAGCAGCTCTGTGCCAGAAAATAATTTTACGGGTTTTTATTTTACTTGTTTCAGCAAAATCATAATTGAACACGAGCTTCACTGAGCTGCATCCTCTGCATATAATGCATTTTATATCGGAATCGACTGAAGCCTGAGAGAAGCTATAAGATTTCAGTGATGGACCAAATGCAGCAGGAATATGGTAATTTATAAAAACCTTCTGAGACAATATGACAAGCCGGTTTTAAAAACTATCCATTTGGCATTCCTGAAACAAGAAAGCTGCTCCTGTACTCTTGCCCCTGAGCACAAGAGTAAATGCTTCCGGAACAATCCGTACTAACCTTATGTGCACTACACCCCCTGTAGACTACAGACCCAGAAACACGGTTTAACATGCAGGAGGAGAGAAAAAGTAGGTCTGTTCTATTACTACTCAAGATCTATACACCTGTCCAATGTCCTCAACATATTTTAGATTATGTTTGACTACGTTTCATGAATAATATGATATAATTGCCATGCAAACAGACATCTTCGCTTGGTGTTTCATTGACATGGCAGCAGGGAGAACTGACATGGTACACAACAAAGCCTGTGATTGGTCGTTGAAAACAAGGCGTTCCCAAACAATTTCCTTCAAACACAAATGCCTTTGAGGAGTGTCTGTCAGAGTTGTCGGTAAGAGGATACTCTATAACTCATAATCAAGAGATTATAAAGACAAACAAACGGTTTTAACTTTAATGGTCTCATCCTGTAGTCATGGAACGTGTCATGAAACTTTAATAGTGCCACCTGCAGTACTGGAGCACTTGTACACGACAGCCAGTACAAAACCGCATAGAGTATGCGAGCTTGTTCGCACGTCTTCACACAGCCCTTGCAGACGTCATCTCTGCATCGCTTATACTGAGGTCTTTATATGGAATATTTTAAAAACAAGACAGTACGACAAAATAACAACAGATTCCAGCCTGCTATGTGTGTGAATGGTTGTAAATATGTTACATAACTGCCGCTTCAGCTGCGGCGTGAACATTCAGGCTGTCAGGAGCGGAAGATGAAAGAGTAGCCGTTCCAAAAGAAATCATGCTCCTGCATTTGGTTCTGTCCTTCATTGCATCCTGTCTCTTAATCCAGCCTTGTTTTCTCAAGTGCCTGCTAGTTTGCATTTCATTCTTTCTCCGTGGAGAGAATGTGTGGCACTGCATGCTGAGGTTAGGGCTGTGAAATGCTGTGGCCTTTCTAAAATGAAAGCACTCCAGATCAGAATGCATGCCTTCAGGGACAGAGCAGGAAGAGATGGCAAGCTTGAGTGTAGTATATGATTCAGAGCTATGAAAAGAAATTACAAATAAAGCTTTGAACCTCCAGAGCTTTAGAATGAATCATGTGGGTTATAAATTGGTATTCAGATACGTATTGCTTTATATTAATCCCATATCTGACAACTTAAATGTCAGTCCTTATTAATGTTCTAAGAAGCTGATGATGTGAGAAGTAAAATAATGAATGAACAATAATACTAAATCAACACTGTGTTCTTATCTAAATCACTAAAAGAGACTGCATACAGATAGTTAAGACTTTGTTTGTCCGATCAAATGCAAAAATAAGGAATGTATGAGTGTGGTGTTGTATATTCTTGTGTTTTCAGGGGACAGGTATTTGGCAAAGACTGGTGTAATTGTAAAAATAAAAAAAAATTAAAAAGGGAGGGGGGTTACAGAGTTATGGTTACACTTGCTGCTGCAATATCTAAACAAATTGGCTCCTTTCACTCACTTTAAAAAGCAAGTGGGTCTAATGATACTAGTTTGTAATGTTATATGATTCGATCTTCAAATGTTATGGGATTTTACATCAATATTTTATATAATAGAAATAACCAGCTGGCTGACAGAACTTATAACAAATGCCGATTCCCCACGTCATTATACCACCACCACCAGCCTGCACTGTCAGTACAAGGCAGGTTGCTTCCATGAATTCATGCTGTTAAAAGCACTGAATGGGTTTTTTTTGGTTTGTTTGTTTTGCACTATTCTGTGTAAACTCTACAGACTGTTGTGTGTGAAAATCCCAAGAGATGAGCAGTTTCTGAAATATTCAATCCAGCCCATCTGGCACCAACAACCATGCCACAATCAAGGTCACCGAGATCACTTTTTTTCCCTTCATTCTGATGTTTGAGGCGAACTAAGCTCTTGACCTGTATCTGCATGATTTTATTTATTGCACTGATGCCACATGACTGGTCGGTGAGTTTATATCACAGTGCAACATGCAAGACTCTGAGGCTCTGTACACCACATAAGCATGTGTACTTGATGTGTTTATAGTGTCCAGATTTTATTTGTACTCTTTATAATGCCACTAAGGGTTAATTGTACTGTAAGGTGAAACGCAGAAAAGAAGTATTCAAGGTTCAAATGCTCATAGCAGCTATTACTGGCTATAACCTGATAAAGTTTAAAAAACAGACTGACCTAGATTTAAAAAAATAAATAAATAATCAGCTCTACTCATCATTATAGAGCAAAGGTTTGGAATTCCCATGCACTTGTCTAGGTTTTTTAAAGAAAAGCAGTGTCCCAGTCCACAGGGCCACTAGGACAGATCGAGGACAAGATAGATAGATAGATAGATAGATAGATAGATAGACAGAGATTGATAGAGAGAGAGAGAGAGAGAGAGAGAGAGAGAGAGAGAGAGATGAGTGCCAGTCTTCTATAAATGCATTGCTGCATTTCAGCCCCACACAGCCTCTCTAGTGGAGTGTGCCTAAACAGAGATCTCCTGGGTGTTTTTGTGAGCGTGTGAGTGTGTGAGTGTGTGTGAGTGTGGTCTAAAAGAGTGTGTGGGAGTTGTTTTGCATGTGTAGAAAGTAAATGGCAGAGTTCATTCCTATGCTGAAGGTGGAGAGGATGAGGATGGGCTGCAGATGGGGAGGGAAGCGCCTCAAGGCTTCACACATTTTTATCCCCACGTTACCCTGTTAGGACACACACACACACACACACACACACACACACACACACACAATGTTTGTCTTACTATCCTTGTGAGGACATTCCATTGATATAATTATTAATGCAGCTAATTAATGCTATGCCTACACCCAAATCTAACCCCAACCTTAACCTTAGTAACCAAAAGTAAAGCCTTTGGCTCTTTTAGTTTTTTCAATACAAACTGCAGGTTTTTTTGTTTGTTTGTTTTTTTGTTTTTGTCTTTTTAAATAAAGCAGTTTTCCAAAGCAGTTGTCCAAATCTGAAAATGTTCCCTATCTTAAGTGATGCAACCAGAATAGTCAGCAGAACAGTCAGCAAGAAATATGTCATAATTTTGCAAAAATAAATAAATAAATAATTTAAAAAAAGGGATGGTGTTGGTCTTGGACTTTGGACTATTTCACCACACCTGGTCTTGCATCCAGATATTTCTCCACTATGAGTTCACTGAAAAGCATCATTAAAACCTTGCCGTCAGTATCCGTTTTTTATCCCTACACGAACACGTAGAGAACATTTGATACTCCACGCAGTAACCTGAGCTCAGGCTCAAACTGGGAAATCTGGAGCTAAAAGTAAGGATCGCTACCCACTGTTCCAAAATGTTGCCCAAATGTTATACATAAAAATAAAAACATTTCAAATCAATCAATACTATCAAGCTGTCAAATCAATAATGTATTGCAAATATCATAGCAAATTATGGCTGCTTTCCATATATAGTAATATATATGGATAATAATATATGGTGTCAAGCAACTCCATGTATTATACAATATTATATTAATTTATATTAATATTTATTAATATTATAATATATGGGTAAATATATATGGATAAATATTCTGAGAGTGGAGAGTTCTCTCATAGGTATTCATTTGGCTTGAGATCTGGTGACCATGAAAGATTTACATCATTCTGGGTGACGCAAATATCCAAACAAGAAGTAAAGCGATGTGGGAACTACCACTGGGAGTGAGAAACGATGGCTAATTTTCTCCCCACTGTGAAATTATCTGTATTTTCCCACATACTCTTTTTTCTAGTCACAGCTCCCGAGCTAGTTGGCGAGACTCGGCATGCTGCTGTGGGTGTGTTTGATGTGTTTGAATGACTCAAAATAAATTTTTAAGCTGTTCTGTTTGGACACATTAAAGTCCATCAAACAGGTTGCGGAAATCAAGAGTGAAATGATGTCTTGGGGTCATTCTGATTTTTTTTTTTTAGAAAGAATTCTGATTTGTAGTCAAATTGGTGGTAAATCTAATCCTCACAGTGCTGCACAACATGAAACAGAACATTAAACACACTTATCCAGCCTGAAACACACTCCACCCATTGGACATTCTTGGCTCAACTTCGTACAGCTCTGCCCAGGTAGGAGGAGCTGGATCACGGCTGACTCCTCCCCATGGACTCTTTGTTTTTGCAGCTGGGGTACTTGAAGTGCGGTCACTTAAGAGCGATTTGAGCTATGTAAGGAATTGCTAGTGTGCATGCAGCATTAAACACAATAGAGGTGCCAGTCACCACACTCCATATTCAACCACTGAAAAAAGCTTTGCGGCTTCAGCACTTTACTGCATTAAAAGTAAAAAGTTCTATTTCAAGTTGGACGCTTTATGCTAAACAAGGTCAGCATTTTGTAAAGTGCATCATTTAGACCTTTAAGCTTTGCCTTTCAAAAAAGTGTCGCCAAATTACCACTTTCTCCTTGATCTGACTCGAGAAGACATGCACACTCTTCATAAATTGGAAAAGGAGGCATTGCTTTACTTTAGCTAAGGTATATGTAGTGTTAAATGGGATTCCGCTCCAAGCATGCGGAGAGGACTGATCTCTGCGCTCTGCAGAGGACAGGTAAATTAGCTGTCACTTTTAATCTGCGAGGAGACACGCTGCTCTCCTTTGCTTCGCTTTCGTTCTTCCTCTCGCTCTCGGATTCTCTTTTCCTCCCATCCCTCTTTGGCCTTAGACTGTACCTTAGGCATTCCTTACTGTCACTCATTTTTCTCCCAGGTTCTTTATAGAAACAGACAGGTCTATTCTGCAAAGTCATAAATAGAAACTACTGCCTGGTAAAAGCTTGTCCTACTCAGTTAATGCATCTGAGTAAGTACATTCAGCTTCAGAATTATTGGCACCCTTTCAGAAAATGCACATACATAAACAAACAAACAAATAAATAACAAATACGTACATACATACATACTACTACTATTAGTAATAATAATTATCATCATCATCATCATCATCATCAAGTTAATAGCTGCATGCAACAATTTGCAGAGGCTAAGCACACTCTGCAAAAGGGCCCTCAGTGGCCAGTTCTTGTCAAGTTAGAAAATAAATAAATAAAGCTACAAGGGTTGATTTGTGGGGTCCAAGCACCCTTTGCAAATTGCACCCCCAGTGGTCAGTGTTTGCCAAGTTATACTACTACTGCTACGAATACTACTACTACTACTAATAATAATAATAATAATAATAATAACGCACTGCATGCAGCAATTCAAATTTAATAAACTCCAAAACAAAATTGGAGAAAATGTCCTTTATTTTATAAATATCCTCAAAAACCTATGTGGCAAGACTACTAACACCCCTAAAGAATATTCCAAGAAACGTTTTTATACACACATTGTTTAACATCAATTTTAACATCAACACACACTTCATTCACGGATGCCAATAGAGTTTTTACTGAAACAACCATACTATATGTATGAATTCTGGTGCCCGAACCAAAAGGTTAGTTTCTATACACATGAACATCAACCTGGACAGGATCTAATTCCTCTATTCATATGACTGCAGAGGAACCCAGAGAACTTTACAGAGAAAGAGCGACATTAATACAATGATAGGCTGAAGACAGAGTCTCTTTGAATCATGGGGTTGAAGAAGGCACAGGCACAAAACTTTACTCTGCGACCTGTTCTTCATTGATTAGGGTCAATCAACATGTCAAGGTTATTAAATACTGCATATGGATTTATCACCATCATCATTATCATCATCACCATCACTATTGGTAATCACCTGAGCTTGTCTGTTCATCATCCAGCTTTAATTTGTATGTCTAACAATTGAACCCAATTGATCAATTCAAGTATAATGTACAGTATAATTACATTATAATAATGTACATTCTTTATGATTAGCATAAAGAAAAAAGCATAAAATGTCAAAACCAAATTTATGCATTACAGTTATATCAGAATTATTCATAGTATGCCGAAACAGAAGAACTTATATATGTGGCAACCTAGGAAAACTCTTTAAATGGTGACATTTTGACATCTTCTACTATAAATAGTGTTGAAAACTAAAGACTTTCCTGAAGGCTGAAATATGATTCTCTTTGGCATGTTTTGCAGGAAGTAAATACAAAGCACAGACCCCACCCCCTTCTCCTCACAAGTTGTATTTTGACTGGAGCTATTTTCAGGGTCTTAAAAATATAAAAATCAACCTGAAACAAAAAAACTAGCCAGATCCACTGTATGACAATATGATCAATCACTGTACTCAAACCCTGTTATGCAAACTAACAACGTCCTGGATTCCCATCTTTCCATCTGCATCAAGGAAAAACAACAGACTCTAGGTGCTAGTGTACCAGTATCAGCTGTAGACTGTAGATATGCATTAGCACAATCGTTTTATCTTTTGTTATATCGCACTCATATTGTCAATTTTCATCATGACATAAGGCAGCAATACTGCAAGTCCCAAATAGGCTGGTGTGAGAAAAGGAAGAGGCCAGGAAAAGCCCACACTCTTGAGGAGAAAATGGGGGTTATTAAAACAGTGAAAAGAGTAGAACTGTAAATATTATTATTATTATTAATATTATTATTATTATTAGACGTAGTACTGTATTTAATAGTTATTTTGGTGCTTGGAATGTATTGTAAGTTTTTCCATTGAAAATAATAAGAAACAGGGCCCACTTTATGGACATTTACTATAGATACTGTTATACAGAACAGATTATGTCCAAATATTGAGGGTTGTTTAAATATATCTTTGAAAAACTATGTTTTATTACTGGACTGGAAATAATTTTGCAAATTTCAAACTGAAGCTTTCACATTATTCATTACTACAGCTACAACAAGAGATCATAACTGAACCTTGATGAATGCTGGATGAACAAAATACAGAGGAAGAATACTACATTGAGTGTGTTAGATACAAAACAGTAGGCCACTGACCCAAAAAACAGTGAGATAAATATTCACCAGTGATAGCACAATGCGATGGAACTGGAAACGATGTCCTCCATAAACATTTTAGCCTTATAAATGATGATGAGTTCTTTGCAGGTTAGTACCAGAAAAATTCACAGCCAAAACATTACCAGATATTCTTGAATTGAAAATATCAGATCAATACTTAGAGCCAAAATGCATGATCTCAACCTCACAGCCTAGGCTCAGGTTGTGTGTTCTTAGTAAGCACTGGGACAGAACAGAACATTTGGAAATGTGTACAAGAGAGAGACAGAGACGGAGAAAATGTTGAGTTGATATTCTGAATGAGTACTAGGCGAGCTATACGACTGATCTCCAGGGATGACAGGAGACAAAAAAGAGCAAAGGCACAAAACAATGTCGATGGCAAGCGAACAAGTTATCTAGACTGCCACTGAGTTTCACGGCAGACTTAGAATGATGGCGTTCATCTCTCCATTCTGAAACAAGAGAGACGTGTTCAGACATTCAAATGATCCCTGCCAACAAGCCATTACATGCTCCTGGAGAAATTAATTACAGATAAATTAGAAGCAGATAAAGATTCCGAGTGTAAGGGTTTGATGGTTTGATGAGAGTCAGAAGAGTAGACCGTTTCCATGTCTGAAAAGATGAAGTCAGCGGATATCTTCCTGCCTTTCAGATGTGCTTGTCTTGAGAATTATACACACTGACCAAACTGCACTGCTCACAGCTGTGCAAGCAAAGTTTAATCATCCATGCTTAATCAAACCTACCCAGTGTATATATGTGTGTGTGTGTGTGTGTGTGTGTGTGTGTGTGTGTGTGTGTGTGTGTGTGTGTGTTGATTATAACATATGGTAGGTATACTACCAACGTAAAACAGTATAAAAACCCTTCACAAATACAAGCATAATATGCAGTAATAAACATAGTCTCTAATCGTCGCATATAGCACATCTGTGCTGAATTCTAAATTCTGATTGGTCAGAAGGTGTTGATTAATTTTCTCTAACAGCAGCTCTGACAGTAGGTCTGGCTGTAATTCAAATCACAGGTTTACACCAATACGTTATTGCTTCTATAGTAACAGCTTGTTCACAGGGACTTGTATGGAGTGTGCTCCGTTTAAAAATGTGTTATTATTTAACAAAGAAATATGTATAATTATTGATATGGTGGACTTTTCAGTGAGGAGACGATTACTTAACATTTATGGAAGGAGTCTCCAGTGTCAGCGGTTTGTAACAGACAATCATTTTTAAGCCACAGGAAAGTCTTCAAGGCAGATGACTTTACACTTTCTGCTTTCTTTATAACATGGTAAGCTGCTAAGTTTTTTTTTTGTTTTGTTTTTTGTTTTATTGTTGTTTTTTGTTTTATTAATTTCAAGAGAAATAAAAAGAGGCCAGGACAGGACAGTTATTGACAGGGTTTCCAGGGTCTTTTTTTTTTTTTTTTAACACCAGGACACAAACAAACGCAAAGTATAAGCACAGGCAGTGTGCCTATGATCAACATAACCATTTCTATTGTAAGATATATTGCAAAGTTTGGGAGAGGGAAAGAGGGATTATGGAGTGGATAATGTCTGTGCATCAGAAATGCATGCACACTACAGTGACCTTGTTTTCCACAGAAAGGTTGAGAAAAAAGAAGCCTCCCTTTTGCAATGCCTGAATTGTTCGAGGCTAGTTTCAGGTTTTTGTGTGGTTTTTGAGACGTAGTTAGGCTGGAAACCTTGCTGAAACCTGGCAACCCTGATTAGCGATATTAGCTCTTCTTTGGGCACCTTGCACACTGTGACAGGAAACAAACCTGCTGTTGAACAAATTTACATCTATATGCTGGGGGACTGTATGTTGTCAACTTCCTATTACAGAATTACATTAAAAAATTCATTGGATAGTAATCTATAGCATAAATTAAGTGTGATACTCTCTCGACGTAATTTGATGTCGTTATTAATGTTATCCTGCCCAGCAAAATCTATGGTCATTATCCACTGCAGTATAAATGGCTAAAAAGCACTACGTTATTCATTAGTAAATAAAAACTTGCTACCGATGGCAAATTGTGCATTATAAGAGGAATAAAACATTTCACTACATCACATCCCGAAATGTTTTATTCTTCTTATATCACAGTAAAAGTCAGTTAATCATGTGCCTAGTACATCTCTAAATAAGTTTTCCGATGTAAATGTTGACATAACTTTTGGATTTAAGTTACCGTCTCTGAACACGGCCCATGCTGAATAATTATTTCAGACTTTAATTTAAATTTATATTACTAAGCCCATGAGGGATCGTAACCTTGTAAGCTGTGTCACTTCAATAAACGGTTTCTTCAGCTAAGCCAAGGTTATTTAACAATATCTTTATAAGAATAAAATCTTTTTAATAGAAAACTGTAATTATGGACTCTCGCCTCTACACAGTGACTACCAGCGTAGAGCCCATGAGCAGGACTGAAAGCATCACAACAGAACATCTGCTCATTTCAGCACAGCAATAAAAGCAGTGATGTTGTGTTATGGGAGGTTTAATAATCGCCCACTGCACAACACACACCACCCAGAAAACCAGCACTTTGTGTGACTTAAGCTGAGCTCCATGAAAGTTACAAGACAGAAAGGAACCTCAAATCTCCATGTGCGCACCATACCTTAAAAACTGCTTATTAAAATGCTGTTATGAATTATTTAGCTCGTGATGAGAAACAGAATAGAACTGATGAATAACTGAGCGCAGCGGTTCCCACCAGGAGCAATGCTCTACACC
Organism: Pangasius djambal; assembly: GCA_022985145.1. NCBI lineage: Eukaryota > Metazoa > Chordata > Actinopteri > Siluriformes > Pangasiidae > Pangasius > Pangasius djambal. Next base: position 13,436,671 of record CM040998.1, read on the forward strand.
TCTATTAGCTGAGCGTGGCAACCCAATTAGCCAGAAACAATTAGACTCAAAGGCACGGGGGAAGGAGCTGGACAGGATTCTACTTCTTCTTTACAGCTAAAACAGTTTTAGTTTGGATTAAATTAATAACTCGAGGGTTCAATAAGCAAGTCCATTTTAGCATCTGCTCATGCTACTAAATGGGTCCCCCCTGATAAATAAACTTACAAAAGGACTTTTGAGGACACCATAAACCTTACAGTATTAAGCGAGCTCTTCATGGAGTAATATTTAGTCACTACAACTGAAGCTCACTTAATTTAATACCTTATTTTATTTAATACTTCATTTTACCTAAGGAGAGTAGGTAACCACTAAGCTAGCTAGTCGTTTTAGCTATTTACGTTTAGCTACACCAATGACCGCCCCTTGTTTTAACACTAGCCAGCTGGCTATATTTAACACCCTTTAATTACTTATTAGGTACGGAATTTCATACCTTGTTGTTTATCTAATGTACTCCACAGGCAGCACTAGCTAGCTTTAGTTAAGAAGCTAACACTGGTTAGCGAACTGAAGTGTTTACAGTTTTTAAAGGATTATGAAATGACTTCTATTTATTTTAATTCTGCACATATGTAAAATTGCACAGTGTGGTACTTTGTGTACTCAGTGTAGTCAGCTATTGGAAAACAGTGAATGACAAAAGAAGTTGGTTGATTTTGTTTTTAGGAGCTAACAGCTAAACCTGACAGTTATCACTTACGACTGAGAGCAGTGCAATTACACCAATACAATACAGCACCAACCAACAAATTAGCACCAGAATTGCTAATTTGCACACAAATATAAACGTTTCCTGTGTTTCAGGGTAGAGACAATTTCTTAAAAGGAGCTGCCACTAACTGAGCAGGAAAAGTCACTCTTAATCCCATGTACTATATACAGTCGTCTAAGTCAAGGCAGCCTGGTTAGCTAGTTGTAAACAGAAAGCTTAAGCTAAGTGGCAAAAAAAATGCAGGAATAAGTTTTCAGACAGTGAAAAGAAGCCATGCTACATCCTAGAGGTTAGGAAATCAAGTACCCTGAGTCTCTATGCAAGTTTAAAAATTGGGATTTTTCACTGAAAGCATGATTAGTTTCCATTAAAAGTGATTTTTGTGAATATTGTGAGCCACCCTATTAGTAATGAGTTGCATTAGCACAAAGCATTTCGGTAATTGACATATTCTCTACAGCACTAGTGCTGTCTTGCTTTGTGCAGGCTGAGGATTGAGTTCTCACTGTGCGGTGGTGAGATTGGCATTACTCACACACACACATGGCAACAATGCCAGAAAAAGTGTGTGTTTGTGTGTGTGTGTGTGAGAGAGAGAGAGAGAGAGAGAGAGTGAGATACACTTCTCAGTAATGTCAATTCAGTGTTCAAGAACAAGCACACTGCTACCAGCCCACACATACATAAAAAAAAAAAAGACAGAGACAGAACGAGAAGGGATGAGATGCCTATCATTATTTCCCTCTTGAACACCTTACTATCTCTGACCGTTATGTAATCACATTCTGCTTTAAGCTCACACCAATATCTAACATTAAACACAAGCACAGATTCCATCATAGATAGAAGGAAACAAATTTCCACAGTCATGTGGCGCTTCTAGATGATCTCATCTGAGAGGGTCAGGTTGGGACAAGATTTTGTCCCCACTTCTGGTTCATTCAGCAATGTCAGAACTAGGATAATGTACAAGACAACAAGTCGCTGAGTAGTGTATGAATCGATCACTCACAGCTTATTATTCAGGTATTTATAGCCCAGGTGCCTGGGACAAGCTGATTTCCAAGTGATTACCACTTTATTAGGCACACCTGCTTATTTATGCAATTAGCCAATCTGCCAATGATATGGCAGCAGCGCAATGCATATTATTATGCAGATACAGGTCAAGAGCTTCAGTTAGTGTTCAAATCTAACATCAGAATGAAGAACAATTGTCATCTCAGTGACTTTGACCGTGGCATGGTTTTGGTGCCAGACAGGCTGGTTTGAATATTTCAGAAACTGCTGATCTCCTGAGATTTTCACATACATATTGTCCAATTTCGGTGAGCCTGTAGCACAGGGTAAAGATTCCTGTTCTTGGCTGACAGGAGTGGAACTCGATGTGCTCTTCTGCTCTTGTAGCCCATTTGCTTCAATGTTCAACGTGTTGTGCATTCTGTGATGCTTTTCTGCACACTGCGGTTGTAAAGAGTGGTTATTTGAGTTACTGTCAGGCTTACCTGTCAGCTTAACCCAGTCTGGCTATTCTCCTCTGACCTCTCTCATATACCAGGTGTTTCTCAGGATATTTTTTAGTTTTTCGCACCATTCTGGGTAAACTGTAGAGACCCGGGAGATTAGCAGTTTCTGAAATACTCAAACATGTGACACCAACAAAGTCACAGAGAAAGTCACATTTTCCCCATTGCATGAATGAACAGTTGTACAAGTTGTACAAAGGAACACACACACAGACACAAACACACACAATCTCCACTACCCATACCCTAAATTCACCACTAATAATCATTATTTCTTGCAGAAAAAGTTATAACATATTATTCACGGCTCGGTTATGTAGACCTGCTAGTCAAAAATGTTTCTTCCAAATGCAGTGTAATAGCACTGAGTGTAAGTTCTTATTGTGGTATATAAATCTGTTCATGTTCTACTTCAGCATCAATTCACACAAACATCGCAGTGAGTGTATCCTGCAGGCAATATATCCAAATAAAAATCTTTTTTTTTTTTTCGGTGCTTTCACTCTCCTCACTTCTACTAGCTGGCATAATCCATTAAGAGAAGAAGCTGCTACACTGAGCTGCCTGCTTTTTTTTTTTCTTATCCTTTCTTTTCTGGGCATTGCACTGCAACCAGCACATGAGCAAAATTAATACCTGGCATGTTCATCATTAATGCTGGTCCTCCAAACAAATGTAGACTTGGACCACAAAGCTAACACAATGTTTCCATTAGTCAGCTGTATCTGGGCATCCAACCTAAATCTGCCAAGACTCTTTATCAGGTCACTGTGTAGTACATACTGTAAAATATACATTATCTGATATTCATTACCTTTTATGGACATTACAAACCTTGAGAAAATTCTAGATAAGCAGCCACAAACTGAAAAGCTTGCTGTGATTTCGATTTTGCTGGACATTACTCATATACACACTTCCATTCTATCAAGTAAGATAAGCCTGATTGATAGCATTTTGCCTTTCATTGTATACTATAACCATATTTTATATTCATATTCACTTCATATTTACCAGTGCCTAAAAGAATACTGCACTTCACATTTAGAAACATCACATTTTTAGATTTTAGACCTCAGATGTAGGTGAAATAAAATTATTTCTATCTAACAACTATATGCTTTATATACATTGAATATAGGCCTATATTTTCTAAGCTGTTTTGCATGACAAAGTTAACTCACAGGCACTTGTAACCAACTGGCCATTTCAATTATTTCTTATTTTGCTCCAGAAGTAGAGAAGAAGAGTTTTGATTTGTCCAAATGCTTGTGTGTAAATTTTAGACACACATTTAGACACATGCTTCTTTTTAGCAGAGCATTTTGCGTGAAGTGTAGGAACAGAGATGATTCATTTCTTATTGTTCTCTGTGTAACTGTTCTTCCTGCTGCTTTCAGGTCTTCCTGCAACTCTTTTCACCCCTATCAATTTCATTTTTTAAAACATATCTTTGTTTATACTTATGAATACATACTTTTTTGTTCATCTTTCTAAGTAAAAGCCAAAAGCCTTTGCATATGTAAATGTGAAGAGGATATGTGCACTGGAAGTATATTAAATGACAAAAAGTGTCCGAATACTTACTACTCACTGTACACACCTTCACACGCAGAGGTAATTTAGCGTATATAGGCAATCAACCTACTGGAATGTTTCTGGGAGGTGGGAAGAAACCAGAATACTCAGAGAAAACCCACACACAGCCATGTGAATCTCCATACTGACAGTGTCCTGAGAAGCTGAGAATCAAATTGAGGACCCTGAAATTATGAGGCAGCAATGCAACCTGATGCACTGTGCCTCCCGTAATAATAACATGATTTACCTGAGAATGCTGTGATGTGATCGGGTATCGTTCCAACCTGCAGATACTGAGGCATACATAAGCTATATCATTAAATCACAGGGGGTGCCCAATAGCCATGGAGCTCTTGGAATCCGATCTGATCAAATCCAATCTATTCTTGGATGAAGCTGAGCTAATTGTGCCTTGATGTTGAATGAATCCCCAGTCGCAGACACAATCCAGGCTGAATCTTTGCTCTGGGAGCCACCCAAAGGCTATATAACATGCAATTATTATACACACATAAAGTCTGAGGGCAAGGGCCAGGTGTTCAAGCCCCCTCTGAGGTCTGTGTGTACACATGCCTGAGTGTACCTCTTTGGATTGGGTTTTCGAGCTGCTTAAATTCATGTTCTACAAACAGGTCCATTCAAGTCAATGGCCCGTTTTAATTCAATCAACCAATTATCCGAAATTAGGCATGAAAGCAGAGAAAAAAGCCAGTAAAAATTCAAAGACAGGGAGAAAGGGCTATGTGGGAGAGCTGCCATTTAGTGATCATCTGCCTGTGGCAGAACATTGGGTCATTAGGTGGCCAGAATGAAGAAAATATCGATTGTTGTCCTGTGTAAGCCTCCAGGCCTTGGACTCAGACCTACCTCCCCCCTCATGGCTATGTTACAAAAAGCTCTTGTTTTAACAAGTTCTCTAGAGGAAATCTGTACAGAACGGAGGGGAAAAGTGGACGTGCAGCTCATTAATGAACCTATTATGAACTTCGCCATGTTGTACACACAATACAGGAATCCAGTGTGACCATGAGAAAGGCTCGTTCAGGTATAATGGGAGGGCTTTATGCAACGTGTCCATGGTGAAGTATGAAGAAATAACAGCACAGCCAAACACAGATTGCTTCTTCCTCTCCTCTCTGCCTCTCTTTATTCTGTACACACGTGTTCTTTTTGAGAAATGTTTTCAGCTTCTGCGCAGATTAAGCTTTCCAGGAAGGAAAACATGTATAGAAAGCACATGGGGGGAAAAGCATGAGGAGGCTGAAAGGCCAAAAATTCAAATGCAGTTGCGCATCCCAAAAGCAGGAACTTGTGAGTCAAATTGTACACAAGTAGTTTTATAGTGCAAGTGGTGAAGCAGCAGAAATCCGTTGGAAGTGTAACACGAAGAGCTATGTTTTCCATATGTAAGCATAATTTACTGATATAATGCAGATATGTTAATGAGCTGGTTGGCTATAAATCAATTTTTTACACTTTACATGTAGTAAATATCATAGTTATAGCTTTTAGATCTCAGATCTGGTAAAAACAGATTTATTGCTACAACCTTACAAGAAAGGAGCCAGCTGGAAGGTCCATTACACTGGCTAATTTAACAACATTTCGTACGTTGAATATTTGCAGCTGCATTTGCGTTACGATCATGAAAACCCCAAAGTTAGTCACAGCTGGACAAGTTACACAGTCCACTTTGTACAATGTGTCACACTTCTAGTTGAACTCTCTGCCGTCTGGTCTGCCGTCAGCAATTACAAACCTTTCCCTTTAATAGCATTAACCATTTCTAAGAAAATGAAAGACAGACATTTTATCCATCACACACCGCCTCAATCTTTGATCTGTAATGGATTCCTTTGAAATCCAATAGTAAGAATTATAATGTGTTGTTTTTGTGTGTAAACACATTTGTGCAGCTGATAATTAATTTCATTCATATTTGCATTGATATATATCTACAAGGAATTGAAAATAATGCTTTACTCTATTACATTCGCTTGGTTAAGAAATAGATACTATCATGCACGTGAAACATGGAGGCTCAGTGCTGTATCGGTGCAAGTCACTAGGAGCCCCATAAGAATGCAAGACTTTATATATATTTATACCACAGCACTGCTGAATGCTCAAATCTGGTCAGACGGAAGGAGTTGATTCATTTTCTGTAACAGCAGCTCTGACAGTTGTGCCAGCTGCAAAAAAAAATTATATTAATGCTCGCTTTTTAATATGTTAATGTTTCTATAGCAACAGCTCATTCACAAGGACTCGTATGGCAGAAGCTCCACATAATGCAAGGCTAATAATTAAATGTGCTCTTATTCAACAACAGCAACAAAAAGTAAAATCATTGATATGGTGAAGGTTTCTGTAAGGAGACATTTATTAAGCGTTTAGCAGTCTGTAAATCTGTTGTAACTGTCAGTACATTTTCTGCTCTTGTAGATAGGACTTTCTGGTTTCTCAGTAACATGACATGCTGCATTTTTTTCATCTTGTTAACTTCAAGAAAGAGAGCGAAAAAAGAGAGGCTGCTGAGGGAATGAGTGTTTACGGCTGCTATAACTAACTTGCCTAACAGATGTTCAACAACATTAAACATAACTGTAAATGGATTTTTTTTAAAAAGCATGACAAACCATTAATTAATAAATGAATAATTGCAATTGTTGGCAAACTGCTGTGGTATAAAAGTAATAAAACACTTTAGGATGAGCTGTTATTGGAAAATAACTCAACTTTGGTAAGGTTACGGCATCACACCACTCTGACGTTGAGTATTTTCCTATTACAGCATGCCCTGTTGGGTTTTATTCCTCACATGTGGCGAGAAAGATGTCCCTTAGAGCATGCAAAGGTTCAGAAATTGCCTTGTATGTGCACTTCAAAATTAAACCCCACAAAATAGTCATTTTTGCCATGTTACACACACACGCACGCACACACACACCCCTGACCTTGACTGCCTCTCCATGGGTGACCCGGTCAAACACCATGTCATTGACTCGAATGATCTGGTCTCCCACGCGGAGTCCCTCTCTTTCTGCTGAGGAGCCCGGCTCTACCAGGGACACGTAGATCCCCACTCCGTGCTCTGCGCCGCCGCGGATGCTGAAACCGAGGCCCTCGTGGCTCTTGGTGCGTTTCAGGGTCACGTGACGCGTGTCGTCGTGCGCTGTCCCTTCAGCCGCGGTGCTGAAATCCGCCGCGCCGGCGAAGTGCACCGAGGGCGCGCGCGCGTGGGCGCTCATAACGGCGTTTGCGTGATTTACTTCTCCAGGTGCGTGGTGCGTGTCCACGGCAGACGTAGGCGGTTCTGTTTTCAAGTACAGGCCCTCGGACGTGTACTGGTCGAACAGCAGCTGGTCTGAGCGGGGGAGCACGAGGCGCAGCATGGGCAGCAGTTGGCGTTTGCCGGGCGTGTCGAGGATCACTTTGAGCGTCTGCACCAGGTCGTAGACGTTGCGCTTGGCGTGGTACACGCTCAGGCAGTGCGCGAACTGCTCGCGCTCGGTGTCGCTGAGCAGCACGTGCAGAGAGTCGTGCAGCCGCTGGACGTTAACGGAGAGCGCGCGACCGCCCGAGCCCACGGAGTTCGCCCGCGACTTGAGCGACACGCGCTCCAGCTCCGAGCTCATCGCGTGCGTGCGTGCGTCTTAAAACAACCACTTATTCACTAGAAAGTGCACTAGTGAGTGACTTTTGCCGTTTCATGTCTGGAAGCGTGTTGCAGAATATCTGGCGCAGTCCTAAAGTCACACGATGCTCTGTAGAAGCTCAGTGTCCAAACGGTGCAGATTAATGGACGCAAAGCACCCAGAGTGCACTTTGCAGTGTGCAGGGAATAGGGAGTAGGGTGTCATTTCGGACACAGTGCGGAACAGAGGCACAATGAGACCCCGGCATGCAGTGACCCATCATCCTGCTCCTCATTTCTGCTTTCTTTAGTGTGTTTTTAACAGGTTTGTGATCTATTATATCAACAGTCAAGGAACCTACATCAACACTTTCCCCATAAATATGAAATATATAGTCTGAAGCCAAATGTCTAAGAGATTTATCACTCATAACACAATATAGAGTGAATTCTGATCATATTCCAACCAAACAAGATGAATGTTAAGCGTCAGTGTAGTTAGTAAACATGTTTTTAGTGATAAGACCACTTTAGAAGTCAGTATTAAGCTTTCAGCACACCAGCAAAGACTACAGACTGGAAATAACCGCTTAATGTTTAGTGCAATTTCTGTAAAAATCTTTGCTTTAAAGCTTCTTCTGAAGTGTGTTCGGGATCAAGAAACACCCCCACACACACACATCTGTTCTCAAGTCGTTATAATGACTTGCTGTAGCCTTAAAAAAAGTCGCAAATTTAGACTTCAGCATTGCAGTCGGGAAAAAAACCTAAAATAATAATAATAATAATAATAAAAACGGTCAAAACGCCTACTCGTAATTATACAGGGCTAGAAAGCAGTCATATTAACTGATTTCCAAATAGAGATATCACATACACACACACACCTATATATAGATATATGCTCCATGAACTGAAGAGTTAACTTTTTTAGTGTAAAGGTTACTCACTCAGAGAACACATTCAGAGAAGATATTATTACGCAGTAGTTTCCCCGAGTATTTAAAGCACTTTACCAGCACAATAACCTCTGCAACTGTTTTAAAAGCTGTTCTTTAGAGAAGGATGATGATGTTCAGCGTGTGAAAGCAAAGAGAAATGATCCTGAGAGAAAAATCTCAGAACCTGAGCCAGACCACAGCAAGTTCCGCAACACCTCCAAGTTGAATGCCGATCATTTCAATCCCGTTATTACTGAGATGCAGTGATATAAAAGAGCCTCAGTTGGCGGAGGACAACTTTCCTCCCGCGTTCAGCACCGGAGAGCACCGGAGAGAGCACGCGCCCGCCCGTCACTCATACATTGCACTACTTCTCTCTCCATAAGAAGCTGGAGCGGCGGCTCGCGCGGACCAGCGAGCTCTCCACAGGAAATGACGCAGACAGAGTTGCGCGACGACGTCGCCTAGCGACCAACAACACTGTGCTACACTTAAGGCGAATTATTTTTTTTTTAATAAATGAACGGAACCGTTTTTTTTTTTTTTTTTGAGCACACGGCTGAATCCCAAATGGCGTCTTACTCCCTACACAAGTACACTACAAAGTGGATGAGATAGTGGCTTCAACGCTTTGCATTGCGCCATTTATGTCAAACAGTGAGGCGTTTGGGATTCAGCCCGAGTTATTTTTAGTCCTCAGGGTTTACTTGGAGAATGACGCGAATCAGGTCTTAAATGGCCTCGTTTGTGTGATTTAGTGAGATTTCACACGTTGTCGTGAAAAAATATGATACAAAATGAACTCGTAAGAGCTTAAGAGTGTACAAAAGGGAAAGAGAGACACAAAACGAAGACAAAGACTACACAATAAAAACCCTCAGAGACTTTGTAATGGTTTTAATGGAAACTCTAATGGTCCCTGTGGGTCTCTACTGGTAATTTGTTGCCTTCTATTGGTGGCATGTTATGTCTAGAGTCTAGTGGATACCATTAAGGACCAATAATGGTAATGGTAATAGTTTTAATGGTTAGCTGATTGTTTGTAATGGCATTTGTAGTGGAAACCATTACAATTTCTCTGATGGTTTCTGTTGTTTTTTTCAGCATAGAGAAGAAAGATTCAAAAACAAAACACAGAAAATGCATTCAGAGAGTTTTGTAATTGTATAAATATAAAATCCAAACAGTAATTTTGAAGTACTCTTTACACATATGAATAATACACAGAGTAGAATGAGCGACTTGACTACATTTTAAACCCTATTCAGATTGGATCAGTTTATCAGAGGGACATCTGTAATCAGTTTTTTGTGATGAAACTCTCACATCTGGACGATCACGTCTGATCACAGGAGGAGCGAGATTCTTGAGAGTTGTATTTTCTACAAACACAGATGTTTGCATCACATGCTTTCCCAGGCATACTGTGTAGGCAAGGTTTTACCACCCAGACCAAGTATAAGGTTGAGTGCCTCTTCGAAAGTATCCATTTTTTGTTTTTTTTGATTTACGAGACTAAATACAGCAAGTAGCCGCAGTCAAAAATATTTTTTCCAGCATGAGGTAACATCTGCATAGAAAATTGTCCTGATAGGGCTTTAGATGTTACACCAATATACAACCCACCAAACTTTCTAGCTAGTTAGCTAGTGCGCTGTGTTTGTTAGTTAGCTAGCTAAAGTTTTACCCTGTGCAATTTCAGTGATCATTTACGATTATTACTTGTCACACTGTATAAAATCTTGTCCAAATTCTATGACAGACTGTGTTAACATGTTCTCCATGCCAGATTGTACAATGAAGATTCTCTAACAATAGATCTGCGATTAAGGAAATTACTACGTCATCAATCTGCGTGATGTGGCTCGTGCATAAACAGAAACATATTCAGAGTGGGTTTGAGGTAATAAAGATGTTTTTCTGTCCATTGTCATGTTTCATTTACGTTTCGCCATTGCCATTACCATTACTTTATTTGTAGCTGTGGTGTGAATTTCACTTAATCGTATGCCCTCCTCCTATTGGTGGCTTTTACACGAGAGTCATAACATCAGGTGTTGGGGTTTTAATGGGGAATTTTAACACTGGCATGACTTTGTCATCAGCTGTCTTTAGTTGCAGTGGCACTAAATCAGGTGTCAGGGAGTACATCACATTATGCATTCTAAGACCGACGATCTCAACTCAAACCAAAGAATTCTTTTACGAAGGTGAGTTTTTTTTGTCAGCAACAAGAAAATCGGGCTAAAAGTCATACAGTTTAAACTAAGCTTAATTTGGCTAGCTAGCCTGTCGCAGAGTCGATCTCTCCATGGTTCCAGTGAACCATGTGGGGGTTATATGGGATTTGTTATTCTTTTAGCTATGATTAGCTTTGATTGATATAAATGGAACATAACCGAAACTTGTTTTGGTGCTAATGATGTGTTAACTCCAAGTGAAACCTGGTCTCTGCTGTACAATTGGCGTTGCTTTGTTTTGAAGGAGAGGTAGTGAGAGAAAGCAGCCATGATCAATCCAGACAAATGTGACTACAAACCTTTAGAAAAAATTCACTTTATTTTACTACTTAGCTGTCTTTCTGAATGGTCTGTCATCAGTTCTTATATTAACTGTTGATCACCCAACAAACCACATGGCATCTTTTCTACCTGGTTTTTCTTAGAAAATGGTTCTTTGGTTATCTTTCCCTATCAGAAAGGATTCCAAGTAGAACTCTTTTTGGAAGCTTAGAACCCTTAATTATGCATTGAACCCTTAAACAAACATTTTTTAAGGGTATACAAGTCAATATTTTAACCAAAAAAATGAATAATCATGTTGACAGTTCTACACTCTATAGCTATGGAGTTCATGTAAGTTGTGCTTTCTCTGGACTTCATTTAGCATGAAACTGGATTTAGTGATCTATCAGGTTTTGATTGGATAAACAGCATTGATATTTATTATAACAGCACTGGTACAGTTCATTGTGTGTTGAATTGTGAAATCTTAATATGTAAATGATAAAGAAACACATTTAAAGACTCAGCTACAGCAGATAAATATTAAAGATTAAAATTCTAAATTTGAAACAGCTTTGGTAACACACTGATGAGAACAAAGTATCAGTCCTTGTCCTTTTAGACCTTAGTCCTTCAATTAAAGGACTATGAATCATAATATACTGTTAGACAGACTCCAATCTCAGTTGGAGTGACTAGAAATGTTTAGAAATGGCTTTACTGATAGAAAGTACTTTGTTAGCCTTAGTAAATTTTTATTTGAAAAGCCTGACATTTGCTTTGTTATACCTCATGGATTCCTGGCCCACTCTTATTTTCTTCTAATTTAAGTCTCACACTGACAGTGTTACTGAACCACCACTTTTCCTCTTTAGAAACATTGCCAAAGTCAGGCCTTATGTCACACTGAGTGATGCCAAGAGAAGTTGACTCATGCTTTAATTCTCTTTCACTGGGACTGGTGCACACTGTTCACTGGATTACATTAAAGGGCAGAAACAAATCACAGCTCGTATAGAATGCCAGACTGAGCATGAACACAAGCACTTTTCTGGCTCTTTAATACCGAATACATTTTTTTAAAATTATTATATACTGTATGGCGAAAAGTTTGCAGACACCTGACCAGTACACCCTACATGGTTCTTCTCCAAACTGTTGCCACAAAGTTGGAAGCACACAATTTTCTAGGATGTCTTTGTATGCTGTAGCATTACAATTTCCCTTCACTGGAACTAAGAGGCCCGAACCTGTTCCAGCATGACAATACCCCGGTACACAAAGCGAGCTCCTGAAGACATGGTGTGTTAAGGTTGGAGTGGAAGAACTCGAGTGTCCTGCACAGAGCCCTGACCTCAACCCCACTGAACACCTTTAGGACGAACTGGAACACTGACTGCACCCCAGACCTCCTCACTCAACAGCAGTGCCTGACCTCACTAATGCTCTTGTGGTTGAATGAACACAAATCCCCACAGCCACGCTCCAAAACCTAGTGGAAAGCCTCCCCAGAAGAGTGGAGCTTATTATACCAGCAGAAGGGGAGGCTAAATCTGGAATGAGATGTTCAACAAGCACATATGGGTGTGATGGTCAGGTGTCCACAAACTTTTGTCCATATAGTGTATTTGTGTCTATATTCAATAATGAACCAACAGCTTCAGAATAACTAAATGAATATGCTCCACAACAAGATCAAACCCAGTATTACTTTTAGTCTCAAGAACAGAAATGAAAAAGATGTGAAGAGGCTACTTGTCAATCCCACAAAACATACATCAAGCATCCCAATAAGTAATTTTAGCTTAGACTTTCTCTAGATTGTATATTTACATTCCTGTGTTACTGAAATTCGACTCATAATTGTCATTAATATTATTAAACATTTTTGCTACATTTTTACATTCTTCCTTGTTCAATGTAACTACTTTATTTTATATTGTTTGGATTTTTTAAAATTGTTTGCACTTTTTCTAAAATATTGGGCTCCATTTATATATGCATTGGTGCATTTGATTGTGAAATGGTGCTATATAAAAATATTTATATGGTTAAGACTCTCCGATGGTACAGTGCGTATTTGCCAAGAGTAGAAAAAAAATCTACTCAGGCTTGCTAAAGAGTGGCATGAAAAACTTGTTTGCGTAAGGAATAAAACCCTTGGGGGTGTGCTCTTATAGGACAATAATCAAAGACAGGGTGGTGTCAACACAAATTCTTCTTATAGCACAGCAATTTGCCATCACTAACAATTTTTTATTTAATAAAGATAGACATGGGCATGTTTAACGTCCATGAAACAAGTTCGTTCCTGGTGTCACTTATGCTATAGAGATGTAAACAGTCTCCGCTCTTTTTCTTGAAGTTAATAAGACAAAAATCCACTGTATCATGTTACAGCCCTCCAAGACACAAGTGACAAGGCAATGACACTGAAGACTCCTTCCAAAGATGCTAAATAAATGTCTCCTCACAGCAAACCTCACTAATTGCACACGTTTATTATAGCATCCACTACACAAGTCTCTGTAAGTTGTTACTATACAAGCGATAATATATTGTTACAAGTGGATTAATATAAACCTGCAGCTGAATCACTGTCAGAGCTGCTGTTATAGGCAATTAATCAACACCTTCTCATCAATTCACCAGCGCTGCGGTATAATGTAAATTAATCTCAGTTAGGTAGACCTTATTCCACGCAGTGTCATTCAGAAAATGACACCAGTATAAATCAGTAGAGCTCTATTACTGCTGCAAAGATGGAAACTCACTACAGGAGAGTGCATTGGTGTAAGATGGGATGACTATGGTGCATTTACCCTCAGGTGCTGTCTAAATAGCACACACACTCTGAAATGTGTTGTGCAAGTATACTCTATTATTGTGAGTCATAATGTCTGCATAAGAGAAAAAAAAAAAAATCCACATAGAAAAACTCATTCACCAGTGTAGCAAACTCAACAGTAGCGGTAAAGTAGCACTGAAAGACTTGGCAGCTATTTTACTGATGACATGTTGCCTCAGTCTGTCAATCACCTTGAAGGGATTTAGACTGGCGCTGTAGCTACTAGATGTGTTGACAGACTCCAGTTGTATAACAGCAGCTCTGTGTCCCCTTAAGCTCATAAAGAAGCATTAGCCGAGGCCTTGAGCAGACGTCTACAGTCAGTCACATGCTTTCCCTTGGACTATTTATACACATGGATTTATTATCGCACTTTGTTGTGAATGAAGAAGGTTTTCTAATTCACATGTCCAGCTTTTTTCTCTGAGCACCTCCCACCATGTCTTTCAGGATTTCTGGCTCGTCAATTTAGAGTCTTATGGGATGATGCCATTAGGAGCTGTACTCATCATTTGTCTGCAATTACTGTCCTCAGCACCAGACCACATGTAAGGAAATTAATGGACAATTAACGGATCTGAATGATCGTGACGGTTGTGTGATACAATAAGATATAGCCAGCTTCAGCTGTCTTCAAATCCATGTGCACGTGTGTGTGTGTGTGTAATTAAGCCTAGGCTTTCAGTGTACATTGTACATCACAGCCTTCACATGCAAGCACCCTAAAATAAAAGGAGGACATACTTTACATACACAGGCATTTGAACCAAAACTGGCCCACAAAGCCTACTGATCAGACATTCATTAAATTTTTCATTAAAGTCTCCTGGAAAATGCCACAAAAGACAAATTTGTGACCAAAATCAGCTGCGCAAGGCTCACGTGATCGACATAAGCACTTTCCCTAAATGGCACATGGTACTGATTTGTGAAATCCTACAGAGTTCCTGAGGCCGTAATGTGTCCCACTTCTCATTTTGTGGTTTAAAAGAGAGCTCACGTGCGCCCTCTATGCATTCCTTGGCCTACATCAATGCAGACCCAGTGAGAATGGTCCAGCTGTGGCATGAGAGACTCCAGGGATCAGTGTTTGGTCCTATCCTTTTTATTATTTATACGACACACCTGAGTCATACGATGTATTTTTTTCACAATTTCACTGCTACCTTTTATGTGCGCTGATTTTGACAGGTAACTCACTAGCGGTCAATAGCGGTCTCTCCTTGCGATATGGGCTAGAACCAATCAAGGGGCTAGAAGCATGGATGAGGTCACTGAGAGCAGAGGGCAACAGGACAGATGCAAGCACATCAACAGTAATAAGGGAGTCTTTTATCATTAATGTATAAAACAGAGTTATTGAATCCACAAATCTGATTGGTCAAATCTGATTGAAAAAATGTGTAGTTAATTAACAAAGAAAAAGTATAACCTTTGATATGTATGTTTCTGTAAGGAGATGGTTATTTAACATCTATGGAAGGAGTCTCCAGTGTCAACACTGTGGAACAGTCAGTTAGTTTTCCGCCATGGGAAAGTCTTCAGAACAGAAGACTTTGTGTTTTCTGGTTTCTCAATAACATGACAAGCTGAGTTGTCTTATTTTTAACTTATTAACTTGAAGAATGAGGACAAAGAGAAGCTGGTGATTAATAGACTGTTTATAGCTGCTATAACGTACCTGATAACAGGAACTAACTTGTCTTGCAAAAGTATCATAAGCTTAAATGTAACTATAAATGGATGAAGTATGATGTTCATTAATAAATTAAAAAATAAAACACTTTGGGACATGCTGTTTTTGAACAATAATAGTAATAATAATAATAATATTTATAATAATAATTATAATAATGGGTGGTAACATCTTGCCGCTTTAACAGCACACCCAGTTGTATTTTATTCCCTAATTAATTCATTATTAAGCAGCAATAAAGTTGCAAATTGAGAGAGCAAAAAAAAAAAAAAAAAGGAAAATAGGTGACTAAACTGACTATGCTTGATTACTTAGCTTCATCCATAGCCTACATCATTTGACATGGAACTACAGTGTACTAAGTAGCTGATGTGCCATCGTTCTTCATTAATATTTGTTTGCGTGATCTTTTCTGCTGTGCTGAAGGGACAAACAAAACAGCCATGTGTTTAATTCAGCTCCAAATTCACCTACAAAACTTACAATGTTCAATATGGCAGAATCATAGCATAACCTTAGACAAGGTGTTTGTAGCATTCCCATTCCAATGCACCACAATCAAGCCTCTGCCACATTACACTGGCACCATTTCTGACATACTGGTTCATCTGGACATTAAATGACTCTTCTCCTTGGTTTACACCTGAGCTGTATACTGAAAACCAATAGCCTAGCATACTCATGCACTACCGAATGCTTACGTAGCCCTAAATGCTGCTTGTTCACCACACTTTTCCTATGCAATCAATGGAAATGGTTGCAAGCCCAAAACTCACCTCACTGTTCTAGTAAAACTCCTTTAGCCTCCTTCTGGCACAGTTTCTACTCCTGCCAGTCATTTTAATGACTTCCTTGGGTTCATCAAAGATAAAAATCAGCATGATATTGGCTACCACCATTTTCTGACAGCCTCTCCTTCACTTGACAATGAAAATACCCTCTATAGATCACCTGACAAATTCATGAGAGCTTTTTTTAACCAAGTCCATCTTTATCTCTAAGTCTAAATCAAAGGTATTGCCTGGTGTGATTGAGCCAGCCTCCATTTCTCTCTTTAAGAAGTGTCATCTCATTAATATACTTTTTCTTTTGTTTTCGTGCCTGTTCCACTGCCTTGCTAGAGAATTATCGACCGATTCCTAATGCTGAGTAATGTGGAGTTCCTGGTACAAGCTCCAATTGCTAACAACGACATTTCTTTTCATTTTCACAACTTTTCATTACACAACTGTGAGACCACCATTAAATGTGTTCTTGTGATCTCTGCTGATTTTCCTGCCCTGAACATTCATATGATGCTATAAACCTTCCATATCTCAAGTATGTCTACTTAGCAAACATTATTTTGCTGTCATAGGCAAACACAGATTATCCTTCCTCACTCAAGGAGTTCTTCAGGAATAGGCAATATTATTTGCATGCTACCCTTGGGGCATGTAATATCTTGTCACAACCTCAGTTTCTGTTGATTATACCCAGTCTTATATTAGTACAATACATTTTCCATAATCTTAACACCTATGGATAAACTGCAGTTTTCCGAGGTCAAACAGTTGTACTCATTGGCACCGGTTCTTTAGATAACAATGATGTGGGTGACCATCAATTACTAAAGTATAACTTATGGCCTTCCTCTTTTATTTCAGTCAAATGTTATGACACTCACCAAAATGCTTTATCTGCTTTACCCTGGTCAGGGTTGGAGGATGGATCCGGAGCCTATCCAGGGAACACTGGGAATGAGTTGGGAATACACCCTGGATGGGACAGCAGTCCATTGCAGTGCACCATACATGCACTGGCTTGTGTGCATCTTTCACACCTATGGTCAATTTATTGTAGCCAATCCCCCGACAGGCATGTTTTAGGGAGATGGGAGGAAACTGGAGAACCTGTAGGAAACCCACTCAAACCAGGGATCCGGGGATCAAACTGGGGATCCTGGAGCTGTGAGGCAGCCATGCTGCACTGAAACATTATCTTTTATCAATAACTATTAATCTAAAATTCTGTAATTCCCTTTATACTGGCAGTCTACCAACAAACTCATGTTTACAGAGCTTAAATCTATATACAGTACATAGCTTATACAGAGTTCTCTCCCATATTAAAAATTTGCCTCCCATATTAAGAATTAGCCAGCATCATCCTACAGTACTCCTCCCTTGATACAGTCCTGTACATACACATAGATCTGGTGCTGGTCTCTTAGTTGTGCTTAAGTTTAAATTGTCCACTATGGGACCATGGGTGTATTAAATGAAAAAACCTATGCATTAAGCCGTGGCCTTAGCAAAAGTGTATTAAGACACTGAGAAAACCTGTTTAGAAAACTGACTTGCTTGTTTTCAGATCCGCCTCCTGTCCGTTATTTTATAGACACTATACAGGTCACAGTAGATCCAGAGCTTCATGAATATTCTCGGGAATCATTCAAATATCAATCCCCAACTAAACATTGGAGACCTAAACTTGAAAATAAAAGACTAATCTTGCCTAATGTACCTATAATGACTAAACTTTGGACCTTTTTCCATTCTGAGACTATTTTCTCCTTTATGGCCTTTTATGACTTTCCTGGAGTTTCCATACTTTTACCTTCCTTTTCCATCGTTAGAATGGCTCTAGTCAAGGCCTCCATTGTCAAGTCCAAGACCAGGATTAGCCGAGATGGAATGAAGACCCTTAAGCGGGTCAAGGCCAAATCAAGATTTCATCCAAAGCAAAGTGAGACTGTCAAGCTTGAGCCTGAGAACCATCAAAACCAATCATTTATGAGGCCAAGCCTGTACTTCAGCTCTGAATTATCTAGAATCCTGCAGAATCATTCTGGACTATAGATATAGGCAGATACCACTAGAAGACACCACAAACATTAATTTTATGAAATCTGGAGATCAGACCATTTTTAGCTAGACCAATGCCCAAGACTGAGACAAAACTAAGTACAAATGGCAATAAATCCCAGACAAGTCCAAGTCAAAACAGAAAACATCTTGAGACTGGACTCAAGTCCAAAACCAGACTCAAGTCCTACAGTCCTACTTATTAGGGTGCTTTGTGATGTTTTTTTCCCCTTTCATTGAGGTATGAAGTTTGATGTCCATCCTTTCTGCAAAGGGTTCTTGACTTTGAGAAAAGTACCATACAGATTTTAGAAGACTGCAGTGACTTTTGGGATAGGTCCACAGAAATGTTGAATATGTAAAATGCATGATTGCAAAGACACATCTAAACTACACACAACTAAATGCATCTGATTTGCTGTGAGTATGAATTATATTTCCATTCATTTGAACTTCTGAAAAAGTTTGAAGATCCTTAAAGGATGAGTTCAGACTCACCTGGAAATTTCCGAGAATTAAGTCTCTGACCATCATGCGCTCACTGACACCATTAGAAGTCTGAGTGAAAAGCAATAAAGATGCAGACGAAAACAGATAGATGAGAAAAGAAAAACATATTTGTGAGTTTTTCTTTACTTTGACAATTGTTGGGCCAGCAGAGGAAGCTGACACTTAGCCAGTTGTATATGAATTGAATTAACTCAATTGCTCCAGGCATATGCACACGCACACACACCCACACACCAAAGACAAATGTTAGAACTTTGTTTGCAAATTGGGTTGGGGTTAGCCCAAGGGCACAGACTTGATACTTGAGTCCTTAACATTATCTATATTTTTAAGGTAATTTCTGAACTGTCATGGAATATATACAAGCGTGTGTGGGTGTGAGTGTGTGCACTGGGTCTTATCTCTCGTGGCAGAATTAATTCTCACACTCCTGGCTTCAAAGTCCAGATTTTCTCTTCCTTACCACTTACCACAGCGTCTGCTCAGGGGCCTGAGCCTTTTCTTATTGGACTCAGACAGAGAAGGAGCAGAGGAAATATCAGTGCAGAAGTGTGTGAGGGGAATAGGTTAGGTTGTAAGATAACTGACTGAGAAAATAAGGCAAGGAAAAGAGAGCACATAAAATCCATACACAATACGCAGCACTGTCTTTTGTTCATTCTGCATACTAAATATACTTTTTTTTTTATTTGTTCCAATGGCTGTATCATAGTAAACTGTAAAGCATATATAATGTTTGCTTACTCTTTGTCTAAACACACCATAGATATCAGCCATTCTACAAACATTAATCTACATAAAATCCTCATTCTCAACCCAATATATTTTAAATACTGTTGAAATACTAATTACCTCTTTGAGTGACCAGTGAGTTTTATAAAATGCTGCTATTTGACAGACACAAGCCGATGTTCTATTGATTTGCTCACCTTTCTAGAAAATCGTGGGGCAGCGTGCTCAGCTTCCATAGAGTTATTATTAAACCTAGTGGTCAAAAATGGGAACGATAACATGCGCCAATAGAGGTCCATCGGGGCAGGACTCCCTCTGCCTCAAGCTTGCTCTATGTATCTTCTGTTTATGAGTGGGGGGGCAGTGAACAGAACCATTTATGATATTGTGACAATGACAACGGGAACCACACCTGCTGTATTGAACACAGGTGAATTTCTTTAAAAAAAAAAAATCCATCTAAGCGTAAGTTTTCAAAATTACCAAACTCTTTATGCCGAAGTTTTCAGTCCTTTCCCTTATTAGTAAGGATGTGATTAGCAAGTGAAATCAGTGTTATCTAGCTAGGTAAGTAACTAGCTAGGCTGTTAAAGTGTCTTTGGAGTACAATTATCAGCACCCACAAACCATCATAATTGCATTACATTGCTTAGAAAATTATAGCATTTGATTTCAACAAAGATTGGTACATCTGAGAGATCTGCGAGTTACATTTCTTTAACTGTAACAAACAGTGAGATGGCAGTGTTGTGTCAGAGATGTCCATTTTTATTAGGCTGTTTGTCTGTGCTGGGGTCACAGGCTTTTAGACCAAACTCTAAAACATTTTTCATTTACAAATTAGTGTACATTGTTCTATTGTTCAAGTTCATTCAAGTCTTGTTGACTCTGAACTGCCTATTACAGGGTTGCTGTAAAAATTTTACTAGACAGTAGCCATAAGTCAAGTGTGATAGCATCACGACTTAAATTTGTTTGAGGCGACGTCATTATTAATGTCGTCCTGCCGCACCAAAATCTACGCTAACTAGTCGGTGATGTGTTTCAGGCAAAATACACTGCTGGATAAATTTAGGATGGCAGCATAAATTACTGTTTTATCACAGAATTGGCCTTTCCAAAGATAAAGATGTTAACTCCTTAAACCTTCAGTGGAATTTGAAACAGCGACAGTAAATTTTACTACATTTCATAGTAAAGTCATACCGTATATATACCACATAGGGTCATACCACACTAAGTGAGTATTTAGTGTACTTAAATTCTTTTATTTAATCCTGGAACAGCCCATAGTAAGCTATAGTAAATTGTCACTACCATATACACATGTAAAATTGAAGAGGAGAAAGGCAGGAAGTAGCTGATTTACGGGGCTGGCGCTAGGAAGAGGCTGCTGTTTGATTAACGACATTGTGTTTAATGGAAGTAAGGGAGGAAAGTGTATCACGGAAAGCTCTGCCAACCCTATGATTACCGTACAATAAAAAAGAGAGGGGCCTTATGCTGCACTCTCACTGTCCAAAAGCCAAACATCATAGAGGATTGAACCCAGGCCAGGCTTTCACACCATTAAACGCAATACTGCTGATACCTCACTGAGATGCATTCAGCCTCATTTCATTTTAGAATAAAGGGGTAATGACTGAAATCTGTAATACGTGATGAAATGTAATGGCTGAACAAATGAAGATAAGCATGAGATTTAGTTTAGCTGAGACCCACAGACAGAATGTGGTATGTGTAAAGTTAAGGGCAAAAGTTTGCACACCCATGAAAGGAAATGAAGAAGAACACGACTTTATTTATGGTATAACAACACTTTAACACATTCATTGTGTTGAGGTTTATAGATGTTCTTCATAATCAAGTACAAACAGTCAGAAATAGACGTTAATTAGTTATTAATATTGAAAAATATATCAGCTTACATCCCACTTTCTGAATGTAATATAAATATTCTCTAATAGCTTGCTCATCCTTACAAATCTTTGACTTTTGGTTATTTTCCAATGTTTTCCTGATTTTGTGTATTTATCGTCTTGTTTCAGGATACAAACGCCTCTTGGAAAATGATTTCTTTGTAAAAAGTTGAGATATGTTTATCTTTTTTTCCCCCCATCTAGGTGCCGGGGGGACGGGGGGGTGCACACTTTTGCACTCAACTGTACACAGTAGTACTGAAAGAACTATGAATGATTGTTGAAAGTGTTGTGTCTGACTGCATCTACTCACTCTAAAGCTCCTTTTTTCGGTAGAACGCACTTGATAAATCACTCTTGCCGATAAAATGTGAAGTGGTAAAAATTATGCAAGCAAGAAGTGGCAGCATATGCAACACTAAATCCCTTTAAACTCTTCTAAACTCAATTAACCTCATTTGTGGCACCTAAAAGAATAGGAAATGGTAGCTCCAATTCATTAATATTCTGCTAAATCAACTTGCTAAGGCTCCTACTCAGCTTAATTTTAATTCACACACAATCCAGTCATCTTACTGGCATTATGCATATTTCACTGCAGAAGATTTCAAATTCCCCAAACTCCATTATGTTCCAGCTAAGAGCACTTCCAGGACTTGGCTCTAATCTGAGTGAGGAAAAAAAAAAAAAACATAAAACTGAAACATCAGTTGAGGACAAAGCTATAGATTATAGAAAAGCTTGTAATGGAAAGTTCTGCAGAAATGAACATGTCTGGAATATTTTATTTTTTTTAATCAGTAAAAGGGAGGAGATAACAGACAAAAAGAAATATGAAATCACACAGTAATGGTCTCTAAAGCTGCTATCAGCTGCTACATGACACCGAGGCATAAATAAGGTCTAGCTTAATGTCTGAAGTTCCTGTCAACATAGCACGGGTGGAAAAAGTACAGAGAAACTGTGATTATGTAAATATACGAGTACTCTGTCAAAATCATATTCAGTTAAAAGTAGAAGTATGGAGTCAAATATCCACTTGAGTGAAAGTCAACATATATATATATATATATATATATATATATATATATATATATATATATATATACACAAAAATATATATATATATATATATATATATATATATATATATATATATATATATATACACACACAAATATATATATATATATATATATATATATATATATATATATATATATATATATACATACATACACGTATATACATACATACATAACTTCCAAAAAATATTACTTAAGTACAGTAACCATGTAATATGTAATATTTTGTTGCACCTCCCCTCACCAAGTGTCTTGTGACGTCAGTTGTCAGTTTTAGCCCACACTTCCTCTGACTGTTACAGCTGCAGTCTGTTTTTTGTTTTTTTTTTAATCTGCTGCTCCAAATAATCCCACAGGTGTGTTGTTGGATTGATATCCACTGGTTTTGCAGGTCAGTGTTAATTCCTGCTCGTTACACAAGTCACACACACATTTGGCCTACAGGTGTGCACGAGACTCGTCTTTTACTCCCACTCCTGCAGGAATTCTCACCTCATCCGCCTGCTACTGCATTTACTAGTTTGGCTCGCGATATTTTCTAACGAACTTAGCTGAAGTGATTTCTTAAAATATAAAAAAAATGAGTCTTTTTAAACACCGCGAGCTTCGCGCGAGCACCGACCACGCTCTCATGACAATGAACGTGACCTTTATTTCTCCCGAGAGTTTCACGTTAGCTCTGCGCACGAGACTGTTTTTTTAAGGTAAGATAAAGGTTTTTTTGACAAATCCCGTCCCCAGAGGAATTCTGACCAATCCCACCTGCTTCCAAAGGAATTCTGACCAATCCCACCTCCTTCCACAGGAATTTTGACCAATCCCATCTGCTTCCAAAGGAATTTTGACCATTCCCACCAGCTCCTGAAGGATTTCTGGCCAGTCCTGTCTGCCCCTGAAGGTATTCTGGCCATTCCCACCCACTCCTGAAGGGTTTCTGACTAGTCCCTACCACTCCCAGAGGAATTCTGACAAGTCCCACTTGCTCGCAAAGGAATTCTGACCAGTCCCATCTGCTCCTGAAGAAATTCTGACCAGTCCGAACTGCTCCTGAAGAAATTCTGACCAATCCCGCCCAATCCTGAAGAAATTCTGTCCAATCCCGCCCAATCCTGAAAGAATTCTGTCCAATCCCGCCCAGTCCTGAAGGAATTCTGTCCAATCCCAACTGCTCCCAAAAAGAATTCTGGCCTCATCAAGAAGGACCTATTGCTAGAAAGTAATAATGCCTGCTCATGTGACTTTTTTTTTTTGTTTCCTTGCGGTCCTGTGGAATCCCAGCCCCGATTCACACCTCTACACACCCTACTCATCCTGAACTGTGGGAGTGTCATTGTTGTGTTCCACTTGGACATGTAGCACAAAAGACAACCTGAGAGTCTGACAATCCAGTTTTATGTGAAGTTACATTCATCCAGGTGCCCCACCTATTACTTTTGTACAATAAGTAGCTGCTTATTACGCCTGGCAGACAGATTTAACCTTAGAGGAGTAATATACAGTATGTAATCAAATAACATAGCTAATAGTAACATAAATGAAGGTCATATGATGTGGAATTTCCATTACAGGCTGAAACAAATATCATACACTGATACTAACAGAAACATGCAGACAACTGCAGTTGTGATTTCATTTAATCAATATGATTAGAATGTGACATGCTGGGTTAAATACAGTACTGCACGTTCATTTATGTTTTTGAATAGATTTTCTTATACACAGTATTACTCAGCAAACACATCTTAATCTATTTGCAGTCACTACTTAACATTTCCTTGTGATGTCACTTCACTGACTTTCTCTGGAGAGTCTCTGTAGGCAAAACATCTGGGGAAAATGCCAATATTTCCAGCTGTGTGTCCTTCTAGCCATTCTTCATTCACTGCAAAAAGGAATAAAGGAAGAACAGCTTTAGATACAGGACAGTGTACCTCTGGATGAGAGGAAAAGTGAAGGAGTGGTAGAAAGCTCACTGTATAACAGGAAATAAGAGGCATTTAGATACAATATAGGCAAATTAGGGTACAGCAAAGCAAATAGATCATTCTTAGCTAGCTTTTTATTTATTTATTTTTTAGCTACTTCTGCTTCCCAGAAGTGTTTTCTCTCTCTCTCTCTCTCTCTCTCTCTCTCTCTCTCTCTCTCTCTCTCTCTCTTTCTGTGTGTGTGTGTGTGTGTGCGTGT
>CM040998.1:13461536-13502804 GCA_022985145.1 Pangasius djambal
TTTTTTTTTTTTTTTTTTTTTTTGGACATTAAATCTGGGATGTTGGACTCGAAATGAAACAATGACTATGAGGTTAAAATGAACATCGGTTTTAAATTGATTAAATCACGGTCAATCTTCCTCAAGACTTTGTGGTAATGTTTCATTTACAGTCCCTTAAATATTATGTATTAATCAACAAAGTGTGTGGTATAAACTCATAAATACTGGTTAATTATTTGGGGGAAAAATTCAGACCAAGGCATTTGACTGAGATGTTGGCCAGGTTCTAGTTATTAAGCAGATATATGTGTAGTACAAACACAACTGGTTAATTATACAATAAACAAATAAATAAGTACTTTTTCAATTTACAGTTACAGTTTGCAAATTTACAGCTTTGCCATTTAAAGATGCCATTACAATGAAATCTGTTGTGTTTCCACTTAACATGTTATTTCAAATAATTATTCAGTTATGATCAAATTTATTATGTTTACTTCTTAATAGCGAAGCATTTCAGTGAAATATCAGTAAAATGTGTAAGTCTCAATATTTATTAAAAACTAAATCAAATTATAATTGTGGTTATTTTAACAAAGAAAACCATATAATCACTGATACGGTGAAGCTTCCTGTAAGGATACTTTTATTTAACACTTTTGGAAGGAGTCTCCAGTGTCAGTGCTTTGTATTGATCAGTAAGATTTTTGACACAGGAAAGGCTTCAGGACTTTGTCCGTTCCGGTTTCTTAGTAACATAACAAGCTGCGGGGTTTTTTTTTTTGTTTGTTTGTTTGTTTCTTTTAGTCTTATTATTCTCAAGGGAGAAAAAAAATAGAGGCTGGTGAGATAACAACTCTTTAAAGCTGCTATAACATATGTGATAACAAGAATTAACTTGTTTTAAGGACATTGTTCTTGTTTCCACAACAATAAATGTAACTATAAATTGATCAAAGGCATTACTAACAATTGTTGGCAAATTGTTGGCAAAACACTTCAGGACTTGCTGTAACTGGAAGATAACCAACTTTGACGTGGTAACAGTAACTATGCTTTGGGTTGGGCTGCATCACTGCATCGCTACCCCATCATTTATTGCCCCGTAGTGTGTTATTCCTTATTTAATTTATATGGATTTATTTTCAGCCATGAATGGAATAATCATTGGTTAATGCAGGTGGATTTAGTTCAGATGTATTCCAATAGACACCAATTAATACACCTTAACTTACTTTGTTACTTTACTGTCACTTGTAGTGTCTTTATGCTGAATTCTATGGTGTGTTCATGTAAAATAATTCAGTAAATAATGTTATGGGCTACTTAATGTAAAGTGTTATCCAAGAATTTAAGTAAATATTCAAATTTGAATTTCAAACAAGGATTTCTAACAGGGCTACTATTACTAGGGGGCATTTGCTCTTATTTTTCAGACTTACTACAGTCAATACTGATTGATAGTGAACTAAAAGTATAGACGTCATCAATAAACACATATTTAAAGTATTGCCTCTGGATAAAGAATAGTTCAGCTTAAATAGGGCTTTATGCAGCTAAACACTGATTTGTCACAGTTATAAACAGTGCGTTCTTGAATAATATGTAAGTGATTGTGTAATGTTATTAGGTTTGATAACTGATGAAATAAAAACAGTGGACCCTTTTAGACTTAAATGTATGAAACACAGTCATCCCATTTAAGCGCTAATCAGTTTTTTACATTTTTGTTCAGGCTATGTGTCTTTCACAAAAACAAATACCAGAGGTTGTGAGCTTTGTGAATGATTAATGGAGTACCTGACACCACAAAGTGGCTCGGCCTGCTTCTGCCACTTCAGCCAGGCTCCTCAGACCTCCATCCTCCTCTAGAGGTGTCAGGACAGAGGAGCCATGCTGCTTATGTCTGTAAGAAAGGAGACAGAGGACAAACCGGAAACATTTTTTTTCCCTCTTGAGTGGCCTTGATTTCAAACTACAGCTGGGAAAAAGCAGGTCGGCACAATCACCTCAGACGAATGAGTTCAGCAGGCTGTCCTAGTTTCTGAGCGATTCTCTCCTGCAGCTCCCGGTATGGTGTCTCTAGTGGGACACTCAGAGCAATGGTGTAAGTGTAGTGCACCTTAACTATGACTGAGTCTGCTCCCGTCATCTGCATGGAGGACCAGAAATGTGACATGATTAATAAAGGGCAGATTGAATTGTTAGATTTTAAAGGAGCAGTTTGTCATTTTTAGAGCGTTTGCTGCTTGAGAGATGAATTGCAGTGCCAGTGGGGACATCATCAAGGCTTAATATAGGCTTGGTCATTTGCCTTTTAGGAGAAAAAGAGCGAAGCTAAAAATCTCTACTTTGGCTGGGGCGGAGCAAAGTTCTGGGTCAGAAAAAAAATCGAAACAGAAGCAGAATGAAGACAATAGCCAGATGTACTATTGTAATATCGTAATTCACAGGCTTTATCTATGGTATCTATAGAATTATGTAATTATAGAAGTCTAGAAGCATTTGCAAACATTCCTAACTGCGCCTTTAATGCACAATTTTTGTTTTCTTCTTTTGTTTCTCTGTTATATCAGTGCATATTCAGATACTGTACTTATATCAAGCCAGGAAGCGTTCTCTTTTATCTGCTATAACTTCCATATGATCAGATCAATGCTCTAAAAGATGATCAGACAATATTAAGCTGTATAATGCAGTCAGCCTGCAGTGCTCTGGTCTCAAATAGACTAGTTCATATTTTTATCTGCCATCCTTTCTCTCCCTTGGGTTTCTGCTCTGACTGAATGGGGTCAAAGTGCTATTCAAAATACACCACTGCATGCCTGAAACTCATTTCCTCTCCTGTCCAACAAGCATGACATGACATGACATGACAGAGAAATGAAATTTATGAATGTTATATAAAGAAAGAAGGTGCATCCCAAACTTTGACTGTACCACTAAACACATCATTGTGGTGTATTGGTTAAAATCAGAGCAGGGCGACTTCAGATTTCCTCTGAGAGCTCTGTGTTTGACATTTTTAGTATTTATGTGAATAATATCCCTGGCTATCTTAAACTTTTCATAGTCAGGGACCATTTTAACGGATCATAAATTCCACATGAATATTACATACATTATTTACGTTATTTACATGTGTACATTATTATTATTATTATTATTATTATTATTATTATTATTATTATTAATTGTTGGAGCCTTAGAGCTTTTTTTCCCCCTGAACTTCTCACAGACAGAATACATTAGGTCCAAGTGTACATTATTTATAGGGTTACTCGTTTTTGAGTTGCTGACATTTGGAATAAACTTATACAAATGTAATGACCAGTCAAGTAGATTAATAACTATAAAAACTCACAAACCACCATGCTATGCTTCATGTCCTCTACTTTGAGAATCACTGCTGTAGAATATGTAGAATATTTCCTATCTACAAGATGTCCTAAAAGTCAATAACCAATGGGAATATGTTGAGCAAATATGTTGAGCAAAATCCACAAAAAACTCGATAGAGTAGCTGAGAGAATATGCAGAGCGTAAGGGTAAACATGTAGAACATATGCTGTAAATAATAAATAAAAAATTAAGTATATGTAGTTTTACTCTTATTGGTTCCTGACTTTTCAGACACACTATAGAATATCTAGTGTTCTTTCATCTTAATGTCATGACTTTCTTCTCGATCAGTCTCTGATCCGTCTTACCTGGAAATTTGGACTCAGGGCTTCACTGCTCTGCCATGTAGAAGGTGTGGTGTGTGTGCTGCTGGTGTACAAAGAGGGCAATTCTACATACAGGGTAAATAAAAAGCAAACTGGCTATAAGTATTCAGCATTTCTTGTAGAATATTATACACTGTTTAAGCAACATTTCCCAAACAGGTCCTCAAGGAATCATACGTTCATGATTGAAATTGAAAAACTCATAAGTCTTCCTCAAGCCTTATGAAAAGTTAGGAAGGTTTTAGGTTAGGGGTGGTTTTAGGGCTTGTACTAACAAAATCCCAGTGTGTGATGGGATTGTGGCAACGGTGGATACAGAAAGTAATGTATACACCATATACACAGTATGCAGCATGTGAATCTGGATATTAACTCATATTGACTGTTACACCCTGGTGTTGTTTCCTCATTGACCCGTATGGGAAACAGTGCTGATAAGCTTTGATTGTACCTGGAAGAGGAGGAGCAGCGGCCTGTGGGCGTGTAGGGGGCTTCATGCTCGGCGGGAGAGGAATCCCACTAGCGGCGGTCTGTAAAGGACACAGAAGAAAAATGAGTGCTCCATAAGAGGCAGGGGCCCCTGTCACCTCTGCACATACAATGCTAAATTTGTTTAATTCATTATAAGGTCTGTGTCATAAAACCTTTGGCTTGCAGAACACCAGACGGCTATAAAACTCTCTCTGTGTCCCATTGATTCATGATGACACAATCACTCCCCTTTCCTCTTCACAGAAACTCAGAAAAAAAAAATAAAGCAACCTTTGTTCAAAGGTTGTATTTAAAACCTATCAAGTTAAACTGTAATCCAATACTGAAATGTCTGGGGCATTGAACAAAAACCAGAGTTTCTTGAAAAAAAAAAAAAAAAAGCAGGATAAAAGATGACTTTAGATTAGATGAAATGGCATCATGAATAAATAAGTCATTTGTGTTGCTGGACCGTGATGAAGTGCACTCTTACCTCTTTCCTTCTCTTGTCTTTTGCTTTTTTCGTCACTGTTTCAAGCAGGAAGTATGGCAGCAGGCCTCTCTGAAGCGTGAGACAGTGAGACACAAAGAGAAGCATAAAAAGCATCAGTGAGTTACAGAGAGATGACTCACACTTAGCAAAAAAAAACAACAAGAAAATCTCACCTGGCCGTCATATATGACTGTGACGAGTCCTTCCTTGTCCTCTTCGCTGAACACGTACACGTAAGCACTGGCCGGCACAGTGAGCTCAGCCGCATTCCTGGCAATGTAAGCCTTCTTCACACGCATGTAGCGCGAGTCCCTGTATGGAGAGATCGTCACAGTGTTCAGGGTCAACTCACACGCCTCTAAACAGTAAGACTGTGATTGTATAATTGTATCTAAAAACTAAAATCCGACCCCATGGAGATCTACCATCCTGCAGAGAACCAAAACATAGGAGCTCTGTGGTACACAGTTTACACACCTGGTCATACATGAAATCAGTAAAGTGGACAATTTGTGGCTTTCCAGGAACATCAGTTCAATTTCTACACTGTCCCTACGGTAACCACTGTAAATTGTGACTAGTTCACAACACCGCATCAATCATACTATATTTATACAGAGCAGGCATGTAAAAAAAAGTTTAACGATATGTTTTCAAACATAAAAATTATTTTCTTCATAGTCACTAAATTGTTTGAGTGAAAAATTTTAATCATTGTGTGTAGTGTTTATTTTATGCAATCATGTTTTCTTGAAGGGCGCCAATAATTCAGGAGTGTTTACAACTCTGTGCTGTTGTGTCACTATTAATTTTGCTTTGTATGAATTTTATAATTTTAGCAACTTTATTTGTATTGTTACATGTTATCGGATATGGACATGCACAGTTATGTCTGGTTGGTGTAACTTTTGTTAAATCAGTCTCAGCTACGTGTCTTTGTACTTATGTTCTAGACTTTCTCACACCTGTTGGTGCAACTGTCCCCTGACTCTTATATTCAAATTAGAGCTGCAGTTAAGACTACTGTTGTCAAGTCCAAGCACCGGACTAACCCAGATCAAGTCAAGGCTTAAAGGCGAATCTTAAAGGGGTCAAGGGCAAGTCAAGATCAATTCCAAACGATAGCGAGACCAAGTCGAGATTGAGACCTAAAACCATCAGCTAGCTGGCTTCATTCCTGCATTGCACCAATGATTATGCTATTTTCTAGCAGAATTAATTATTTCTTGTCAAACTTTCAGCATGTGGAAAGAAAACAGAGACATTATTTTTTACAGATTCTTAGCCTAGACAATGCTCAAGCCCAGGACCAAAGTCCAAGTCAATACAGAAAACGAGTCCTACAGCCGTAATTTAAATGCTAATGAAGATTTTGATTAGCTCCCTGATATACGTGCGGCAGCCCGGGAAAACCCTTAACATGGTGAAAATATGACACTTTCTATTATATACAGTATAGCTGTTAAAACTACAGGCCTTCCCGAACTGAAATACGTTTTCCATGCAATTTGGTCAAAAGAGAAAATTACATTTAAAGATCCGACTACAGCAACGGTGAGTTGGAGACGTTTGGATTCTAAACTGAACGAAATATGTTTATGTCAATTTTGCTGCAACATGTTTTCACCTTGATCAAAGCATGACATTCACTGTGTGAAGAAATCACACTTGGCGTTTGTAGCGATTTATAATCAGTTACCAGTTGTCAAAATGGCTCCAAGTCTCCTTTTTCCGTAGTCAGATCTTCAAAATCAGTTTTCTCTTTTTTCACTTTTTTCACTTTGGATCAGTGGGGTTTTTTTTTTCTATTGATCTCGTCAATAACAGAAAAAAGTACTTCAAATTCTCATTTTGATGAGCATACTTACTGGCCCTCTTCGACCTGTGGTTCATAATATCCGGGTTTCTGAAAAGGATAAATAGTGATAGGACAATATTAGTATGCTTCACAAGACTATTATCTACAGCGTTCTTGCTTTCTGTATGGGAAAGCAAAGTCCTATGCGTCAGTGCATGAGGTATTTTATTACCATCAGAGAAAATACTATTATTTATATAAATCTACACAAATAGCAAAAACACATGCACCTACAGTATGTATCTGTAGTGAACTATAGTGTAATGTTTTTCTAAGTTATAGTTGTGCAATAAAAAGTCTCTTTGGCGCACCATACTGTTAATAATCCTGTAAATCAAAGCCACAGTCATTGGGATGTAGCCTGAACATTTGCATAGTAACAACTCAGACAGGCTAGTTTTTCTTTCCCAAATCAGATTTTGTTTAAGTTACCAGTATGGTAATATGTCATGAATTTCTGGTAGCTGTTAAGTACCAACATTTCTGATCTGTAATAGCTGTGTCAGAGGGAGAGGCAGTGTTGGTTCAGTAGTTATGGTTCAGCATTCCTGATCATAAGGCTGTAAGCTCAGGTCTCAGTTCAGATCCACAGAGCTCCTGTTAACCTCTTGAGCAAAACCCATAACCCACAACTGCTCAGGTCTACGCTTGGGTTGGATTCAGCTTCATTTATAATTCATCAAATTTAAAAATGTATAACCATACCTGCGACCTGAGAGGTTCAAAACCACCAAAGTCATCATTCGGGATGTCAGAAATGATGACCTAGAAGAAGAAAACATCAAACATATAATTACTGGCCACTTTAGTTTCTCAAAGCGGTTTGGTGAAAGAGACAGGCAACAGTAGTGAAATGTAAGGAAATGTACCTCCGCTTTGCCTAGGAAGTCTCTGGGCTGAAGCTCCTCTACGTACTGTTTCCTAGGCCGGAACACCACTCCTTCTGGGACCAGGAGAGGCGCAATCAGCTCCCTCTTCTAACACACACAACAGAGCAGAGCGGGTGATTACCTGCATGTCCGAAATCACACCATATTCACTATATAGTGTGCTGTTTAGGGAGCCTTTTATACGTAATGTCTGATAGCTTAATGTAGAATATCCAGATTCTATTTTTCCTGTATAACAAAATATAATCCAAATTACAATTTAATGGGTTTTAGTAAGGGGTTTTAAATTTGTCTTAATTTTTCTAAAGGAGTAACAAAAAAAAAAATAGATAGATAGATCACAGTAATGGTTATCTTGCCAAACAATACCTGAGTGCCTGATGATGAATTCCTTTTATTTTGGTACTTAAAGTTAACAGATACTACTTTTCACAATTCTAAATATTTCATACCTCCTAACAATAGTGGGTGTGAATGTGCGTGTCATAGAGGTATGACAAACAGAAGTTTTCCTTTGTGAGAAGAAATTCCACCCTTTCGCAGAACTGGAAGGAGGAATTAAAAAGTGTTTATTGCTCTTCCTGATATAACAGTATAATAGTGCCAATTAAACTGACCAGGTTACTGCAGTATCATGTTAGCTTGAGTTGGATGAATTGGCGCTAGTGTTGTGAAACAGATTCTAATGATCTATATACACTCACCAGCAACTTGAGTCCATAAGGAACACCTTTACGCTTGCACATTCATGAAATTATCCAATCAGCCAATCATGTGGCAAGAGTGGCATACATAAAAATCACACAGATACAGGTCAAGAGCTTCAGTTAGTGTTCACATCAAACATCAGAATAGGGAAAAAGTGCAGGAAGGCTACAGTAACTCCAATAACTACTCTTTACAACTGTGGTGAGCAGAAACGCATCTCCGAATGCACAACGTATTGAACCTTGATGCAGATGGGCTACAACAGCAGAAGATCACATCAGGTTCCATTGCTGTGTGCTAAGAACAGGAATCTGAGGCCACAGGTTCACCAATACTGGACAGGTGAAGACTGGTGCATAAGCAGGTGTTCAGGTATTCCTAATAAAGTGGCCAGTGAGTGTATATCTTTAATGAGTTCTTGAATGTCAACTCAGACTTTTAAATCTTACCACAGCATGGGATATCAGTATATGAGTGTTCTTACTGCTACACTCTGCATGGCTGAGTCGACTTGACCTCCTTGTCCTCCTCCCTCCTGTAGAGCAGCCTGCAGGATCTCTGCAGCTTTATTCCACTGTTTTAGTCTACAGTGCACAGCTGCTGCATTATAAAGAATCTGCCAAACACACACACACACACACACACACACACACACACACGCACACACAATCAGTATTGCTGTACTGTTGCTTGGTATCATTATCTCTCTGTAATAGTACAACGTGCACCTTGTCACGTCTCCTGTGAACACAGTATGTGTTTAATGGTGACATCATCAATGTTCTCTCGAATAGCCAGATTTGTATGTGTACATGTGTGGGAAGAAATTCCATTCCTTCAAAAACCAGGAAGAAGGATATAGACCACAAAACTATGAATACTTATCTCCTTTCAGTGAACAACAGAATCCAGTCCTTCTGCTTATGAGGCAGCAAAGATAGACACACACGGATATTTTTCATCCAGATATATATCTGAAGTGGTTCCACCTGTTTGGGCTGAGGAAAGCTCTGTTTTGCGAATGAGGAATGTCTAATCTTCCTCAGCACTGGACCTGACATTGCATAAGTCAGTGGAGAACTTTGCTGACAGGTGAAACCAAGACCAGTATTGACAAGGAAGACGAGAGAATGTGAGCAATTTCCTCACACATTCAGGGCAATGATAAGAAAGAAAGAGCTGAATATATTGAATTATAAATCACAGATGAGTCCTTTACAGTCAGCTCCAGAATTATTAGCACACTTATTATTATTATTAGCAAAATAATCTTTGAAAATATATATTCCGAGCTTTGGGAAATCTTTGAACAATTTCCTGTTAGGTTTGCAAATATGTGAAACCCCTCACCTTTGGGAAACCAGTGAGCTCAAAGATCACAATTTGAGATTTTGCACAGACAAACTGCACAGATTATTTCATTCTTAGAGTTGCTGAAAATCAACTATAAGACACTACCTATAATAACTCTTTGGAAGGGTTCCAGGATAGAAACTCTTCCTGAGCACAACATACAGTACAAACTGTAGTGCCACTGGAAATACAATTGGAATTGTATGTTGTGCTCAGAGAAGACCAAAAATTTATTTTTTGTCTATTAAAATCATAATCATGATTGGTGAGAAAAAGAGGACTACATACTGAGAAAAGCCCCCAAACCCACAGTAAAATATGGATGTTATTCATTGATGCTTTGTGCTGCTTTGTCTACTTTCTATTGGTCCAGGGAATCAGTAAAGATGGATGGCACCACGAATTCTGCTAAGTACCACCATATTTTAACACTGAACCTGTTTGCCTCAGCCAGGAGGTTCAGACTTGGCTGTAGATGGACCTTTCAACATTATAATCATTCCAAACAAACACAGAAATATTTTCAAGGACACAAAATAAATTTTAATTATTATTTTAGTCTCTGGATTTTAGCTATTATTAAAAATATGTATATTTTTAAATATATATATTTGTCTAAAATGAAAAGGAAAGTCCAGATGCACAAAGCTCATAATATAAAGGAGAAATGTTCTGCATGGAGGAGAGTCCAAGATCCTCTACAAGTGTCTCCAACCTTGTTAGACATTACTGGAGGAGGAGGAGGCACAGTGCTGCTATTCTCTCTAGAGGACACTTCATCAAATGTTACTTGTGGAAAGATTTGCCAAAAACATGCAGTACTCAAGAAAAGATTGTATATGTGAACAAATATTGCCTTAAAATAAAACTATGTTGTCAAAAATGGCACTCATTGCAAGTGCTAGATGTTTGTCGTTCAAAGTGTGACGCTGAATTTGTAGCTCACGGTAATCCTTCAGGTTATGAATCCATATAGATTTTCCAGGTAATTTGTAGTGTTGTGTCTTTAGCTGTCTGGCAAATGATCACATGTGGACGTAAATGATATAAATGAGGTAAAATATAAATAAAATAAAGGTCAAGTTTACAATATATGTAAAACTACAGGAGTTAGAACCTGCCAGCTGTAGAGTCTATAGCGCAGTCCCAGCTGTTTGTAGTCAATGACAGCATTGGCTCTCATGTGCTTCTGCGCCCAAATACAGTCTCCGAGAGCCTCGTCCAGTCTGAGATAGAGAGAGAGAGAGAGAGAGAGAGAGAGAGAGAGATTGGTAATGTATGAAAAAAGTGATGATGCTGGATATGCTGCATTCATATGATAAGATATCTATGTCTCCGCTATTAAAAAAAAAAGCTTTACCCAGCAGGAATTGGTGCAGGTTTATCATGGCCAAAACCTCACTGTTACAGCTTGTCATGCAAGTGACCATCTATGCTGGTTTCAACTGTTCTTACCTTCCTGCCATCATGTGCACTGCAGCCCTTTGGAAAAAGCCCACAGCAAGCCTCTCATCCTTGGCAATAACCCGATCCAGAGCCTGAAACATCAGGTAGACCCTGAATTAAATTAATCTCACGCTACAAGAATAACACTTCCTTTCTCGCTTAATGTGTGTTTTTGAGAGTCTCACTTTAATTGCGTCCTCGAGCTGGCCCAAAGCGAGGAGGACAGATGCAGTGACGAATAGAGTGCGGGATGTGGGCTCAGAGATCTGATTGAGCTTGGTGAGAGCACCATCCCAGTCTCGGCTGTCCACGGCTCGCACGGCCTCGTCCCATAACTGGATAAGCTCAGTGTATAGCATGACTCTGTCTCTGGAAGACAGGACCTCTTCTCAGATTCTAAAAGAACAGCAATAAACTACTCTACAACAAAAATGACATCTTACCAAGTGAAAATATCTTGAATATAGTCAAATTTTAAAAATTCTAGTATTTCCTATTACAAGATTACAACAAACCAAATATAAGATTTTTACTCATTTCAAGCTTGAAACAGTCTTGTTCTATTGGCAGATAATTCTGCTAGTTTTAAGAATTTATTTCTAGAAAGAAGCAAAATGATCTGCCAATAGAACAAAAAAAATGTAAAGCCTGAAATAAGTTTTCAAAAATGTCTAGAAATAGTTTTAATAAACTTGTATTTGTTTAATTGTAATCTTGTAATAATAGGAAATACTAGATCTGACTATATTCAAGATATTTTCACTTACTAAGATGTCAGTTTTTGCAGTGAATATACACCTTGTGGTTCATTATATCTCCCAATCTGGCAAAATCAGAGGTAAATTCACAGAAGTAATTTGGCTTGCATAGATGAAGAATAGCAGTTCTCTGCTGCTAATTCTCTGTACTTGAATTACCATTATGTACTAATATTATATAACACATAACATATATGCACATCCATATATATAACATATATATACAAAAATCAATACAAAAAGAGGTTCATCTGAAAGCCTGGTAAAGCTATAAGAAAGCAACACCTGAAACAAGCCTGTAAATTACAGCTGTGTCGAAATACACCTATCATTTTCATCAAGTATATCAGCAAACAAGTTACTCACCAGCAGGCAAGGACAGAGAAAAGAACGGTAGGAAATCTCTTCACCTAGTTGAAAAGGAGATCCAGAGCTGTCCAGAGTTACAGAGCAGGTCATTTATGCTGTCTCTCCTACCTGCCCTGGGGAAAAAAAATACAACACGCATGACTGTTTCTCCCACCCACATCTCTCAGGAAAGCAGGAAACTCTGTCTGTGACATTCCCGAGTGTGTGTGTGTGTGTGTGTGTGTGTGTGTGTGTGTGTGTCCGACAGACAGAGCAAACAGAAAGAATGCAGTTGTTAAATGGAAAACCTCATTCAGAAAAACAGGTTATTCTAAAAACAAAGACTCTTTAGTCAGAGAGAGAGAGAGAGAGAGAGAGAGTAAAGGTTATGTTTACCTTTTACATTCATAGAAAAGGTGGGGTTTGCTGACTTTAGTGTTAAAATAACAATCAACCTGGTGTAAGGGGAAAAAAGCTGCTCTTGTTGTAATAGTTTTCTTTACAAGGAATTAACATGTGTACAGTTTTGAGTATTACACTGTTTTTCTGGTTAGCAGTGTTTCCTGTTCTGCTGTACCTGTGTAATACTAAACACCATGACTGCCAGATCTGCATTATGACATTACATATGCATGTGTACATATCTGTAACTCGGGCACTCTTTCATCCAAACCCAGAAACATTTCGATAATTTTGGGCCTAAAATATATATGTTTTACTATCAAACGTTTTTTTGAATACAACTTATAAATATACATAATGGTTTATTATAGATGATCACAATAATAACTGTATGTCTTGTCTTGCTATTAGTAAAAAAGAAATCATGTTATTGTTTTATAATAATTACACACACACACACACACACACACTGTATATACACATATATGACCTGTAATATTAATTATAAAACATTTCATAAGGTTACTAAAATGCTAAAATACACTGTTTATATAATAATAATTATTATTATTATTGTTGTTGTTGTTGTTGATTGTATTTTTGTTTGTTAATTTATGTTTTTATATATTAAATAATATATAAAATTTCAACCAATTCATAAGACAGAAAAGATTAATCAAATAAAGCATTTATGTTTGTTATGATAATATTTTATATACTTAGTAATTCTATATAGCATATTCAATCTGGTTTAATGATGAAAAAGTCATACAATAAACAGCTGTTTATCAAAAATATATATTATATATATATATATTATATAATATATAATATGTCATATATTATAAATCTGTTTTAATCATATTTCATACTGGCACTATTTAACTTCAGATAGCCTTGTGTCGTCTGGCTAATATTTAGTGTTTATTACTTATGCAATTACTTTTTCTGAAATATATGATCTCACGAGGCATGGATATCCTCAGATGAGGAATAGAAAGAAAAAAAGAAAAAGAAAAGAAAGAAAACAAAATATTTTACTGTAATTGTGTAGGAGTTGCAGAGCACTGGGTGTCCAGCAGATGGCGATGGTGTCACACGTGTACATTTTCAGGAAAACACTCTTTATAACAAGTGGGAACACTCAGAACATAAATCATAATTAATAATTATGGAGTTCAGTCTAGGTAAAGTTTTTATAGTTAAATACTGTGTAAACTTAAAGTGTTAAATAAGGTGTCACATCACAAACATTCTGTACTGATGGGGTTTAATTTGAAATGAGTTTTTTTCAACATGACTTTCTGTAGATAGATAGAGAGAGAGAGAGAGAGAGAGAGAGAGAGAGAGAGTTATTATTATAATTTTTTTGTAAACAGCTTTTCCTGTGCGCTCTGATGACATTTGGACCTGAGGCGATGAGGAAACAACTGACTCAGAGCAAGGACACGTCACGTGGCACTAAATCACGTGACACTAAATCACGTGACACTATATCACGTGACACTAAACCGCATCACATGACAGCCGTGCTTTAAAGCGGCACTGTCTATGCTGTAACTTGACTCGGCTGTGTTTCTTTTCTCACGATGGCGGGCTGGTGGATATTTTGGGGTTTTATTCTAACTGCACTGTGTGTGCATCATGTTTTTGCGTTATCTACGGTAAAGTTTCTACTTCACTTTCTGCCAAGATGTCATACTTCTCTACTGGTTGAGTGACCCTAGGTTGTGTAGGGTGGTGTGCGGTTTTGGACGCAGCCTTAGTTTTCAATTTCACTTGAGTTAAAGTTTAAATCAGTGCTGATGTTTTTTCCCCCTCCTTTATCCATGTATGTGCGTTAGAGCTGGAAGCAAAGCAGAGGAAGAGAGAGCTTAGGGGCTGATCCTCCGTTTAAAGAGAAGTTCTTCACGCAGATTTTGGACCACTTCAATTACAACAGCTGGGGCAATGGGACATACTCACAGCGCTACCTGATCACAGGTGTGTATCCTTTTCCTGCCCCCTTAAACACTTATATTACAACACAGCCCATGTAGAGAGTTCCTCCTATTCAGAGGTTTCTTGTGTCCTTAGATCAGTATTGGAGGAAAGGCCATGGCCCTGTCTTCTTCTACACTGGGAATGAAGGGGACGTGTGGGACTTTGCCCTGAACTCTGGGTTTATAGTGGAGCTTGCAGCTAAGCAGGAGGCACTGATCATATTCGCTGAGCATGTGAGACAGGAAATTGTCATATTATTATGAAGTGATGTCTGAACCCCATTTTATGGGTGTACTGTTACCAAGCTGTTGCTTTGCATAATTTGGCAAACCTTGATCTCCTCCATTAGTGGGCAGGGACCACCACAGGACCACCAATGACCACCAATGACCACCAATTCTCAGTACAGAGGTGTTCAAAAAGCTCATATCATGTCCTGAAACACTCATATCATGTCCTGTGGTGGTCCATATGGGAGAATGAGACATTGTGCGTAGCAACAGATAGACTATGCTGCATACATACAAAGTGCTTTAGCTGATTAAAATGTCCAGTAAGTGGAGTTACAAGGTAGGTCTATATAAGAAATTGACCTGTATAGTTCTTGACTATTTTTACATGTACATGAACACAACACTATGCTCTTCTGATTGTGCTTATATTATCAAAGTATCTCAATTTTATTCCAATTCCAGAGGTACTATGGGAAATCTCTACCCTTTGGCCAAGAGTCCTTCAATATTGAAAATGTCGGGCTCTTGACGGTGGAGCAGGCTTTGGCCGACTATGCAGTCATGATCACGGAGCTAAAGGAGGAACTGGGAGCTCAGAAATGCCCTGTCATTGTTTTTGGCGGAAGGTAAGACATGTTTGTATCTGCACACAGCTAGAGCTGTTCAGTTCTTAGCAAAAACATAGGCAGAGATTTCAAGTTAATTTGCAGCCAGTTTTTGACCTTGAAGAAAAAAATACTGTAGATAATAGACGTGACCTAGAACCTTGTCCATACAAGCTCTGCATCAGTAAGACACTTTAATTCTGCTCATGTGACCATTCATGGGGAATCCAGACCAATATACAGTTGAGTGCAAAGGTTTGTGCCCCTATGAATAGGGTAAAAAGACAACGATCCCAAAATCAAAATCAACAGAAAAGATTGTTGGGACTAATTTCAATAATCAGTCTGTATAATTCCTAGGTCTCATTGTCCCTTTTCTTTCTGCACTACTTTGAGAGGTTGACATTTTGTTTGGCTTCTTTCAGTTCTGTACTGGCTTTTGTATGCACTCTCATTGAGTCATGATGTAGACCAAAACTAATCACTATCTACTGTTCATGTCCCCCCCTCTCTCCCCCCTCTCTCCCCCCTCTCTCCTCTCTCTCTCTCTCTCTCTCTCTAGTTATGGTGGCATGTTGAGTGTGTACATGAGAATACGGTACCCCAACATTGTAGCTGGGGCTTTAGCTGCCAGCGCTCCGATCTTATCCACAGCAGGACTGGGTGACTCCGGGCAGTTCTTCCGAGATGTTACAGCTGTAATTAAATCATTGTACTTATTCTAAAACATTGTGTATTACTGTGCTGCTCAAATGGTTAATTATTTACTAGAAGTAAAGCATTTGAGTATACTTTTTTTCTCAACTATGTGCAGGATTTTGAGAATTATAAGCCAGCCTGTAAGGATGCCGTGAAAGCAGCTTTCCAGGAGCTTCAGACTTTGGCACAACAACAAGGTCATTATCTGCAAATGGTCAGGATATTAGACTATGGAACACTTAGTCATTTGGCAAAACCTGTTTATTAAAACAAGCTGCTTTTCTCTCTCTCTTTTTTTTTTTTTTTTGGGTGAAACTCTAGACTATGCCCGTATCCAGTCAGCGTTCTCGCTGTGTAAAACTCCATCCTCAAATAAGGACATCCACCAGCTGAACGGTTTCCTGCGCAATGCCTTTACTTTACTGGCCATGCTGGACTACCCTTACAACACCAGCTTCATGTCAAAAATGCCTGCTTTCCCTGTTCAGGTACAACATTTTGACCATTTCCTTCAGATTTTCCTCAAATATTCCAAACGAGACAAAACTACTAGGCTAGTAATGTACTCTGGGGCATTAAAAACAGTGTGGTTAATGGCAGCATGAGAATTTTCCCCTCTCTGCCTCCCAAATATGTTAAGATAAGTGCTGTTTCAGTCAGCTGTATAGGAAAACTAAAGATAATTGCACAAAGAAACCTAGACATAAAATGCACACAACATCCATTTATTTGGTGTTTAATTGTGTTAGCAGATTTCTGTGTCTGAAGTCATGTAAGGCTTATAATGTGCCATGTAAGGAATGATGGCATGCTAGTACAGGAAATCAGTGTTTGGATGGTGTGTGTACTGTTACCACGAAATCATATATTGCATAGTGTGGAAGCCTGAGGTTTACA
Organism: Pangasius djambal; assembly: GCA_022985145.1. Classification (NCBI taxonomy): domain Eukaryota; kingdom Metazoa; phylum Chordata; class Actinopteri; order Siluriformes; family Pangasiidae; genus Pangasius; species Pangasius djambal. The sequence continues at coordinate 13,478,391 of CM040998.1, forward strand.
CCCCCAGTTTATAATGTGATGTCACACACTGGCAAGTTAAAGCCTCTAGAAGATTCCCAAGTGGTAATTAGTGAGCTTGACAAAGACCAGAAGCTTTTAATTACCATAATTTGTGAACACATGACGTGAACACACTCTTACCGTCTCCGTAGCAGCACTACTTATTGTCCAGATGGGATTCAGACATATGTACTGCTTTTCAGTTACTCTGCAATCAGGATGAAGGATTTGGACATGAATTAGTTGTCTGTTTATTTCTGTGCTGTAGGTGGCGTGTGAGGTGATGCTGAACGGAACTGATGTGCTGTCTGCGCTTAGAAACACTGTGGGTGAGGAAGCTGCCCTTTAGGAAACTTGGGTTCTCTTCCCTAAGCAGCTGTGAAGATTAAAGAGAGTACAGCCCAGTTTGAGTTTAGATTTGTGTCATTAACTGATGTCTCTGTGCCTCCTTTCAGGTATTGTGTATAACTCTACAGGGATGCAGACATGCTTTGACCTTTACTCGCTGTATGTGGAGTGCGCTGATCCGACAGGCTGTGGCCTCGGCCTCAACAGCTACGCATGGGACTACCAGGTGCTTAACTTTAGAAGACTTGTCTGTATATATCCTTTAAAAAAATATATATATATATATTTGTGCCCCAATCCCTTTATTGCATCTCATTTATTCCTTTTTGGTTCAAGACATAGCAACTATGCCACCAACCATGTTGTTTATGTTGATCAGGCGTGCACGGAGATCGAGATGTGCTTCGAGAGCAACAATGTGACGGACATGTTTCCCCCCATGCCCTTTACACAGAGCATGAGAGAGGTATACTGCGCCAAGCGGTGGGCGGTGCTGCCACGACCAGGCTGGCTCAAAACCCAGTATTGGGGTGATGGTGAGCATCAAACACACTCGTCACATTTAAATATACTCTGAGGGGGGGGGGGGGGAAATGGGCCAAATTGTGATGGCTAGGCGACTGGGTCAGAGCATCTCCAAAACAGCAGGTCTTGTGGGGTGTTCCTGGTATGCAGTGGTTAGTACCTACCAAAAGTTATCCAAGGAAGGACAACCGGTGAACCGACAACAGGGTCATGGGCGCCCAAGGCTCACTGATGCGCGTGGGGAGCGAAGGCTAGCTCGTCTGGTACGATCCCACAGGAGAGCTACTGTAGCACAAATTTGCTGAAAATGTTAATGCTGGCTATGATGGGTGTCAGAGTGCCCATGCTGACCTCTGTCCACCACCGAAAGTGCCTACAATGGGCACGTGAGCATCAGAACTGGATCGCGGAGCAGTGGAAGAAGGTGGCCTGGTCTGATGAATCACATTTTCCTTTACATCCAGTGGATGCCCGGGTGCATGTGCGTCACTTATCTGGGGAAGAGATGGCACCAGGATGCACTAAGGGAAGAAGACAAGCCGATGGAGGCAGTGGGATGCTCTGGGCAATGTTCTGCTGGGAAACCTTGGGTCCTGGCATTCACGTGGATGTTACTTTGACATGTACCACCTACCTTAACATTGTTACAGACCAGGTACACCCCTTGATGGCAACAGTATTCCCTAATCTTTCACCAGGATAATGCGCCCTGCCACACTGCAAAAATTGTTCAGGAATGGTTTGAGGAACCTGACAACATTGGCCTCTAAATTCCCCAATTCCCCCTCAAGCTGATATTTCCAACATATTTACAAAATTAACAAAAGAATCTTAAAATTCCAAGACTTCAGTTTAGATTTAATTTTAATATCTATGAGTCTGAAATGACATTTTGACAAAACAAGAATCAAATCAATTTTAATGTCTTCAGAAAGAAGGAAAAACATATAAACTCAATCTTTACAATTTGAAATGTTTAATTAAACCTCACTTTCAGCTTCCAGAGAATGTAATTATTGCTTTAAAAAAAATTAAACATTATAAAACGTTATCACAATACCGAAATCGCAGAAAGGTGTAATGTTACATAATTTGTCACAGCACTGATATCATATTGCCCATGATTCTTTCCAGCTCTTTCAACAGCCAGCAATATCATCTTCTCTAACGGTGATCTGGACCCGTGGGCTAACGGAGGGGTAAGATCCTAGACTACACTCCCTCCCTAAAATCCTTTTTCCAACATGTAATTACTGCTTCATTACTCACACTCCAGCACGTTCAGGTGAAGTGATAATTGGCGCCTTATTTATGTTTTTCTCTTCCAGATCAGAAAGTCACTTAGTGAGTCTTTGATTGCAATCAACATAGCAGATGGAGCACATCATCTGGATTTAAGGTGAAATCTTATGTAATGTAATCTCCACTTTAGTAATTTGATGAGACTTGAGTAATGACCATGTTTTGTAAGATGTAACGGTGATGTCATACATTAAACCATGTCTGCTTTACCTGGAGTTTTAACAGCATACACCTGCTATCACATGACGGCTGTGTTGTTTGGCAGGGCTTCTAACAAATATGATCCTGCATCAGTGATAAAGGCGCGGCAGCAGGAGGCCACCATCATCGCACAGTGGGTCAAAGCTGCAAGAGAAAAGATTCTCTGAACATCTTTTCAATTGTGCAGTTTGTACATTTTAAAGCTCCACATCTATAGTAATCAAATAATTTCAGCAGTACCGTTGAAATACTGTGATTCGCAGTGTTGCCATGCAGCGAGGCAGGCTAGTCGCTTCACTTCAAACGTCTTTATTTGCAGCCCTGATAGCAGCTCTGCTCCCCAGTCAGAACAGTTGCTCAGTTTTGGCCTTGTCCATAACAAAGGCAACTTCTGAGGCAGATGTAGTTTGCACAGAGCAGGTGCAATGATTCAGGAGAAAGGGAAGACTTGTCTATTGTCGTTGCACTCCTTTAACGTTTCCTTGTAATTATTGGTGCTTATTTTTTTTAATGATGCAAGATTAAAATAATTTTCACAAACTCCACTCATTCGTATCTCTTTCTACAAGAGACTTTGAAATTGTTTATTGACAAATGCTTTTCTTTTGCACAGCCTCATATCACACACATTGTCCAAACTCTTAAAGCATTGAACCATGACAGATTACTTTAGCTTAAAATTTTCTACACTAACAACGTCAGCATTGAACACACATTTGAATTACTGGCTTCTTTCAGGATCAGCATCAGCCCCCCCTCCCCCACATAATTTTTTAAATTCAGGTCTTCTTTTGAACAGCACTGTCTTTGGTCAATCTCTAGAAGGACAATAATTTAAAAAAAACTTGCACATTCATCATTGGGGAAAAATACATACAAAGCCCTTAATTGTATATGTAAAATATGAACATTGGCCATTTGTACATTTTAACACATTACTATAAAATGCATGTGAGCTGGTTTCATTGATCAGTGACTTAACTTAATCTTCATAGAATCGATCATAAATAAGCACAAAAAGATTTTAGTATCTACATCAAATCTGTAAACACTACAACCACAGCCATATTCATTGGATATGTGACATTTCAATACAAAACATGAGTCTCAGGAATCAAAATAGACTTCATTATCATTGCTCAGTAAAGATTCAAAAGGCACAAGCAGAACACATGATTCACAAATTCAGTCTTTTCAGCCCTTCTTGGCTCTGAGCTCTAGGTCAGACTAAAGCAACATTGATTCAGGCAGCTGTAATGAGCAAGATACAGCTATTAAACCCACCACGGTCTAAAATACATCATCATATGAACAAGGTGATGTGCTATCACAGATGTTATTACGTTACAAAAAGACAATGCTAATGACACCTGATAAGAAATATGTAAGGAATAAATGCTTAAGGAAAATCGACCACAGAGGGGGCACTGATTATTCCTCTTCCTCTACCACAGCAAACTGCCAACACTAACAATTTACTATTTAACTGAAAAACTTTCAGTTTATAGTTACATTTAATGTGGAACGCCTGTGAAATAAGCAAGTCCCTGTTATAACGTATTTTATAACAGCTGTAAACAGCCTTTTTTTCCCCTCCTCTCTGAGTTAATAGGACCAAAAACACAGCTTATGCTCAGTTACTAGGGAAATGTAAAGCCCTCCATCCTGAAGAATTTTTCATGTCTAAAAACTAAAAAAAAATTTACAGCTTCACCACTGATTGTTACAAAGCGCTGGCACTGGAGACTCATTCCAGAAATGCAAAAAATCTCCTTACAGAAAATGTCACCATTTCATTAACAGGACCAGAATTTTTTTTCCTTTGTTTAAGTAACACATTTTAATCTGCATATTATTAGTCCTAGACTTGTATGGCGTATGCTCCATATAATCTGTGTTAGTCATTACTATAGAAACAACAGCGTATTAGATCGAGTGCATTAATATAAACCTGTGATTTGCTTTGAAGTCTACTGCAAGCTACTGTTATAGAAATTAAGCAACACCTCCTAACCACTCAGATTCGAGAATTCAAGAGCGCTGTGGTACAAGGAAACTTAAGACAGAATTAAATTGACAGACTGACTATTACTCTGTACGTATAGTGAAGATTCGTCTCCTTTTCCCACAGTCTGGCTCCTTAACTGCCCAGTGTTCATATGGCTTTGAAGCAACAACTAACGGCCAATCGTAGCTCAGGAGGCAGGGATAATCATAGCAGGATTGATCAAAATAAGGGTTTAAAAACAAAAAGCAACAACGAAATAGGGAAGTTACTCGCAAGTCTTCCGTTCTAAGTTTATTGATGAATTTCTGGTCCATGTTTTAGGTGTATACTATCACCTAGACTCCTGCACAATTAGGATCAGGTAGAATTACAAAATAAAGCATGTATAGGGGGAAATGCTACAACACCAAAACATAACATTATTTTCCCCATATACAGGAATGGCAGTGAGCTCTGTGCTCCTGTCAGCACAGAAAAAATATATAGTGTATATAAAATAGTACACAAACTTTCCTTTTAAAGGATAAAAACTCGACACGAAGTGGAAAAATAAAAGGGCACAGACAGATTTGATGGGAAAGGGGGTGGGGGACGCCATAAAGTGCTCAGTCTGTACAAAAAGGTTCACAGTTTGAAAGTGAATTCGACTCTTGGACTGAATAAAACTGCACAGATTTAAACGATTAAATAACACGAAGGCTAACAACAGTAATTCATGCCCGTCTCCCTTCGTCTTGCTCTCTCACTGTGCCCTACAGTGCTGTGGCTTAGGCTATAATCATGTCACAGTCGACTCTGAAGCCTCCTTCTCTGACGATGGAGGATGAGAAGTTAAGCACGGTCATGCTAGATACGATTGATAATCCACAGCACAGAGAACTGGATTTGTTCTCATTCAGCACTAATGAAATTGTGTAGCGCAAAGATGAGATTTATGCTGTAATAAAAGAAGCTTCATCAGTCTGTATTCTGATTTGTACGTGTATCTTGTGACTTTAGTAAATGCTTTTAGAAATTTGTCACTAATTGAATAAAATCCAATTACGAAAAGATTCTTGTTCCCAAAATAGGAAAAAGAAACAAGGCAGTTTAGATATCAAAGGAACTGAGAAGTCTTTCTGTAAAGCCCTGAGAGAAGTGTGTGTGTGTGTGTGTGTGTGTGTGTGTGTGTGTGTGTGTGTGTGTGTGTGAGTGAGAGAGAGAGAGAGAGAGAGAGAAAGAGAGAGAAAGAGAGAGGCTGTGTCCATCACTTAGCCTTTGACCATATGGGCAAAGGATGGGCCTCTGTGTTGATGATGTACGTGTCCAGGTTAACAAGGTCTGTGTTGTCTGAAAACAGCAGGTAGAAGTATTTGAGTGTCTCGCCCAGGAAGAAGCTCTCCATCTTGTCTCGGGGACTGGGAGACTTCGGGTCTCGCACATTATTGATGGAGGTGAAACCACCAGTATCAACCTAAGAACACAAGCTAGAGTCAGAACTACAGGACAAACTGTACGTGTGTATAGTAGAACATTAAAGCGGACACCTTAGAGCAGGGGATCTCAAAGGTGGGTTTTTTTTTTTTTTTTTTTTTTTTTTTTAAGAACACTATTAAAAAAAAAAATTCTATGATATTCATAATATAATAATTTAACATACAGGGTGTCCAGCATTATAGAGTTAATGCTAATGTTATTTAATTAATTAACTAATGTTAATTAGAGTACACCTTGTAAATAATGAATATTAATATTAAATGTGTAATAATATTTTGTACACCCATATTTATTGGATACAGTTTTTTTTTTTAAACTTATGAATTATCCATAGAACTCTTTGTTTTATTAAAATTGCTATTACATTCCTGTTAACATTATATATAAGCCTAACTTTGCCATTGGCAAGTTGTGACTTCTACTACTGTAACAAAAGAAAGAAAGAAAAAACAAGCAGTGCACTGTAAAAGGTCAGATCAATGTTTTCTACAAAAGGACACAAGTGCTGAATCAAAGCATCTGAAACATTTCGAGTAGCTCTGAGCCAGAGAAACTGGAGCCAGGCTCACACACAGCTCCACGCTCTGGCTGCCAGCCAACACAAGTGTGAAACTTGAGCATATGAGACCTTAATATTCTACTATGTACTATAAGAAACCAAACAAATACAAAATAAATACATTCAGCTGTTCTTTCCTGTCCTACCCTGGTGTATTTATTGAAGTTTTGAAAGATCTCCCAACCCCAGGTCTGGTACTTCTTGTCCTTGGTGAACCGGTACAGGTAGAAGAGGCTTTCCACGGTTTCTGGCCGTAACAGGTTGTGTCTGTCTGCAGGCTGTGGACAACAAATAATAATCAGTTCAGCCTGTCAGCAGCTAACAGCAGCTCCAACACCCACAGATAAAATATATTTCATTTTATAGTCACAATCAAATACCCCGAGACAGCTTTGAGTAGAAGGGCACTTTAAAATGAATCCTCATAGATTCTACTATAAATAAGCACAAATGTTCTCTCAATGTCTATAAAAATTTTAAACAGTTTAATGGACTACTTAAATAAGTGACATTTCAATGTGACTAACAAGAACAGACATGGATACTGTTGAATTGCCTATTAAGAATTAAGTAGAAATAAAGCCCTACACAGTGTGAGAGCTGTGTTTTCAGCCCATGTTGGCTCTGAGCACTGAATTAAACATACACATCATTACAAGTGATGTCAGTATTCGCGTTGTTCTTTAACCTGGACATCAAAAGTGCTGCAATTGTAATATTGTGGGTTGTATTAAAAATACAGTAAGTAAATTGTTTTTTTAAGCGGTAAATCATGCTCACTTTAACATCCACATCCTGTGTGCTGCCTGCCTCCATGTTGAAGTGCACTATCTCAGGACTCAGGCCTGTCTCCATCTGTGCGTACATCTGGTAGCAGGTCTCCATCAGCTGCCCTGCCAGCTCCATGTGCTCGACTGGCAGGCCGTGGTGCGCCCCCAGGGCCAGTGTGCCAGGCAGGAAGCACACTAAATGATCCTGAGGGAAAGAAGAGGGCAGAGAGCAAGACACAATAAACACTCTATTTAAGGCAGCTTCTGTGGGAGGCCTCTTTAATCTCCTGTTTATCTACTTTTTTTTCCTTTAAATGCAACTGAAATGGGCTACGAACAGAAAGACACCAGAAGCTAATACAAGTCTGACTCATAGGGAAGAAGCAGAATTAGAAACTTCATTTGCTTTTCGAGTTCCCTTTAGACAGAGGAGTCCAATTTACCATCTTGGGGCTGAAGCGTCCGTGAGACAGCTCTCCTACAAACGTAAGGCCAAGAGGAGAAGACTTCTTCAGCAGGTTCTTTTTAATCCCCTCCACCGCCTGCATGTAGTCCTCCAACAACCTGGAGACATAAACAACAACGTAAACACAGCAGCATCTGACAGTTCATTTTCATTTTCAGGAACGTGTTTGTGGTTGCACAGGATGCCAGATACCGAAAAGGCACTGAGGCGCAGACTAAAAATAATACACTCTGGAGCTATTTAAAAATAAATAAATAAATAAAAACGGGCAAGGCTGTTTTTGCCAAAGGAGTGCTGCAGATCATTCAATGTTGAGACTCGGTTCATGCTAATACACCCTACCACAGCCTCCTGACAGCCTGTCTGTAATGAGTTCATTATTCATTATTTAAAAAACAAATAATAATTAAAGGAAAAGCTATTTCATATTAACTTATGCTGCATGTTGCTTCGGTGTTTAATTATTGCTAAATTAAAAACACTAAATCTCATGCGCTTTCTTGCTTGATCCATTTTTAACCCAGAATATATGATGCTAAAATTTGCAGTACTGGTAGCACTCGTTATCCTTCTACTCAAAATTCTAGGTACATTACAGAGCTGAGACATTAATTATTTTGTACATTACACTTTCTTTCTTACTACAGTAATTACTAAGGAAGTGTAAACTTCTGTCTACATTTGAATTAAAACAGATGAGTGGCAGCTTTCTTTCCCTAAACGTTTGGTGTTTACTGTAAAACCCTGCATATACACACATTCCAGTATAATAGCTGGAACATAGTGGAGCATTCTATTAGTTATTAGAGTGAGAACCAATCATCACTGCTGACCGGGTCTGCGTGCAAGTTGTTCTGCATAGCTGACTACATTCTGCAACCACACTTTCTCGCCACACTGAATTCGGCAGTCAGAGACACGTCATACATGCGAGGTTTAAAAGCACAACCCTTCCAGAAAATACCGAGGTCCATATATCAGTGTCCTCATAGCTAGTTGTGGCCATGCTCAAGTTATATAATAACCATGTGTAACGTGTAACCATGTTCCGTAGTGGTGTGTGAGCTGTAATTAAGGCAGAATCACTAAACTAGACTTAGCTTTAATTTATGCACAGGTGATGCAACTGGCCTTAAAACAATCAAAGAAAACTAAACTGTCAATCAAGTGCAAGCTGAGCCGAACTTGGGGCAAAGTTCAACACAATGCATGCTACAAAGTGTTTTATTCCTCTTACACCAAAGCAATTTGCCAGTGGTTACAAATTTTTATTAATTAAAGACCACGTAGTTGAACAAATATTCATATGCTATGCATGTTTTCATTTCTATTTGCTTTTACATTTTGTAGGATATTTTTACCATGGTATCATGCTAGCTAATGTTGTATGGCTTTGAAGGCCATACGTGCTGTTGGGGCGACACTAATGTGCTGCAGGGAGGAGCAGATCCAAAAACAAAAACTCAGTTGTGAAATAATTCATCTTTAGCAAACTGCTCAGGGACAAGTTAGTATGCATTACATACTGAGCACTCAGCAGCAGTAATAACGATTCAGACTGGATGCATCGTCTGCACAGTTTCCACTTCTCTGTACACAAATATTTTATAAAAAAAAAAAACAACACTGCCATGATGTTTCATAAGCCATGTCACTGGCAAGATCAGAATAGCTTAGCCAGGGGAAAAGGGGAATTGTTATGGGGAATGAAAAATGAATGCCCTTACTTTTAACCACATTTGCACCTGAAGATTAAACCACTCTCACTCACCTAGCTATGAATATTTCAAGTGTTATTCTCACACACACACACACACACACAGCTCCTCAGGGAAAGTGTTACCCAACAGCACTTGATGCAGCAGGGTAAAGAGGCACCATGCAGTTTAATCACACTCCGAAATGTCGAGAGTTGGATGAGTGCTGAGCGTATCAAACAGCAAGAGGGAACGAAAGCTGTCAACTCTGTGAGCATGTTGCATAATACAGATTTATGGTACCTGCTGGGAACACACGCACGCATACGCACACGCATACACATGCCTACACTGGGCTGACTCACTCTGTCTCAATCTTGCCTCCCTGGATCCATTGCTTGAGCAGGTATTCATAGTAGCTGTCAGCTCTGGCACCCAACGTGTACACGCCCAGGTGAGTGAACTGCCCGTTGTTGGTGTTGATGAACATGGGCACCAGGCCATCGTGCTTCCCTTCCAGTTTGTGCACCTGCTTCATTACCTCCATTACTGCATCCTAGACAAACAAAGAAAAGGAAGAATGAAAAATACACTTTATAATACACACACATCAACCTCTAAGTGTCTTCCTTGATACTGCATACAATTACCATCTATAATGTCAACCTAAACCTAGAAAGAAATATGATTAAATCCCACAGTACACGGTGCATTTTCTGATATAGTTCTTTAACAAAACACCAAACTAAGGTGGAACCTGGAGTTTACCTGCGCACCTTCTTCCTATACTAGGAAGATGATGTGTACCATAGGGGTGGCGATATGACAAAAATATCATCATGATTAATCAAAGGCATTTCTCCAATACACGATATGCATCACGATATCTAGGTTTGCTAACAAACGGTCAGCAATACTGTAGTGTTGCATTTGAAAAATGTATAAATAATAATAAACTTGTTGATATTAATAATTAAATGTACACAGGTCATTTTAATAGGAATACCTGTACACCTGCTTATTTGTTTGTTTGTTGATTAACAGGGACAATGGGCAGTCTGTGACTGCCCCAGAATTAGCTCAATTTCATCTGTAGTCCCAGGGCAGGAAGTATATACAAGAGGAAAAAAATGTATCAACATAAAAAAAAAAATAAGTCAATAAATAACAGACATAAAACATAAAACGTGAACCGTACATCGCCACACCTAACATTGAGTACATTGCGAATAATAACAATAATAATAATAATACGATTGTAAGAAAGTTGTACTAAATTAGTTGTATTAAAAAAAAAATAATAAAATGACAGTGACAAACTGTGCAAAGTACACTGTTTTCTCTTAGTCAACCACCACTCAATCCATTTCATTGCATTAATTGACAAATTAAAATGTGATAATTTAGATGAAAGTACATTGTGTTTTACCGTGTCAAATGCCTTACGTAGATCAAGAAATACAGCACCTCCAACCCCACCCCTGTCTAGTTTTAATCTTACTTGCACAATAAAATAAACAGCAGTTTCAGTTGAATGTTGTTTTCTAAACCCAAACTGCACAGGGAACAATGAATTGTTTTGTGTATTAAGAAAGTTTGCAAGTTGCTCTGTTGTTAACTTTTCTGCTACCTTGGAAGCTACTGATAGGATTGAAATAGGCCAGTAGTTGGCAACATTAGTTGGTTCACCAGCCTTGAAAAATGGTGTGATTACCCCAGTTTTCCAGCAATTCGGAAATATAAATTGTCTGATCGAAAGAGTTACAAGATGGGTAATGGGAGCGAAAAATATATCTTTATTGTTTTTTTTAAACTACAGTCTAGGCCATCTTTGGCATTAGAGGTTTTAAGAGTTCTTAAGATATGGTGAATGGTATGCTCAGAGACTGTTGTCAACTCAATGTGCAAAGTTGGGAAGAATAATTTCTTTTATTCTTATTCAAAAGTTATCAGGCAAGCTTTGAACTGAGTCAACAAAATTATTAAATGTATCTGCAATTTCTTGTAATCTTGCAATTTCTTCAAACTTGTCAGTTATTCTTCCATTAAGATCTATTTCCAGGTGTCTATTGGTTTATGTAAATAAAAGGTTATCCTTTAAATACATGTATTATACAATCACCATCCACTTTAGTAGGAACACCTGTATGTCTGCACATTCATGCAGTTATCTCATCAGCAAATCATGTTGCATATACACAATGCACCAAAACAAACAAACAATGCAGATACACATCAAGAGCTTCAGGAAATGTTTATATCAGACATGAGAATGAAGGAAAAAAGTGTGATCTCTGTGACTTTGATAGTGGCATGAATGTTGGTGCCAGATGGGCTAGTCTGAGTATTTCAGAAACTGCTTATCTCCTGGGAATTTCACACACAGCAGTCTCTAGAGTTTACACAGAATGGTGAGAATTCATCAAAACTGAACAACTGAAGACTGGAAAAAGACCAGGTAATTTTTTTTTCCTAATCTTCAACTGTCCCGTTTGGGTGAGTCTGTGCCCACGATAGCCTCAGATTCTTGTTCTTGGCTTACAGGAGTGGAACCTGATGTGATGTCTTCTGCTGTTGTAGCTCATCCACCTCAAGGTTCGATGTTTTGTGCATGCTGAGATGCTTTTCTGCTCACCACAGGTGTAAAGAGTGATTACTTGAGTGAGTTACTATATCCTTCCTGGCAGCTCAAACCAATCTGGCAATTTTCCTCTGACTTCTCTTATCAATAAGGTGTTTCCATCCACAGAACTCTTGCTCATTCAATGTTTTTTGTTTTTCGCACCATTCTGTGTAAACGTCAGACACTGGTGTGTGTGAAATTCCCAGGAGATCAACAGTTCATGAAATACTCGAACCAACTTTTGGTACCAACATCCATGCCACTAGATCACACTTGGTCTTCATTCCAATGTTTGATATAAACATTTCCAGAAGCTCTTGACCTGTAACTGCATGATTTTTTGCACTGCACTGCTGCCAAATGATTGGCTGATGAGTTAACTGCACGAATGTAGACAAACAGGTGTTCCTACACAGGTGGACGTTGACTGTATAATAGTCACACACACACACACACACACACACACACAGAGAGGTCCACCTGGTATTTGGGATCTCCGGTGAGTCGGCTCAGCTCGCGGAACTCCAGCTGGATGGTGGTCACCTCGGCGACAGTGCTATCAGAGGTCCAGCGTGGTGGATGAGCCACACCACTACCGATGTTCACGTCCGAGTACGGGATCTTTGACGGTGTGCCGAAAGCAGGCATCAACCTGGAGCCGATGTCTTTCTGCATGATTGTGTACAGAACCAAAAACAAAAACAGCATTAGCAGACTGAGATCAGAGGCTTTAAAATAACTAAAAGCCTTTTTTTAATTCCGCACGCTGACACTTGGCGAAGAGGAGGAATGGAAAATGAACATGTGCTAACAGAAGGACTGGAGGAGGCACTTGATAATGTGATACACATACGGCTGACTTTCTCTCTCAAACACACACACACACACACACACACTCACAGCTTTCTCCAGGAACAATGCGTCACCGGTCAGATGGTAAGTGCTGAGCAGGCCACCCAGTATACGGATGGTGCTCTCGAACAGGTTCACGTCCACGTTTTTCTCAAAGGACAGCTGTGTGGCCACCCACTGCCTGGCTTCCTCAAACTCTATGACAAGATCAGAATTTAGCTGACAACCTGTTGCTCATGAAGCTGCTACGACTTGTTTATGCTGCACTAGCATGTAACACTCATTTCTGATTATTTCTAATGTAAGTTCCTGGGTTCCCAGTGGCAAGGTAATAAAAAACATTTCACTACTGTGTAAGCCCTGGTAGAGTCCGTTACACAATTATTTTGTTGCATACAGCATAAAAAAAAAAAAGTCACATTAGTAGATTAGTAGAAGACAGTAGAAGATTATTTTAGAAAGTTCATTCTTTGTTAATAAAGCTAATGTCTGATTATCTAAAATATTTTTGTTATTTTCCCCCCATTTTTTTGACCTAGTGTGTCCTGAATTTTGGTTTCACTTTTGGCCAGAAATTTTCATGTTGGTGCATCATTACATTTTCCCCCTTCTATACAAATTAGTAATGACATGGGAGAGACAAAGTGTCAAACCTATCCTTTGGCAAGTTTCTAACCTACATTCAGCGCTTAACCAACTGCAGGTTTAACTTTAATACTAATTTAATAAAAAATAAATAAATAAATCACATTGAGATGTGTATAAATGACAGTAGACTGAATGTATTTCTACTACCATTTCTTACCGAACTTAAAAAAAAAAAATCACACCCATATGAGTAAACCTTGGAAACCTGTTCATTGTTAGGACATTCTGTTTTCCCACAAAAACTCACCTTTTTTCAGCCCCAAGATCCACATAGTGTCCAGTGCATCAATAAGAGTTAGCCCCAGTCCAAACCATTCAGTGTAAGATTTTGAAATGGGTTTGAGCTCATCATGACCCCAGGCAAAGTCTTTGTAGCCTTTCCAGGCATGTCGGAAAGCCTCCCTCACTGCCTCCAGCCTGCTCGCCACTGGACAGCCAAAACGAGAAAAACGTAATTCAAAATGCTACAACGTAAACAGACGCTGTCTCTACACTTGCAGCTTTTAAAAATATTTACAATACAGGAAGCGAAAGAGCACAAACACAGACCTACTGACGAGTCCTCGGACTCACGCAGCATCTCTTTCTTCTTAGCATCCGTGACTTCGTCCATCTTGATCACAGCGCCACGCCAACTACAAGCAACATTTAAAAACACTGAGATAACACTCTGTCCAAAAACACATCTAAAATAACTTTTAAAAAGATTTTTAAGATTTCAAATCTGGGTTATTAGTTAGTATTCATAGCAGTAGGATAGCAGTCACAGTTAGGCTTACAGGCAAGCAGCACTGCTGCTAATGAAATGACATGCATACAAAAATCTAAAAAGTGTACAGAACCAGAATTATCTTTAATGAACTGTTCAAGTGTTGGAAAGCTGGATAAAACTGAGTACATTGGTTATGGCTTTGTCATCTATCTCATCCTAAAACCATACAGTGTAATGGTTGCAGTTGTTAATCTTTTTAAAATCTTTTTAATGTTTACTGATAATTCAACATCTGCCCCAAACCTCCGTTACAGCCGAGCTTCAAATAATCTTTGTTCTTTTCTCGGTTCTGGAAAATTAATTATTTGTCAAGTTACATCTTGAGCAATTCTAGCTATAAGCTGTCTGACCTGATTAGGGACTTGTTCCCGTCCTCCTCCTGAACCATCTTCTTCATCTCCACTCCCTGTGGCTCAGAGCCATTTCCTTTATTCTGTGAGCGGCTCTGCAGGACAGGTGGTCCTCGCTTACGAACGCCCTTTCTCTGGTAAAGAAGAGAAACAGTCCTTCAGGTGAGTGCATAGGTTTACACCCTCTTGCTTTCCTGGCAGGAAAATAAAACGTGTCTCTATTTTACAATTCATCAACATAACTGTTGAATATTGATGAATTGCATAAAATATACAACCAAAGACGCAACCTCAATGCTACCCCGACTGAGTAAGTCAACAGTTACCTTTTTTGTGCTATCTTTAAAAAAAAAACAAAAAAAAAACTTTGCATCCCCGCTGACATGCTCTAGCTGAAGTATTTGCCCCACTAAGACATGGAAAAATTCAAACAGGCTCAAACTCTAAAGCTGTTTGCTATGAGCTGTCAATTTAAAAACAAAACATAGAAGAGAAATAACCAGAAGGTTTTTAAAACCCTGTTAAAAACCGACATTAATTGTTCTGTTGGTTTCATTATCTTAAAATAAGGATACACAAACCTTTGCACCTGTTTCTCTAAAGTTGTAAATCAAGTTAATCATCAACCAATGAACAATAATGCAGAAAAAAAGGGGGCATGTTACTCTCTAATTGGGTCACTAACCTCTGAAGGAGGCTCAGGCAGAACAGCTTTGCCGCCACTCTTCATCTCGATACGTGACTGCAACCCACCACCATCGTTCCCTCCCTCTGCTGTGTCTGACTGAGCTGAAAGAAGAGAGTGCATCAACGGTGTGACAAATCGGATCTATCTATTTTTGGCAGAGTACGCTTCATAAAGCCATGCGTACCTCCCCAATGTGTCAAGAGACCGGGGTATACGACAATTCCACTGATCAGGAGCAGAACCAGAACAAACAGGATAAGGCTGCGCTGCAGGCTGGACAACTGCTTCCATTTCTGCACGTACATGCAAAACAGGATGAGGAGAGAGAGCAACATGCAAAACCGGATCAGTGCATTTCAGTTCACGGATCCTGCAATGTATTATTTTAGTTGCACAAACCCCAGAAAATGAAAGCATATCTGTAAGACAGTGAAAGTGGATAAGTAGTAAACATTAATTCAAATGTAATCTCACCCTCCAGTATGACTGCTTGCGCTGTTTGCCATTTGTATAAGCCCCGCTTTCATCTACTGCTAGAGACACAAAATCCTTTCTGGCTGGTGCGATCATGTCTCTAGGTCTCTAGGTCTCTACGTCCCTGAAGAAAGAACACAGTCAAAGATGTAAGGAAAAGCAAAATGAGGACAACCCTGGTATCAGTACAGCTCACACACATCTGGAGAGTCGGTTCCTGTTGACAGTAGTGAGTGGACGGGAGACAGCTGCAGATGCATGGGCATGCACACTTAGTTATCAGACATTAAACAGACAGAGAGACAGATCGATTTCGTCAATAGACAGAAAGACGAGCAGATGTTAGTGAGTCCCAGGAGGGAAATCTTGCACACTGATCTGTGTCAAATGCATTTAACGAATGGTATATGGACATATATCGTTCTCAAAAGAAATAAAACAGACCAATTCTGTCCTGATCTCATCCCACGCCTTTGCTAAGGAGCTGAGCAAAACCGCTCATGTCATATCACATATAACTATATGACATACAGCCAGCTGGAGTATAACGGTTTTTGACAATTATTCCCCAGAAACAACTTTTTAGCTAAAAAGTAGGTATAAAGTACGTACTTATAACATGACTAGCCATAAAGTAAGCTTTCATATTTGTTTTCGCCAGAAAAAAAACATAAATATGCGCTTACATTACCTTTCTAAGTAAACGGTTCCACGACACAGAGTCCCCCCGCGGACCAGAGCTCTCTCGGTCCGCTTACGTTCTCATGCGAGTCCGAGGCATGACAAAGGCCTACTCCGCCGCGACCATTTCTAACATTCAGCCGAGAGATTTACAACCAATCTGATATTTGTACCAATCTCAAAAAGAGTGGCCACATCTTTAAAAAACGAATAATACATCCGTTAAGCCATTTCCCAGCCCTTTCAAGGGACCCTTCATTCGCCGACGTGGCTTTAACTCCTCGTTACTATGCACCTGTAGCGTCTCAGCCGTTTTCTCATCTCATGGACCTGCTGTAGTCACGAGTGGCTTGATTACAAATCCCCGAGGGGGCGGAGCCACACCCACGACCAATCAAAACCGCAATCTGAATCCCAACTGGCTCCCTACTGTCGTGCACTACAAATCGTGTAAAAGCTGTTTGTTTACAAACTATGTAGTGCACTTATTTAGGGAGTAGGACGCGATTTAGGATTCAGCCTAAAAATATTTCCATAACAATAACGTCTGGAGTAAAATGGCAAGAGAATTGCTTCATTTCTTTTGTCAGTTTCAGGTTTAAATAAAAAAGATACGGGATCAGACACAGAAAGAACTGTTTATTACATTGCATAGAATATGTAAATATTTTGTCATAATGTCATTAATTCAATGACCAGCATATAAATTAACATATCTTGAACATTATGAACCTCAAACATCTTTGTACATATCTAAAAAAAAAAAAAAAGTAATAATAATAATAAAACCTGAACAAAAAGCACATCAGACAGCAGCACCTAAAATACATTTTATATGATCTGACATGATTGCTGCTTATACGTTCACCTCTGCAAATATTTAATATTCATAAACCCAACATTTTCACCCCTTTTATTCATTTGCTATGACACAATATGCAATGCAACAGAATTAGTGTCATATATTTGATTCATATGGATGCCAGTCTTCCATCCTACGTCTTAAACCTCAACTAAGATCACAGTGCGTTTGGTCGTAAGTTGTGTCAACCTGAAATGAGAGTGCATCTTCGAGCAAACCAGGTGACCGTAGAGTAACAACAGCTTTACAAGAAACCTGGATGATGCATGTACTAGAACATGAACTTGACATAAATAAGAAGCACTGATTTAAAACAAAGAGCATTGTAAACACCATACAACAAAAACAAAACAGTTCATTTCAACAATGTGTGCAGCAAAGTATCATTGCCACTTGGCAACTTTGGTAAACTAGAAGGTACAAGAAAGTGGAAAGTGTCAGCTGGTTCGGTTTTCTTTTTGCTGAGAAAACAACAACGTCCAATATGGCTAAAGCTTGAAGAAATGCTTCTCTCCTTTTGTCTGCAAATGCGGCTGTGTTTAACGAGGGACCAATTAACACCAGCTCAGCAGTCAGCAGTCTATAGGGAATGTGTGTGTGTGTGTGTGTGTGTGTGTGTGTTGTCTGGAGGTCTCTAGCTGAAACACACAGGTCCTATAGTAAATCCAAAGTCTTCTGCAAGGTCACTGTGACCAAACAATGCCAAGTCTCTGATCGGCAAAAGCTCCAGGTCTTCGGTTTCAAACTGAAACACAGACTCTTGGGGTCTTATATCCAGCTCCTCCACTGACTGCAATTAAAAGTTTATGATTAATGAGAAATATCCAGGCAAGAAGTCAGGTATATTGACTGAAATAATGTGAAAAGAAGCATACCACGCAATCTCGTAACGTTCCCAAGAAACTCTGTCTCCGAGAATCGGCAAGAAACTTGATTTCTCGCTCGCTTGAACCCTGCCTGCTCCCTTGCCCGCAGGAGAAAGTAATGTTCTGTGTGACCTGCTTGCTGTTTAGCCGCAGGAATCTTATCTGCACCACGCTGGTTTCTGTATACTCAAACTTCAGAACAGAGAATGAAAGAGGTCAAAAAAAAAAGCCTGTAAAAGGTAATAGATCCCCTGAGCTTTGTGTGCAACGTACCTGAAAGCCTTGCTCTGTCCTACTCAGCCAAGTGAAAGAATCCTCCTGTGAGTCTTTGAACCAGGCTTTCACTGGGACCTGCAGCACAGGCATACGTATTAGTTTCCTAAATTCAAGAGGCACAAACAGTCACAGCAAGCTTTTTAGGATCAGAAGTAAGACCCGAGAGAAGACTAAGCTGTGCTTTACCTGTGACCGGAGTGGAGAAAGACACGTCTGACCTCCTAAACTGAAGCTGCAGTAGACTAGAAGAGCATCAGCAGGATTGCCTTGGTTCGGATCGATATAATACATTCCTGAAATAAACAAACCATCATACAATGTTTATCAGATGCTGCAAATTCATTTATAATGACAGAATCATGGAATCAGGCCATTACTTCATGACTTCAAATCTTATTAAGTACAACTCATTACAAGTGCAGAAAAATTAAGTTCAACATAATCTATTATAGGAAAATAATCAAATAATCAACAACAGGGTGGAGTTACTGTTACTTTACTGTTATTTTTACTGTTATACTGTTATGGTTTATTCCTTATACCCCAGCAATTTGCCAGTTATCACTTTTATTTTTTTTTAAAGAACATGTCATACATTTTTATCCATTTAGAGTTATATTTAATGATGTGTTTTGCAAAACAAGCAATACATATACCCTTCCATAAATGTCTCCTTGATGTGGAGAAAGCTTCTCCATATCTAAAATTCTACATTTAAAAAAAAAAGTGTAATTTATTTAATCTGTTTATTATTAGCCTTACATGGTGTGGAGTGTCTATCATACAAGTCCCTACTGAGCATTCCAGTTCATGCCAGAGTTGTTGAAGTCAGGGCTCTTTGCAGGACACTCGAGTTCTTCTTCACTTTGTGCACAGGGGTATTGTCACATTCTAGACAATTGTTTGCTTCCAACTTTGTGGCAGCAAAGTAAACTCCCACTTAATGTCAAGTTTGTCAGATGTATGAGGGTAAAAATGGAACCATGTTACACAAAACAGTGAGTGTCCACAAACAACCATGCGTCTCACGTCAGCGGACATGTTCAGGAATCCGTGAAGTTTGACGGACTATTACTATTACGGTTGAAATTCAGCTATTTGTGAGAAATGCTGGCTGTCCTGCTGTGTGAGGGCCTTTCATATGTTAATGACTGGCAATTGTAAGAGAACGGCGTTAGGTGATGTCTGCTGTGGTCCCTGCAGCACAAGGGAGGAAACAGCTGGCTATTTAAACAACCTAACATGTGGTGACATGAACCATGTGACGTGGTAACATGAACCAAACAGTGGCGATACATAATAACTACATATTTAACTAGCTATTTTTGACAACCATTACACAAAATCATTTTAATTTGAAACATTTTTCTAAAATAAGGACATTTATCTTACCACATTATTGTTAATACCTACACTAATCATATGCTGACATAAGGGTTAAAGTTAAAGGATTAATGGATCATTTAATACCTAGCAAATCAAGAAATTTCAACCAAACAGCATTCCAGGATATAAGATAAAGAGTTTATTTAAGGACTTTTTTTTTTTTTTACAGTACCCGTACTAAAGAAACTGATTGCTTGCCGAAGTACACAGAGTATTCTCCATACTTTGGATGGCTGGTGTTCGATTTCGAGATCGCAAAATTTGGGCTCAAAAGGGCACATAATGTCACCATTGTGGTAAATTCAATTTAATATGAATAAAATTTCCCCACAAGGAAAATGCTAACAGTCGTTGCTATTCACTGAGTTCTATTTAGCTTTTTTCGTATTGTGAACTAAATAGCAATAGTGTATTTCACATAACCATGTTTTGACTTCTCCTCTTTACAGGGTACATTCTCCTCACAAGCAAGCCGTGACTACACACCTTCTGCAGGAGCTGTGTAGGAGTAGTTTTGTTGACGCTGACCCAGAAGTTATAAAAGGTAGCAATTCTCTAATTCTGTTCTCCAGAAAAATGTTTTTAGACATTGGATTACACATTTAATAAAGTGTCTTGTTACTAATAATATGTTTTTGTTCTGTTCAGCATCCTGCAATACGTAAGAAACTCTGAGGAGGAAATATTCAATGGCCCAGCCTGAAAACGCTGAGCTGAGCAACTCAGCTAAAGCTGTGGCAAATAAAAACAACTGTCATCTCTGTGCCAGGAAATTGATCAGTTTGAGACATACAGTCCTACAGATCCGCAAAGAATTGAGATAATCAAATATCTAGCATATGGCCTGGGAATGTATATAGTAGTTGCTGTTATGTGATTTGAGACAAAGCCTATTTGTGAAGTAACGCTAGCTGTAAAGAATACGAGTTATACCATTGGTGTAGTTCGGGTGACACATCATCAATTCCAAGCAGGTGGTCGCTGGACGCTCTTTAGTGCCATCGGGTGGATCTATGAAGAGCCGCAGGTCTTGCTGTAAAGAGTTCAGTAGAGTTCTGATGAGGGGGTAGTTGGGCCTATCTGATTGGTACATAAGGTCCTGATTTCAGAGAAAGAAAACCCACACATTAGTAACACAGAGGCAGGAATTTTCTTCCTCTTACTGTATCCATATTGACAATGTGCAAGATTGTGTATGATCATGACGGCTGATCCTGTTTGAGTTACTTGCCTTTAGCTGAGCCATTGTGAGGTTAAGAGATAATCCTGGGGGTCCCGGAAGACCAGGTGGTCCCTGCAGGAAGCATCCAAGAATGTCAGTAACTACAATAAAGCTCAGTAAATTTCTGGATCAGCCCATAGTATAGGAAATAGGAATATTCCACTCACAGGTAACCCTGATTTTCCTGCACTTCCAGGAAGACCAGGAAACCCTTTTAATCCCTGCAAACAGAACAAGCTTTGTGTTTCAGCTGCACACATGATATTACACAATGTACTAGTTCTCAACTGTTCTCAAACCCTGCTTCCTACCTTTTCTCCGAACAGACCCTGTGGAAGACAGAGGTGATCAGAATTAACAGTCATTTTATGCTGAGTGATCTGCATTTCAAGGAGGATCACTGTCTTCTCTAAGTGCTTAGAAGACTTCATTAGCACACCATTGAGTGTCCTGTGAGAGCTCTGTGTGAGCTCTAACATGACTCCGACTAACGCAATATGCTGTATGCTAGATATTCGGATGGTATATTAACAGGAGGGAGCTTACGGGCATGCCCGGTAGACCTGGGTCCCCTCTTCGCCCTGGTGGTCCGATATCACCCTAAAAACAACGCATGTTATCTCTAATCTCTCTACACCTTTTGAATGTTGATTTGGTTATGTTGCATTTGGTGTATTTTAGATGTTATTAAGCACGCCACCTGCTCTCCTTTTGGACCGTCTTTGCCCATTTCTCCAACAATCCCCAGCTGTCCCTGAAATAAATGTAAAGATTTTCAACACGTGCATATAATATTAATCAGGATAAAGTAGTGCTGTAAATAGATGAATGATACCTTCACTCCATTGCCCCCTGGTGGTCCCTGTGGTCCCATTTCCCCCTTTTCTCCCTTTATACAGGAAGCAGAGCAACATTATATGGTGGAAAACACAATATACATTATATTTTTGTATTCTGACGGTTTTTTAGACTATAAGGTGCAACAATGAGACATTGTGAAATTTGTATCTAGTGTGATTTCTTCTGTTTAGTTGTGACAAAAACGTTTACATGTCACTCAAAATAACTTTACCTTCATGAGGAAGTGGCATGTGAATCATTTATTATGATTGGCATGGGGCTGAATTTACACTAGTATGCAATTTGGGACATATTCCAGCATTTTATTGAGTAAACGCTAACAAGTGTCGTCTCTTTTGGCTCCCAGATCCATTTCTTTCTTTCTTTCTTTTGATTGATTGGCTAACACTAGGCAAAGTTTGTGGTATTTTGACCAGTGTTTGTTCTTCTTGTCACTGAAAAAAAAACCCTGTTCTACTCTACCTTGCTTTTCATTTCATTTTATAAACTATTTTGAAATAATCAACTCCCCTAAGCCACACTGTCTTCATAGTACATATTTAAACAAGCAGCGGATCTTCTCTCTCATGCTGCCTCATACGCACATAGCTGAGCGTCAAACACACACATTACAATTCATACTAAAAATATCTCAGACTCACTCACGCCAAATAATCTGACTCACTGAAAAGAGCAATAATACCTATGTGAGCCAACTGAATATTAATGAACACCTGGGGTCTATGAAACACTTGAGTGGTGTTTCATAAACATTCAGAGATAATACAGAATTATCTGGAAATATGATACAGGACCTTTAACTCTGAGATGATAATTGCATCATACCTGTGGTCCTTGTCCACCGTTTTCTCCTTTTTCTCCATTTACGCCAGGTAAACCCTGCAGCAGAGAGAAGAATGTAGACACAGAAGATACACGAATGATATGCCGGCTATCTAAAATCTAAAATCGTATTTTATCTAAAATCTAAAATAAACAGAAATAAATTATTTGCTCAAAAAAAAAACAAAAAAACAATGCAAGTGTGAGAATGGTTATTATGCTTTCTAATAGAAGTAATGTGTACTCCTGTCCCAAATGGCACACTTCTGGTCTTTCAGTCCCAGTGCTCTTCAAAAGATTCGAAAGAGAATCCTATATGCACCCTTAATGCATCATTTGAAACAGCAATTTACCCACAAGCCCATGTGTGTATTAGGCTGGATAACAGATCAGGCTGCTATGATGAGCGAGTTGGATGAAACAGTATGATGAACCAATGATGCAACATTCTGGACAGTAATGTCAAGACTTTACTGTCCCAGTCAACTGTCCCAAATGTTTGCTTTTACACCCTCGCACCCTTGACAGTTTTTTCATCACATGACTACAAAACCAATGTACAGATTTGGAGGAATACTACAGGACTTAGGATTCCATTTTGGACTAACAGAGGAGGTTATATCACTCACATATGGACCTGGCCTTCCTGGTGGTCCAGTCCACCCCACAGACCCCGGCTGTCCCTGGGAAAAAAAACACATCCATTACAAACAATACTTCTGTTTTATCGACTCTAAAAAATCAGAAAATGACAGGCTAATGGCATCATATTACCAAAATTAGTTATTATTTAGAGGTAGTCATGTTCACCTTCTCTCCTCTGTTCCCTCTCGGCCCCTTCTGTCCAGCTTTCCCTCTTTTTCCCTAAGAGAAAATCAGTATATTAGTTTAGCCGATTCTCATCCTTTAATGTAAACTCAATAACAGTGTGTAAAATCGTCCTTATTTACTTACTGGCCGTCCAGGGTTCCCGGTAATTCCAGGCTGTCCATCTCGGCCATCCTTCCCCTGAAACAGACAAGAGCTTCTAGTCAGTACACAGAATTGGGTTTGGTTCGTCATTGGATATATCATTCTATTGGACAAAAAAAAAAGTGTCCTGACCTTCTGACCTTTCTGTCCATCCCTTCCATCAAGGCCAGGTCTGCCCTTTTGACCCTGAAAAACATAGTAAGGAAAGCATATGGGTAACAGTGTGGAGTAGTTCAGAAGTAACTTAACAGCAGACAATTTTTTAATTTGAAATCAAACACTCACTGAGCGTTGAAGTAGCAGAGTATACATTTTAGAGCCCTCTACTGCCAGTGAGGTGAATTACAATTGAAAAAAAAACCATAGACAAGCCGTACCCCAAACCAACCCCACCCTATTTGTTTGGTTATGGGGTGGAGCTTATTTCTGGGCCAGAAAAAAACCTGAAATGAAGAAACTAGCCAGATCAATTGCAAGACAATATTATGAACTTTATTACTTTATGAAATTTATTACTTGTAAATTTGCACATTGCACTGTATATGAATATATATACAGTAGGTTACGGGTTGCTGCTTTTTTGTGATCTTGTCCTGTTCAGTACTTGTCCTGCACTGTCTCGTGTTGTCTGTTCTGCACTGTTTTGTTTTGCACTGTTTGCACCAGGTTGCACACTATGCACTTTATGTGGCTAGGACAACTTAGTC
>CM040998.1:13506059-13573417 GCA_022985145.1 Pangasius djambal
AAAAAAAAAAAAAAAAAAAAAAAAAAAAAAAAAAAAAAAAAAAAAAAAAAAAAAAAAAAAAAAAAAAAAAAAAAAAAAAAAAAAAAAAAAAAAAAAAAAAAAGCTATACTTTGTCTACATAAACTTTGGCGATGATCCTATACTTCTCAAAACTCAGTATACCTTCTGTCCTTTAGGGCCTGGATCTCCAAGACTGCCCACTAGTCCTGCAACCCCCTATAATAAAAAATTGTTAAAAATGATTCTCCTTATACAGTATAAGTAGTACATTTTATTTATAAAGCACTTTACATTTTAAAGAAAATCTTACAATTTTAAAATCTTTTAAATTTTAAAGTAACCCTAATGTACACATTTTAATATAATTATGAGAAAATAGTAATTAATGGAGAAAATTGACCTCTCTGCCACTTGGACCTCTCTCTCCCTGCATCCCTTGAGGGCCTTGTTGCCCCGGCTCTCCTGGAACACCCAGTGGTCCAGGCTTCCCAGCAGACCCAGCTGAACCCTATAATACAAATTCATGTAGCTGAATACAAAAAAGAGAGCGTAAAAAAACACCCAAACCCCTCAAACAGTGTTACAGCAAAAAAAGCTAATAATAAAGTAAAATATCATATATGTGTTATTATAAATTGTAACTGATTTATAAAGCTGCAGTGGAAGAACATGTGATAGTGTTGTTTTCTCAGGCTCACTCACATGTTCCCCCTTTCTCCCTGATGTCCCTTCTAACCCCCGAGGACCAGGAAATCCCTGCAGAGGCACAAACACACCCTTTATTACAGATTACCATCTATAGTCTGCTTGTAATAACATAAAATGGATGCCAATAAGATTTAGATGAAAGACGGAGATGTGCAACGTTCCACAAAACATACTGAATCATACAATATTACACAACACTGATAATCTAAGAAGATTCTCGGTAAATTATTTGGTAGAGCTCCAATGCAAGAATGTCTCTCATACCATAAGCCCTAATCTATTGACAAGAATGAATTGCACTAACCTGCTGTCCAGCCAGACCTGTAGATCCGGGGTCACCTGGAGGTCCTGGCACTCCCTTTAGAAGACAAATCATATTGTCCACTTACATGCAACATCATATTCAACATCCATTCATAACTATTATTAGAATTGCCTAGTAGCCCTTCTTTTTTAACTTGTGTGTATGCATTTATAGTAATCTGGAATAAATGAGTCATATAATCATGTAAGTTACATTGTCCCTAGTAGGATAATGATAATGATATTTCATAAAGCTAGGTTCCTGACAGAATAAGTAAGGAATAAAACACTTGGTGTGCCATTGTAGGAAAATATCATTTTAATAGCATCAGCGATAATCAATAGTCAAATAACAATGATCAACCATTGACTATTCACTGTTATCACCCGAAAGTTGATTATTTTCCTCTAACAGCATGTCTCTAACAGAGTGGTTTATTCCTCTTATACTACAGCAATTGGCCACCAATTACAATTTTGTATTTATTAAAGTTACAGCTTCACCTCTGACTGTTATAAAGCACTGACACTAGAGACTCCATCCAAAAATGCTAAATAAACATCTCTTCACACAACAGTTTTAATCTGTTTATGTGGAATGTCTGCCATACAAGTCACTGTGTAAGCTGTTACTACAGAAACTATAACTTATTATATAAATGTCAGTGTTCCTTTACACTACCTGAGCTATGATATTCTAAAACATTAACACCTTCTGACCAATCAGATTCGAGAATTCAAGAGTACAGTGGGAGCATATCCAGTGACCACTGGCAAAGGTGTGTATGTTAACATAAATAAAGCATCATCAGTTGCTAGTGAACCTCTACAGCAGCCCCAAATAAAGCCTCTATATCAGGTTAAGTATTTGTTGGTTTTATTTTTTGGTGGTTAGAGATGGATCACTTTTAAAGTTGGAGTGTGGCGTGTGATTAGCAAGGCTTGTATAGTCTTTTGTGTATTATAGGTTGAGCTTTACAAACTGGGCTACACTATCATTTATCTAAATGTAAACTATCATTTATCTGTCTCAAAACCTGTCTGACCTTCCCATAAAAACCCAACTGCCCACCTCCCAACCCCTATTCTATACGTTCCAGCTATGACTCTGCTTACATCTGAAACTGTAATATATTTCAAACATGCAGGATAAGTGCATGCTTTCTGCACTGTTTACTACATAGTCACTAATCAAAGCATTCTCACTTAAAAAGCCTTTCTTATTTTACCTGCTGTCCTTTCTCTCCTGACAGTCCGACTCTCCCAGCAGCTCCTGGTGCTCCCTGACAGTCAGGTAAAGATAAATAATCAGTGTCACTAAACATGTGCAGTGCAGTTCATTTCATATTAGCTTGCAGTGGTATAATGAGCAAAATGAGGAGTACCCACTCACTGGCAATCCAATAGGCCCCATTTTTCCACTTGGCCCTTGAGGTCCCAGACTGCCAGGAGGACCAGGCTTCCCTGGTGTGCCCACAGCACCTGGCGGGCCTGCTGAACCCTGAAAATGTGCATGAGTGTTAGGAAACCAGGAGCATCACAACTAGTACCACCTTGTGGACATTACGTTTATTGCTTAGTACGTTCAGGTACTAATGTGAGTGCTTTGGTGTATTTGTGTTTGTGTACAATTTTTCTAGCAAAAGGAAATGTACAGAAGATACAAAAACAATTAAGTAATAACTATATAATATATTATTAAGTAATAACTATATAATATAATATAATATAATATAATATAATATAATATAATATAATATAATATATTATAACATATGAGTGATAAGTAAGGAATAAAACAGTTTGGGGACATGCTGTTATAGGAAAACCATCAACAACTGGTTGGTGCATGGCAGCCCAGTGTTACTGTTTTGTTTTGAATTGTTTTATTCCTCTTATACCACAGCTATTTGACAATGCTAACATTTTTTTATTTATTAAAGAATAAGACATTGTATGTTTTATCCACCTGTAGTCACATTTACAACAACTACGAACAGTCATTCTCTCACCAGCTGCTCTTTTTTTCTGTCTTGCAATTAACAACTCAAAAAGCCCAACTTGTCATGGCACTGAGAAACTGAAAATCACAGCTTTAAGACTACAAAACACTGACACTGGAGACTCCTTCCGAAAATCCGAAATAAACGTCTTCTCACAGAAGATGTCACCATATCAACAAGTGCACGTTTTTAAATCTGTTTAATGTGGCGCGTCCACCATACAAGTCTCTGTGCAAGTTGTTACAATAGAAAAAATAATGTGTTAGCTCGACGGCATTAATAAAAACCCGTTGATTTGACTTGTAGCCAAAACTACGGTCAGAGCTGCTTTACGGAGAAGTCAGACAAGTCAGAATCGAGTATTCGACAGCACTGCGTACAAGGAAGTATTAACAGTAGGAGATACTCACAGGTGGTCCTTCTATACCAGTCGGTCCTATCTCACCTTGGCGGCCCTACAAAACACAAGATGATGTTTAAGAAGAAGTTTCTTGTCCGTAAGGATCCTTTCTCTTTTTTTCTTAAGCACAAGATCAACACTACACCTGAGGTCCAGGTGGGCCCCTCACTCCAGGTGGACCAGGAGGGCCCTAAGAAATCAAGACAAAAACAATAAGTATGGTACAAACTTCAAAGTTCTATAAGGAACAAACCTTAAAGAAGCAATCTGTAATGTTTGAAAGTCTTACTACACCTGAAAAATTGTCATACAATTTCAAAGATATCTTTACAAAATTGAGATTCACAATGCTGCCTTTGGCTTTCTTCATTTCCAGCTTTTCTTTCTGGCCCAGAAATGGGCTCCTCCCCCCAGATGAAACAGCTGCACAACTCTGCCCTTTCCACTTAAGGAGCAACTCATGAGCCACACCAGAGAGAGAGGGAGTTTTGTTGCAGCAAAGTAAAGGTTTGTCATTATTTTAACTTCAATTATAATTCATCTCACAGGCAGCGGAGAGTTCCTAACATTACAAACTGCTCCTTTAAGGGTCATATAGTACAATAAAAAGCAGTAGTTCAGCTTACAGGTGGTCCCCTCTGTCCGGGTTTCCCAACAGTTCCTCTTACACCAGGCTCACCCTAAAAACATTTATCGAATGAACTGTGAGAACATTTGCAGCAATGTATTAAATCATTAACATATAATACTGAATATAGTTTAGTGATATATGGTTTTTAATTTAAAAGCATAAAACATTCTCTCACCCGTTCTCCCATATGGCCAGGCCTTCCCTGTAGGCCTCTCGCCCCTGGATAACCCTGGGACAATATCATAAAAGACATTTAATTACAGACACCCAAACATACTAATACACTACATACCAGATATAGAGTAATTTAATAAAATTTTAGATTAAAGGTGCAGTGTGTATTGTTTAAATGTTTCTAGACATATGGCAATCATATAATTTTGAAGATACTTAAGAAAATTACTTGAAATATTGCTAATTTTTACATTTCAAGCCTCTGCTTAATTTTTCTGGCCCAGAAATAAACTCCGCCCCCAGCTGTAACAGAGCTGTTAGTCAACCCAAAAAGCAAACACAGTTTCATTAGAGGTGATGGGGGCAGTTAGAGGAAAGACAAAGCCTTGACTACGTTTTTATTCTACTTGAAATTCATCTCTGGAAATTACAAACCGCTCCTTTAAATGGCTGAGTGTGAGGTTTCAAACAGAATTGTGTAACAGACGACACTCTCATAATCTCGGAATCAGAAATGAACAGGTAATTACCACATTACTGACCGACTGCACCATGAGATTACAGAGGCGCCCATGTTTTAGCGCATTCAGCTCAGTGTCGAGGCAACAATATTTAAACCGGCAAGATGGGATTTCACTTACATACATTCCCACAGGCCCCTGTGGACCATCGGCTCCTGGCTTCCCTGATAACCCCTGAAGAACAGGAAGCGTATTCAACAAGTTCATACAGAAAACACTCATTTTGGATTAGTATAAGACTTAATGCGTACCAAATATAACTACAAGAGATACTGTAAAATGCAGTGGTTTAGAAATATACATTTGGTATCTTCATGACTAACAGCACAGGTGGTCATTTGGCACAGAGACAAATTGTAAAAAGACGTGGGTTTGGGATACATATACATCATTAAGAGGTGCAGTTAGGCAAGCTGCTGTGATATCCAATCAAAGAATTAAAGCCTTGTGCTTGTGCCTGAGATCTCAGCTCCAACAGCACAAAAACAAACAAAAAAACAAAACAAAAAAAAAGGCTTGGGCCTGACCAAAACAGCAACAAGTCAGATCAACCGGCAAATTATTTATGCACAGGAATTTAAAAAAAAAAAGGTTCCTCAGCAGTTTGGATGGTTCTAGCATTCTAAAGGGTTTTACTTAGCATTTTTTCCAAAAGTAAACATCCCCGTTTCCAGACGTAAGGTTCTACAGAAAACTTTTGGTGGTTCTTCCAGAGACACAAACTAAAGGATCGTTTACTTTGCTGCATGGAATTTAGTGTAATTAATGTGACACTTTCAGAAATGTCTTTCTCAAGGGTTCTATGGATGATTAATGGAGTCTAGTTTCTAAATGAGCTCTGTTTAGAGAACTCCTCAGTTAATAATTTCTACATAAAAGTTTTAAGGATCTCACCCATGGAGCAAAATGCCGTAAGAGAAACTCACCCTCTCTCCTGGGGCTCCCGGGCTGCCATCTTGACCAGGCCGACCAGGTGAGCCCTAGATTGAAACATTTTAATGAAAGTAAAAGTATACCAAATCACCAATTTTTTTTAAACGAGAGAATTGGCTTTTCTCTGAAGCCTTTTCTAAAACATTTATCAGAATCAGTGCTTCTGATAAATGCAGCACCTCCCTGTTAATCATATACATGTTCTCACACAAGTCCTAAATAAATGTTTACCTTTAAACTTGACAAGCATTTGTATCTTAAAACCCATCTACAAATCTTAGTACAATTTTGTTCCTGACATCGTAAATACAAAAAATACAGAGTTAAGAAAATTTGGAGGTAGTATAAAAAAAAAATACTGCATTACTTCATTACTTACTACAATTAGCTCATTTTAAAAATTGTACTTAAATATTCATGTATGCATCTGAAGTTTGAAGAAGTAACTCTGAGATTTTAGTGTCAATATTCAAGTAAATTCTCTCCTACCATGAGTAGCATTTTGGGAGAGTTATAATTAAAGGTGCTGTTTGCAATTTCAAAACAGATGAAGAAGATGTTTCTAGACATCTAATGATTATATCATTTACAAATACTTTAAAATTGTGTAATTTACAGTTTTGACATGTAGTTACTTTAGTTCATCTCTTTGTTTTAAGCTTCTGTTTACATTTTTCTGGACCAGAAATGGTACCAGATACACCAGATGGATCCTATATCCAATTAAATTAGCGGAAAAATTGTGAATCTTTACCGGTGAACCAGTGGGTCCGCTTTTTCCAGGTTCTCCTGCTAATCCACGGAAACCCTACATTTGACATAAATTACATATTACGCTTAACACTGTACATATTCATATTTCACATTATAGATGTCATATGTTCACAGCCAATCATGCACATGCATTTCTATGCAGATTTAGTCTAACTCAGAAATGACATCTGACATTGAGACATCCTTATTTTCTTGTCAAACCTGTAACCCAGGTCACTGAGAGAGTTTTCAAAGTCCACAGGATGTTTAAAGCCCTGTTAAACTTAACTAGGTGTGATCTCGTCACCTCTCTCAGACACGTGTGACATTTACGTGCTTGTCTAACGTGTTACTCCTCCTCCCGTAAAAGCAAAGCATGACCGTCCATGTGCACTGACCACACACGCAACTAATCAGAGCTCTTTTTTTAAAGGCTCACATGACCCTCAGACTGACCAGCAGCTACAACCTCATTCATTCTACAAGCATTTTACTAGAACTTAAGTCATCCGTGAAAAGTCATGCATGAGAGTTTTGTCCAAATCTGCTGCAGCTGAACATTTTATTAAAACACTAATAATAACGATACTCACGTCAGGCCCCTTATCTCCCGGGCTTCCAACTGAACCAGGAACACCCTGTAAGTGAAACAGATTAAATATTACACCTCCTATTAGGATTTCATTGTTAAAGAACGATACGAAAAAGATACGATAAAGAACGATAAAGCATAAGAAAATAAAAAAGTAAATATGAGTATACTCAAAGGTGAGTAGTAAGGTGTACATTTACTCCTTTACATCGACTCTTTAAGATAATGTAGTTTTACATTCATATTGTCTATGACCTATGACATTTATGGAACATATTTTTTATTCATTGGATGTTCTGTTTGTTTTATTTACTAAGTATCATCCATATTTCAGAATATTCAGACTTTGCTTGCTCAGGTGCTTAAGTCGATTTTCCTGACTAATGTCTCGGTTTAAGATGCAATATTATTAATAAATCGATAGCATTATAGTAATATATTTAATATTGCATAGTTTTTCTGGGTGTAACTAGAGCCCAAAACATGAATTGTAGCATGACATATTACTGTTCGAGAGCAAATTTGTGTGTAATAAATACAATGTTTCTTTCAACTGAAGTATTTACAATTAAACTTTTTCATACAAAAAAATCACTCACATTGTAAAAATGATAACAATAAGTATAAGGTATAAGGTATAAATATAATAAAATCAATCCTAACAAAAGAAAACACAACCAAGTCTTTCTATATGTAAATATTTCCAGTTCCAAAAATACATTTCATTTCCAAATCCAATTCCAAACTTTGGCATTTGGGATCTGATGAGTGAGCCACCATTTTTCTGCTGGTATCAGCTGCCATGTTTACTGCTTAACTGAGACATGGCTGTGTTTTCGGCAAATTCCCACACAACTGTTTGAGTAGCGCTCAAGTCTGTAGGTGCGTCTGAGGTCTGAATACGGCCCTAAAACTTCTTTAATTTTTCTTTTCTTTCCTCCCTGCTGTTTGTCACATTCTCACATCTCCATCAGCTCACTATAAGCTCATACCTGACATGTTCTTTCACCAAAGGTGGCCAGTGGTTAAGCAGTTGTGCTTTGTTGCTATAATTCATTTAGTAATCATATCATTTTAGCTAAGTATACCAGAAAATGTATACTTTCTATTGATTTTCATTTACGCCTTCCAAGGGCTCATTTGGCATGTTCATCTCTACATCCTTTAATAGTTGCCTTTTGGAAACTTGATCATACAAACAGATTAAAAGACATCAATATAAAGCAAACTGTAATGTGTTAAGTTGATAAGTTATAAAATGGGAACCTGTGTACCAGGCTTTCCTTCTGCTCCCTCAGTCCCTGGTGGGCCTTTGAGACCCTGCCAACAGAGAACACGCACCAACTGCATAACAGCAAACACTACAAATGTATATACATATGCTGATCCATTATAAAAAATCTGTTTATGCACCTACCGGAAGTCCAGACCCACCAGGTGGCCCATGCTGACCTGCTCGTCCCTGTAGAGAGAAAAGTTTTTTAATGCTTTTGATTTCTTTTTGTTTCACATTGAATTGAAAGTGTATCTTACCCGTTGGCCTTTGGTCCCTGTTTTTCCACTGCATCCAGACTCACCCCTACTCCCCTGTGTCCATAATCAAGTGCAAAACCATGAACAGAAATAATGGTGAGAACAGATCTGACAGCAAATTGCCTATAATGTACAGACCCGATGGATGGAGATCACAGTGAAATCAGAGGACGTTCTACACAAATGGATCTTGTTACGACATTTTTGGTTTTATAAGAGACTCTCTCACTGAGTAAATGTGGGATCAGTGTCAAATGCTAAGCTCTTTTCCAGATGATATTTGTCTCTTATTGCTCCACCTGAAAGTCATAAACTGCTATAAACTGCTCTGACCTTTGGGCCCTCCTTTCCAATCATTCCCTGGAGACCCACTTCACCATCTTCACCCTAGCAAAGAAACAACAGGAGGCAATGACAAGGGGAGTGAATAAGAAAGATAGAAAGATCGTATCTAACTGTCCTATATAACTCATTTCTAAGCAATGCTTCATTAAAGCCCTAATTAGAAAACACTGAAAGAGGTCCATAGTCACTGCAGTGCAAGTTTTAGCTCACTTCTTAAGGAATTTGTATCAAGGTTGTTTGAAGAACACGTTGCAAGTTTCAAACACGTGCAATCTGTGGCAGAATAATCATATGTTCTTGCAACAGGTCAGGTTCACTATAACCATACCTGGATACCTGGAGACCCTGGTTGACCTTTGACCCCAGGTAAGCCAGTAAGGCCAAGTTGACCTCTCTCACCCTGATGACCGATAACGCCTGGTGCTCCAGATG
Source organism: Pangasius djambal (assembly GCA_022985145.1). Taxonomy (NCBI): domain Eukaryota; kingdom Metazoa; phylum Chordata; class Actinopteri; order Siluriformes; family Pangasiidae; genus Pangasius; species Pangasius djambal. The sequence goes on from CM040998.1 coordinate 13,515,388, forward strand.
TACCCTGATTGCAGCAAAACAGAGATATCAAACTAAATACAGTGATTCAAATACTAGTGCATCAGTTGTAATATTTGAGACTATTGGTTAGAGGATCGTTACTCTTTCTCCTTTTGGTCCAGGATCACCTCTCTCTCCATCCGGACCTCTGCTGCCCTAGATAGTTCACACTAATTAATAAACACAGCAAAACAGCCAAACAGAAAATTCCCATAATACTGTTTTTTCAGTTATTTAGTGTCTTCAGTGTCTTACTGTGTTGCCTAGAAAGCCTTTTGGACCTGGATCTCCAATTGCACCCTATTGAAAAAGAAAACTGAGTAGTAAATTTATCCACTGGGCCACAGAGCATCTGATATCTTTTCTACAGTTTTCTGAAGCTTCAGAATCATAACTGCTGCAATCTGATTGGCTCTCTACACTTCTGTTTCTGTGTGCTGGTCTCCAAATGGGAAAAAAAAAACCTTTTGAACACTGTGACACAAAGAGCTTTTCTTTCAGTTAATGGTGACTAAATGAGATAATCACCAGATTATAAGAAAAGATCTGTGGTTGGTCGTTGGTCATTGCAGCACGGTATCCATTTATGATCTTGTGACACTTACAAACAAGGATAACCTCAAAGCTTCGCGCACAAAATGACGTTTGTACTTGTTAGGGAAAAAAAACAACTCACCATTGGCCCTTCAATTCCATGTAGTCCTCTGTTTCCCACTGGACCTTCCTGTCCCTATCCAGACAGATCACAGATGCAAAACTGAACATGTACAGTATATTTAGATTATAAAACAATTATTTCAAATTAGACATTTCAGACAATCTTGATTTCCAATTTATTAATTGGAGGCATCCTAGAAATGGTATCAAAACTTACGATGTAACCTTTAAGCCCGCGAGGTCCATCATTTCCTGGTGGTCCCTGGCAGAAAATATGAGTGACACTAATCCTTAAACATGGTATTATACACATATACCATGTGTAATGTGTGTCTTATATATAGGATTGCGTAGAAATCAATTTTACTATTCAAATATCAGGGGGGAAAACATGCATGCAATAATAATGTCCTCCTCCACTGCTGTTTACCTGTGGACCTGGCAGACCAGGTAGGCCTCTGATTCCTTCCGTACCAGCAGGACCCTAGAGGAAGCAGACAGACAGAAAGACAGAGTGTCAGATGAAACAGTATTTTAGCTAGAAATTACATTAGTGGAAATGAAACCAGTACTTACCTGAGGGCCTTTTCGACCCACTGGGCCTGTAGGTCCAAAATCTCCCTATAAGAACCAGCAACAATAAAATCTAGTCCACAAACTGTACATATATATATATATATATAAAACTTATAAAATAAAATCCCTTTAAATACTTACTTCAGAGCCATTAACTCCCTGTGCCCCAACCATCCCTGTAGCCCCCGGAGCTCCCTGTGATTACATGCACACACACACACACACACACACACACACACACACAGATCAACAGGATATTGTCTGGAATTTGTATGTAATAAAGCAGGTGGACAGGTGTGATTCATATTACTTTTTTAAAATAACTCACCACTGCTCCTGGAGGACCACGTTTCCCATCATGCCCGGGATCCCCCTGTGGAAGAAATCATATTCTCGCTCATCATATCAATGTTAAATAAGAGAGAATTTTCTTCCTACATCAGTTTAAATGTATAGCACACCTCTGGCCCAGGCGGTCCAGGAAGCCCCTCAGCTCCTCTGATACCCATAAGGCCCTAATGAGAGAAAGCAGAGACAGACAGCGCACATCAGTAAATACATCATATACACCAGATACACCATATGGCCAAACATACGTGGACATCTAACAATCACACTCATCCAAGGGCCTTCCCTAAACTTTGAAGCACACAATTGTCTAGAATGTCTTTTTATGCTGTTTGCATTAAGAATTCCCCTTTAATGGAACTAAGAGTGTCTAAAACCTGTTCCAGCATGACAATGCCCCTGTACACTAAGAGAGACAAGGTTTGCCAGGGTCGGAGTTGAAGAACTCGAGGAGTCTGCACAGATGCCTGACCTCAACCCCACTGAACACCTTTGGGATGAACTGGGACGCTGACTGTGTGCCAGGCCTCCTCACCCAACGTCAGTGGCTGACCTCACTAATGCTCTCTAGGCACAAATCCCCACAGCCACAGTCCAAAATCTAGTGGAAAGCCTTCCCAAAAGAGTGTAGGTTATTATAACAGCAAAATGGGACTAAATCTATAATGGGATGTTCATCAAGAAAAAATGGGTGTTTGGTCAGGTATCTACATAAATTTGGCCATATAGCATATATTTCATATGAGGATGGATGGAAAAATGGAAGGATGGAGGGATAGAGCAAAGGACTGATAAATGAACTAATAACAGATAATAGATAATAGATGGAGGTCTGGGTTGGTGGATGGATGGATGGATGGATGGATGGATAATAGATGGAGGTCTGGGTTGATGGATGGATGGATAGATGGATGGGTGGAGGAAAGGATGGCTGTATAAATGAAAATTAATGGATGGATGGATGGATGGATGGACAGATGGATAAATGGATGAATGGTTGAATGGATGGATGCATGAATAAAAAATGGACGAATAGCTGGAAGAAGAGATGGAAGGATGAATGAATGCACACATGGATAATTGGATGGATGAGTGGTTGCATAGGTAGACAGATGGACGGATGGATGTAGGGAGGGAGTGATGATGTATGGAGAAATGGATGGATGATATTTGGAAAAATAAACCCACTGGGAGAACCAACAACCATCTGAGACACGTATTTAAATACAGTTTAAATATTTATTTATAAATAAATAACATTTTCCATTTGTAAAATTGTCCATATTACCTGATGAAATAAAACAATTATTGTATAATAATCTTAGGTTTACTTACTGGAGGACCAACAGAGCCTGTTGACCCAACCTCTCCCTTTGAACCCTGAGAGAGAACATGAGTCACAAACACAAAGTCATGTAATTATAATGTTATATATTTATAAAAGTATCAGTGACCTCCTCTTAAAAAGTTAATGGCTGTAAAGTCTGCAATGATCCGTAATCTGATCTGTAATTTCTATTCATACATAATGTGCAGATCTGACACTCTTCTAGTCCACGAGGTGGCAGTAGGTGCTGATTTTTGCCAAGAAAACTGACTGAATGACTGACTGACTGATCAGCGCTGTTGAAACCCTGGACATCCGTACACTAGGTGGCAGTATACAGAGCACGATATCAATAAACTCAATAGAAGAACTGCAAGAAGCTCCACCAAGGACAGCCAAAAAACCAAAAGTGAAAAAAGTACTTTTCATCCAGTCCACATAGACAGAATGAGTCCTGCCTCCTTGCCAACCCTATGTCACATGTTATGCTACAAAAGCTCTGTCAGCTGGTTGCAAACATCTGAAACGAAGCTGTATTTGGAAAATGCTAGCTTAGGCTCAACGTAATAACATCCTAGTAATCATACAAAATGTTTGGTGAAATTGTCAGAATTTCCACTCGAAATGAATGAGGCTAGTGTACTTAAAGGGGGAAAGCATCCTTGCTCCCTCTCGCCCAACCAACATGGCCCCTTCCAGGAAGTCGATTCAATTTGGCAGCCTTCATCTTTCTAACCCACCGTCTCTTGCTGCATTACTTTGCTCACCTTTAGAGTGAAAAGAGTACGCTTGCCTACTGTGAATGGATTAGCTTGACTCACAAACAATCCACCTCATCAGACACCTCAGAAAACAAATTACACTGTTTTGGAATAATGTCTAGTGGCACAGGCTTCAGGAACACTGTCAGGAAAAATGATGAGGCATTTGTTTTAAAGTGCAACAGGTGTAACCAGAATAACTGACGTCAAAAATTAATATAAAATTAACACTTCTCACATGTAAAATGCTCTGTACAAGCAAATATTTTGTCTCATTGTTTACCTTAGCGACACGTGAACATTAGGAGACAGTAGTGTTGCTAGTCAAATCACTAGCTAGCTCCTCTAATGAGCAACATGGTAGTGCTGCTAATTTTAAAACTGACTAATGCTGATAGACGCTGATATCTTAACATGCACACGACATATTTTAATTTAACCATTTGTGTAGCTGCTTCTTGTCAGATGGCTGGAGACAAAACCAAAAAAAAAACAATTGAAGATTGGACAGACATCGCCTGGTCTTTGTCTACATTCCAGTTTTGGTGAGTCTGTGCCTGGTGTATCCTGCATTCTTCACAGATGGGAGTGGAACCAGATGTGGTCTTCTGCTGTTGTAGCCCATCTGCCTCAAGTTTCAATGTGTTGTGTGTTCTGAGATGCTTTTCTGCTCACCATGGTTGTAAAGAGTGGTTATTTGAGTTTCTGTAGCCCTCCTGTCAGCTCAGACCAGTCTGCCCATTCTTTCATTCAGCCTTTAAAATTCGTCCACCTGACTTCTCTCATCAAAATGCCATTTCCCATCTGCGGAACTGCTGCTCACTGGAGGTTTTTATGTTTTTCAGACAATTTTGTGTATATTTTGCCATGTAGCTTGTAGTGTAGTTAGCTAGATTTAACTAACTGCATTTTTAAAAGTAACTTGTCAAACATTGCTCATTAATTATTATTTCAGTTAATGATATGCGACATTTTGGATGTACCTCTCCAGAGAGGACTCTGTATGGGGTATGGGGGCAGGTGGTGGATCCAAAACTTATCCCAGGTACACTGGGTGTGAATACACCCTGCATGCTCAGTGTAATATGCCAACAATTTTCTTCTACAATTCTACAAAATTAATGAATAGGACAGCAGAAACAAGACATTTTCAGTAAAATTGTCCTATTTTATTTATAAGTTCCAGTTGTATCTACATGCTATCATATTTATCAAGCATAGGTTAGAGAATCTCAGCTCCTATAGAATTTGCATTAAAAATCCTTTGCATTTTTGCTAAATTAAACTTGCTTACTGTTGTTTTACGAATGCATAGTATGCCATAATCTCACCTTTAATCCAGCTGGCCCTCTGGCCCCCCTGGGCCCTGGAGCTCCTGGGAAACCCTAAAGTTCACACAAAAGAAGACATGTCACATAATGAAGAAATTTGGCAAGAGAACTCAACATGTAATACAGTATAATATATGTTTGAATGTGTACCGGCTCTCCTTTGTCTCCAGGGGGCGCTGATTCCCCTTTATACCCCCGAAGCCCCTTATATCAGAATCAGACAAGAAACATGTAACTGGAATGGTTCAGTAATGCACTGATAGTGATTTGGTTCATGTTAAGCACATTATGATGCTGGGTTTAGCAGTTCAGTATGAAAAGCTACGAAACTACACTACACACAATTATGTTCTGGTCTATATGCTTTTATAGGCATGGTGTGAGTTTGGTTCCCCTCACCTGCAGACCAGGTGCTCCTGGAGGACCTGGTTCTCCATCCAATCCATTCTCTCCGTCTCTTCCTGAAGTCCCTGCCCGGCCGCGCACACCCTTCGGTCCCAAGTCACCCTGTCAGAAAGAGGCATATATTTCCACGGTGTTTTGTTTTGATCAGTCTTTGGTAACCTTGTCTAAAAACTGCTGAATTGTGATTGGCAGATATGTTTCGGCATGTTTCTAAGATACATCATTGTCCTCATGGACAATGATGGACATGGACATAGATGCTACATGCCAATTTTTAAGTCAGTCAGACCGACAGTTCAGTTTGGTCTATCAACACGAAATCGATAACTTATTGCTGGTATGGACTGGAGATGATCTAAGTCTTTGGTAAATTTGGTAAAAAATCGGATGAGCGGTCTGATTTCACATCTCGTGAGCACTAGGTGGCACAGATGCAAAGCTGTGCAGGTACCCTTAAGTCATGATGGCTATGACACATACTAAGTTTGGTCTGAATACTCTAAAAGCATTATGGAGATATAGCCTCACGTCCATTTCAGCTTGCTTGCAGAGTTATTTGAGAACAGTTCGGTCTATCAAACCAATCGAATCTAGTCGGGTGGAAATTGAAAGCATGGCATGCATTCAACTCGGCATGAGTTCAGGAATCAGAGGAAAAAAGCATTTTGCTTCTAGCCCTTACGGTAGAAAGAGTTATTAGCATAAACATGAGTGCAACAACTTTGACCTGTTGGTGGCACTAGAGGCAGAGACTCCAGTTTGCTACAAGGTATATTCAAACTGTCCCCAACAAGTGTGCAAAAGAAGAAGAAGAACACTAAAGATTACAAGAGGTGCCTACACACCTTTGGTGCTTGGCCCTTAATTCTAGAAGGATGAACATTGAGATGGGAGAATGCAATTGGTTACCATGTCACCTTGTTGACCTGGAGGTCCCCTCTCTCCTGGCTCTCCTGGCATCCCCTTTAAGACAGATTGATGCAGATGCAGAACAATTAATTAAATTTTATTTGTAAACATTATGACAAAGCAGCTTTACAGAAATCTGGATGTAGATTTAGATTCCTAATGAACAAGACAGGGGCGACAGTAGCAAGGAAAAACTCCCTGATATGACATGAGAAAGAAACTAGTCTCAAAAGGGAAGCCATCCTCTTCAGTGTGACACCGGATAGTGGGATTAGTGTGAACACTAATGTGAAATAACGTATCAGGTGCAAGATGGCAACAAAGAGGACATAGTGAGAGGAAGTGGGTTAGGCCATGTTAAAAACAGCATTTCAATCTAGGGTGAGTGTTATTAAGTTGTCTGAGTACAGGTTATTTCCATGATCAACACACTTTACACTGTTAACGGTGTATTTCATGATGTGTGCACACTCACAGGTGGTCCGGGACTTCCCATTTCCCCCATTGGTCCAGGATGCCCGGTCTCTCTCTGTAGAGGATGATTATTTAAATTGAAAAAGCACACAATGACTGAAAAAGAGACATAAATGATGGCTTCAGTGCTTCTGGTTACTTACAGGCCATCCTGCCATTAGTAAGTGGTAATATGAAGTTCTCTGCAAAACAGACAAAACTGATGTAAGGAAGTGTTTTGGAATAAAGTATAGGTTTAAGATCTCGTTAAATTCACATGCTGTAGTCCACCGTGTAGCACCGGATGTGCTATTTACGCTAAGGTACCTCAGCCGTACCACCATCTGTGATTAAATCTCAAGTGTACAAGATCTCCATGCCAGATTAAATATCAGACAGAGGACAGTGGAGGCACATCCACACAGTCCACACAGAGACACATTAAACTCATTAAACCACCCAGGCGGCCTCCGCTCTCTACAACGTTTGTCTTGGCTCGGGTTCAGCTCGACCTGGTGAAGGTGAGTTTCAGACCTGCCAGGAGAGCTGGACCCTGCCGTTAGCTCACCCAGAGGGGCTGAGAGATGATCTACACGTCTGTGAAAATGTTTTTGGGTTGCAACACTGTGGCCTTTCAGAAAGAGAACTCTGGGTAAACTCCACACTCTAGACTCCAGGCTTGTGGGTGGACTATGCTCCAGTGACAAATCTGCCTTAACTGCTATTAGCTGAGCATTCAATGCACAGATCTGTTGCAATACTGGTCAACCATGGCCATGTTAAGGCAACACAGACACACATACACATACACACATGCACAAAAACAAATGGGATGCCAGAAATAGATCCCAGAGAATAAAACAAGGGTGGCTGGAATTCTTCACAAATCTGAATCTGAACCACAGAGGCTATTTATAATGCATTTTTTGTAGTAAAGCTTCACAATATGATGTCTGACTCAAGGCAAAAGCCTACATGATACAAAGATGACTTCATGCAGGAAAGAGGCAATACAGGGCAATTACACAGATCATCTTTGCCAAAAGCATGTTTTAAAAAAACAAGCAGACATATCATTACCATAACCGTCCTGACTTTTGTTATTTTCTATATAACTGCGAAAATATACAGTACATTTGCCCCGGGGCTGCATACTGAAGCCTTTAAAATTCTTGAGCAATCAACTCTTCACATAAATAATCAAATCAAAAGTGACCACTGGGAAAAGAAAGATGCAAAAGTGAGCGTATAGAATAACAAAAACATCATGTGCTATTCATGCGAGCACAAATCCTGTTCATCACTACAGACATTTTTTCCACATAACTGCTTAATGGTTAACAGGATGAGTCCACGACTGGGGTGCCATCTGTTTCTCACAGATATTACATTTTCAAATATGTATGTGAAATAAAGGTAAGAGACATTTTAAACACAGGTGAAGTGTTCTTTACAACAACCTACTCTATGTGCATGCTTCAGATAAATAACTTAAAACATTAATAGAAATGTACACACAGAACTATAACTACACTTTACCTTAAAATCTAATCTTTAAAATTTTAAAAGTTTGTGGACACCACATCATCAAAACCATATTTGGATCTTCCCCAAACTGTTGCCACACAGTTGTAAGCACACAATTGTCTACAATGTCTTTGTATGCTGTAGATTTCCTTTCGCTGGAACTAAGAGGCCCAAACCTGTTCCAGCATGACAGTGTCCCTGTGCACAAAGTGAAGAAGATATGGTTCGCCAAGGTTGGACTGGAAGGACTCGAGTGTCCTGCACAGAGCCCTGACCTCAACCCCAGTGAACATTTTTGGGATGAATTGAAATGCCGAGTGCACACCAAGCCTCCTCACCCAACATCAGTGCTTGACCTCTCTAATGCTCTTATGGCTGAATGGACACAAATCCCCAGAGCCATGCTCCAAAATCTAGTGGAAAGCCTTCCCAGAAGAGTGGAGGATATTATAACAGCATATTAATGCCTGTGGTTTTAGAATGGGATGTTCAATGGTCAGGTGTTCACATACTTTTGGCCATATGTGTATATATCTCTTTTTCAAAATTCATAACATTTTTCTGCATGAATGTGTAAATCTAAATGAAAAATGTATATTTTATTTTCACTCAACTATGTTACCTGAACAAATTCACTCATATGAAATATGTGGAATATGCCACAGGTCACATGTTCGACAGGAAGTTACATCATTCAACATTCCTGAAGCTGATGGGAAGAAGGAAAGTAAGTTGTTTTCTTTGTTTTCATTGATCATTTGAAGTAAATCATTAGAATGTCTGTAATGTCCTTAAATCCTGTTATTTATTAAGAGCAAAATTCAGCCATTGTCAGCAAAGAACCTTGTAAAAATTGAGATATTTTTGCCTGAGATGGGTTTAACATTTATTCAATGGTTAAATGCATGCTATCTTAGATTCAACATTGAAAATGAAACAACATTTTTTTTTAAAGAGTTTTTAAGAGTTACAAGGCACCACAATAATGGAATCAACCACCATCATAAGATGATTAATGGATGATTGGTGAAATTCTTTTGTTAGTCCTTTTCCACTGAGCTCCTGACAAGACCTAACAAGACCTGACACAAGCACACAAGACGAACACAGTCTCAGAACTGCACAACTGTTTCCAATTACAGGCATCTATCTGGAAGTCAGACTTGTGGTCTGGACAAAAGTTCGAATTTACAGTCAGAAATAGAGACCAGCAGGGATGCAGCCATGACTCGGTCACTCTGTCGTAGTGCACACAGGGCGGTGCCTTTATGGCTAAAGTGGGACTGGGAAACTTTTTGGAGTTGGTGTCACTTTCTAACACTGGACCTGGCTTGCTGCCATCAGTCTCCAATGCTATCACGCTTCACAGGTTGCAGGGAGACAATAAGGGAAAGAAAGAATGGAGCCGTACCATGAATGCAGTCCATTCCTCCTGAGTGTTGCGCCACAGGTAGAGCGAGGGTAATCCCGCCGGTCCTGGAGGACCTGGGTTACCCCTTGGACCATCTCGCCCTCTTTCTCCTCGAGATCCCTTGGAAAATGTAACAATGGCAATCCATAAATTATTTACATTAAGCATTAACATTTCAAGCACATGTAATTTGAAAAAGGTTTATTAAAAATCTTAGAAATTTCTACATACTGGGCCTGAATTCAGTACATTCTTTGAAAAATTCACGTAGTAGACAATTCAGTACTTGATATATGATAATTCATGCTGTAGAAATACAGAGTGTGAAATCAGAGACACTCTGAGGTCAAGAGTTTTTCGCTGCTGAATTTCCACAACCATGTTTTATACTGCTGAAGTTTCTACTGCTTATTTTTAATACAGAATTTTCAGATTTGGATCTAAAAAGGTGAATTTAGACCCAACACAAGCAATAAAATACTTAGTGACATGCTACTATAGGAAAATACTCAATGTCAGAAGTTTATTTTTATGTGTTGTATTCCTCTGATACTACAGCAATTTAATATTGCTTAATGTTTTATTAACTAAAGTATCACACTTTTTATCCATTTAGAGTTACATTTATTATGGTGGAATGCCTATTAAACAAGTTAGCTCCTATTATCACTTACATTAGAGCAGCTATATACATTCCCTCACCGGTCTCTCTTTTTTTTCCTCTTCAAAAGAGTGCAAAGTCCTCTGTCCTAAAGACTCCGAAAACTTAAGTGCTGACAATGAAGAATCCTTTCATAAATGTTAGCTTAAAAGGTGCATTAATATAAACCTGTGATTTGCAGCTGCACTGCTGTCAAAGCTGATGTTAGAGAGAACGAAACAACACCTTCTGACCAATCAGACTGAGAATTTAACACCACTGTGGTGTAAATACAACTACCTCAGATTCATGATAAAGTGTCAGTAACATAAAGTTCTGCATCTAGATTTTAGATTCACGCTCTGCTGTATATGATTTCACCTCACAGCCATTCCTTCTCACCTTGTCTCCTTTAAATCCAGCGTACCCTCTGGTCCCGGCACAGCCCTAAAACAATGACATAAATGATGTCCATTAACCTGCTATACAGTTCCATAAGAGAGTTTTTTTTTCTGATGGTTAAAAGTTCTAGCTTTCTCAAGGGGTACTTTTCTGAAAGGGAAACCTGTGTTATAGGATTCTACATAGAAACTTTATGGGTTCTCCAAAGGGACAAGCAAAAAAAAAAAAAAAAACTGTTACAGGTGCAATATTGAACCTTTTGTCCTAAAAGTGTATGATCTCAAATGAAAACCATAGATGAATAGGGTAAATTCGCCAACAGTCAAATATAAAACACAAGAAAATCACTACATTCTCATTACGCAATCCCAGAAATGAATGTTAGTAATGTTTTTAGAGCTATAAACCTAAAAAGTTTCTCTTTTTTGGACTAGAGACAAGATAAGATGAGTCACATCTTTAAGGAATATTCTAAGGTCTGTAATTTGCTAAATCGCAGATGTAATCATCTGTGGCTGTATTTTTTGGCTAGTACCCCAGCATTGGCGTTGAATATCTTTCCCCATTTAAAATATTAAAAAATAAAACTTGGGTTGAAAAGGAAATAAATCCACTGGAGTATAACAAAATATTGCAGAAAAAAACCAAAAGGCGAAATCGAGTCAAAACATGCTGAAAATAATGCCATTCTACACTTTTTCCTTTTGGGAAACCCTATGTGGAACCCAACAACAGAAAGTTTTCTTATCATAGAGGGTTGCAAGTAGAACTTCCTTAGCAAGCTAGGAACCCTTACCTAGCCAACAAATACTCCCTAAGAGAGTAGTGAGTAGACATGGCCATAATTTCCTTCTGTATGTAACATGATGACAAATGAAGGACCTTCTACTCATTTCATTTTCAACCTGATTCCAACGATTGTGTGGTTCACTGACAGACAGGTAAATCGCAGCTAATATACTTTCCCATAGAGATAAAGATTTCACATACCACTTGAATCACCCAATAGAGAATCAGAATACCTGCTTGTTTTAACCCAGCTGTACTGTACAGAACAGCTACAGCCGTAACCCTAGACAGTAATACTACTACTAACTCAATCTTTTACGTATAGCTGGCAGAGGAGTCCCCCTTGATTTTTGTCACAAAAGCACCACAAAAAAATGAGCAGCCCCAGTGTGGTTCTCATCATTTATCATCAGCTCTGTGCACTTTTGATGCTATGGTACAACTCACTCTTTTCCCTGGACGCCCAGCAGGTCCCAGAGGTCCTCTCAACATTCTATACTTCTTGCCATCAGATCCTGTGATCAGATCCCCATGTTTAGATGGACTCCATGTTGTGCTTTGGTGTGTCGATCTATCATGATGGGCGTCAGGTTTTTCCTGGCCTTTCTGGCTGAGGAAGTCTGTGGAGCCTTGACCCTGAGTGACAGATCCAGAAGTGATGTATGTCCCTGAAGGTAACAGGTCCTCTTCTGCCAGGTTTAGGTCAAGAAACTGTGGATGCACATGGTTCTTATTTACACGCCTGGTATTAGTCAAGGAATCCAGGTCGATGTTGTCCTCTGAGGGTTTTAAAGGAACTATATCCACCTGATCTGTTTGTCGTTTTTGCGAGAGCAGATCCTCCACCGTGGATTTAGCAGTGGTGGACTGGGCCTGGTTCTCAGTGTTGCCCTTAATCCTGGTGTATGATGTGATGTAAGGGGATTTGTGCCTCTTGGATTCCTCCCGCACTCGGAAACCATCAGTCGGCTTGAAGTCGCCTCTCTGGGATGAAGGGTTCAGCTCATTAAGGGGAATGAAATTCAGAGGATCCTGTAAATGAACACAAAAGGTTAACAAATCTCCCTCTGCACCACGTTCCCTTCAAGCCTCTAGTATGGCTTGACTTGACCAACCATCCCTCAAGGTACAAGGAAGAGTCTTCTCTGTACTGGTGAAATGAAATTCACTCTCAGAAATAAAGATACCAAACTGGGTTGGTACATTCAAAGGTTAGTACATCCTTTGTATCTTGAGTATGTATCTATTACCTGGGTAGGTGTATGTGGTGTACCTTTAATTAGCTTATAGAGTAGAACTTTACAGTTACATCAGTGGTCAATAGATGTACCCTTGATGGTACTACTCCAACAACAAGGGAAAGTACAGTTAGGAACCTTTATTTCTGAGACTGCAGGGGAAGTTCATTCCACTGTGTGTGGCTATCACAACAGCTGAGCCACTGAATCCTCTCCAACATGGTTTTATTGGTTTGATATTATTCTTATGCACTGACCTATAGAATGAGGATATTCTGATGGAAACTACAAGGCACTTCTCTAAGTCCTTCTGGAAAAGTGCATCTAGAGAATATCGTAAATGTAAATGTAAAGAGAAATCTACAGTATGAGATGCTATTAGATGCAGGAAAATCTACCAAGTAAACGTTGTGACCATTTAATTGGTCTAAAATCTGTGAAAAGTTTTGATTGTAATGTAATGGTTGCACAGAAAGCTATCAAGTAATTAGTATTCAAAAGAAAATACCTGGTATAATCCATGGTAACCATGTAAGCAAATGCTGTAAACTAATTATTTATCAACTAAATATGTATAGATTTCAAATGATCAGTAATGTCCTTTTATTAGCCATCATAACTCTTTGCTAGTTAGCGAGCTGGATCCGAGCTAGCAGGTGGAATGATCTTGTAGATATCTTAATCTCCTGCTGCAGTCATATTTTGGTAGCCGAAACAGAAGGTATTTTAGATTTTCCCTTCATTCTAGTGGTTTTTGAAGGATAACTAGCATTAGAATTTACGATCATCCACCAGAACTTTACCCTTAACAGATTATCCCTTAAAACATTTAGAAAGAAATGTTATTTTTTAAATGATATTTTTGGATTGCAGTACTTTTGGATTGCTTGTATGAATACTTCTAAAAAATTATATATCAACATGGCAGCGGCAGCCAAAGATTTTTGAACACAGAGTTTTTATTTCAAAACTGCTTTATTACTGTTTTCCAATACAATAAAGTCACAAACATTCCTCAGTTAACTTATTCCTATTTCTTACTTGGACTTTCTAATTCTAGAGTACTTAAACTGTATTCGATTCTTAGTGTTTATGTTAAAAATGTTAATACAGGGTGTTCAAGCATATGACTGAAAGCGTACATTTGACTGAAAGCGTACATAAGCGTACAATTAAGCATATTAATTACCAACCCAGGACATGGCAATTGTTTGGTGGATATAAAGTAAAAGGATCTAAAAAAAAATCTCAATATATAATATAAGTAAATAAGTAAATAAATGAATAAAAAGGTCTACACTCTAAGTACGCTTTGCTGCAGAACCAAAAGACAGCTCTATTGTTTCTGGTGTGTTCGTTGTTGCATGCCTGTCTCAGTGATTAGGGGTTAGGGTTAGAGTTAGGCTTATAGGAGGAGTTGCATCTGGTCCAGTTCCACCCCCCTGGACTTTTGGTTCTGCAGCAAACATGATCTCCTACACTCTGGTTGGTGGCATATGCATGTTTCCAAGCTCCATTAACCTGGGTCTCTGTCCTCCATTAAACAACAAGCCTCAGATTGAAGGCAATTAAGCACATCACCCAACAAAGTGACATCTTTAGATGAAAAACTCTTCTCAAAGGTGACATGGTTAGTTCAATTTACTGCCTCACCTCCTTTGAGCTGTGAGTCAGATTTTTGGCTGATGATGCAAGAAAGTTGGAATTGTAGTTGGCTCATGCAGAAGTATACGACGACTAACACTTTTTAATAAAAATCAGCTGATCAGATCTTAGTGGGACATTTGGATGCAAACCAGAATTTACTGAGAAGGAGATGCCTTTGTGGATTGAACAATAATCGTATTTTCTCAAGCACACAATAGACTGGGATTGGATGACAGGGGCAGGATTCTCAGGTGTCTGATCTGATCTGGATCAAAACAAGTATTGTAAGAGAAAAACGCTGATACAAAGGAAATACATTGTTCCAGCAGAAGGTCAGCAGAATGACCAGGTCATGTGGTCCTCCCTTACTCAAGGACATTAGTACATCCCAGCCATGGCGTAATGGAACTGACCAATGATAGATGACCACACGAAGAGCCCAGTGTTCATATCCCAGGACCGGATATTATTTCTGTATGGCTGACCTCACAGCGAGGAAGGACCCACTTGATTAATTCTCACCAAGACACAGGTATGTAGATCTTCAATAGTCATCTATTTAAGAAAGCAGCTGGAAAAATATGTATTCTGGTAAGTTCCAACCCTAATTACCAGATAGTAAGAGTGACAAAATGTTAAATACGTTAAATGTGGTTCAAAGCTGGATTATAACAATAACCTAATACAACCCCAGTTGCAGGCTTATGAATTGAATTATGGATTTACAGTCATGCCCACACTATGAAAGATCATGTCTTACATATTATTTAATAAAGTATCATTTGGAGAATTACATTGAATTGCATATGTGGTTTAATGGGAAAATATTCGCAGAAATCCACTTGCAGCTTCACAGTTTCTCTGTAAAAAACGTGTGGGGTTTTATTTTGTCATTGTTATTTTATTTGGAGTACAAACCAGCACTCTGCAATGGTTTTGCATTTTTATTTATGCATAGGTCAATTTTAAATGCAGAAGTTAGTTAAAATAAACAACAGGCACATAGCCTTCAAATTTGTCTTTTTAACCAATCATACATTTTGTTATTCAGTCCCAAGACCAATCATAAGATTGGTCACTCGGCAACAGGTGAAAAAAATTATAAACAACACTGCCACTATTTGAAATAGAGACATTTCTATTGACTGTTGAACCTAATGGGCAAAATCAGGCATTTGAAATAAAGTTCTGTGGGTTCATAGCTATCTCATTGCTGCATATACATATGATTACGTTTGACAGCAAAAAAAACCCCTCATACGTCCAGTCATTCTGCCGTTCTGTTTAGAAAAATGCATTGATTAATTGCATAGAAGAAGAGCACTGTAGGCTACTGACCACATGTGCCAGGGGCCTAGAGTATATTTGTGTAGCCGTTTAATATACATTAAGTAGTAAGGTACACAAACATGAACTTGTGGTTTCAAGCACTAGAAATCCTGGACTGCGCTCAAAAACAACAAACTCTCAAAATGATTAACTCAGAACAGATAAGTCATACAGAACTCATCCAGATTCAGAGGACCAATCATAACGTATCCACCAAATCACCAATCACACATGCTTACAGCTTTGAATTGATTGACCATTTTTAAAAGGCCTACCGCAGCTTTCCATTGTCCATTCACATGCTGTCCCTTTTGAAATATTCCCAGAATAAGGCAGAATCCAACCCAAACATGGAAACACATGGTGACCGTGGACCCACACTGCATCAGTTCATAAAGGAGTGTCGTGCTCTCTCCTGCTCTCATACTCTCTCACAGGGCTGGAACCTCCCATATACACCCACACCAGGACTCGGCCCAAACCCAACACACCCAGACAGCCAGGCTTCAGGAAATCCAGGCTTAACCCACAGCACCCCCATACAGGTGGGTCACATACTGCTAGGAGACTAGCCATGAAGGAAAGATCAATGAGATGCAGTGGAGTAAAGATTACCATTATGTATGGTCAGTGCACATACTGGGTCAGTATCAGTTGGTAAATGCTGAATGCTGCTCTTTTAAGCAGATCATTTTACAAGTGGAGTATGAAATAAAATCCCTTTATAATATTCATTACACTAAAAATGACTAAAATAACAAGCTAACCATTTTTAAAACTGTATCTACCATTCCTTTTCTCCTCCTCCACTTCGTCAGCGGTCACCTTGATATCCCTGAGCTCGAAGTGTACCTAGGTGGCTAGCAGCTTTCAAATAGAAATGGGCAAAATGTGATCCTGACTGATTAATCCAGTTTTTCACCATAGCAGCTGGTAGCCAACAAAATGCTAACAAAGAGAACCCCAAATTATATATCAAGACTGTCCTGAGTAGCACAAAAGAAAAAGTGTTCGCCATATCATTGTAATACGTTTAAATCCTGTCATTGCCACAGCTATATGTGGCTGGGAGCAAAGGGAACAAAATTGGCCATACTCTTTGGGAGGGACAGAATGTGTACTGTCTCTCTTGTCAATCACATCAACACTAGCCAATCATGGGCGTCTGTGAGCTCATGTATCCGGAAGAGGGTAGATAGCGCTTTTCTCCGAGTGTGCCCTGTGATGCAGCATGGGCAGCAGTTCAAAAAGATGCGGTTGATTGGGAAGAGCTGGCTGATAAATGACCAAATTAGGCAAAAAATGGGGGAAAAAATTGTGAAGATCTTCGGAAGAAGTGACTGACTAGCACAGAAATGTAAAAAAAAAAAAGTTAGAACATCAGAAATCATCACAGCAATATGCTACAAATAAGTGGTTTCATTCAAGTCCTCACAAGTTCTCCTGGGATGAGAATTAAAAATCTGTGATACATCATGACCATGAGATTGTTAAAACAGGAACGATTAGCAGTGAGGGCTGCTTCAGTAACAGAGCCAACTCTGGGAGATGTATTACAGAGGCAGGTTTTGTTGCCTGAGAGCTCTGTGGAGCTCTGTCTCTGAGGTTTCACAGCTCTTTTTGGTGGGCAGGGAGGGCAAAAAAAAAAAAAAAAAGAAACATTTCCAACTTTATTAAGAGCTCCACTCTCCACACACTCTTCTTTTATATGGGAAGACACAGTGCTTCAGGGCTGCCTGTGGAACCATTACAGCAGTGACTGAGAACTGAAGAGTGTATGTGTACGTGTGTATATCGGTTGAAGTGTGGGAAAAGACTGGTTTCTAAAAAAACATGACACTTTTTCTTGTTTCGATTCCACATTTATGATATCTGGTTTATTTTCGAGCATTAAATTACAGTTGAGAGATCATAATTACAAGACTCCAGTCTGTTACGCTGATGATAGACAAGCACTGCCAAGGCACACTGACTTGGAAAAGTCTGATATGAAACTGGAGCAGGGCAAAACTCCCAGAGTTCCCTTCATTCTGCTATACTTACTCTGCCTGAGGAGTCACACTTTATCTTTGTTAATGGTGGAAATGCCAGAAAAAAACATGAGAATAAGAAAGAGCTGTTAAGCTTACAGTCAATAATTTTAATGATAATATACATAACATGATGCCCAAATGTGGAACTGCTGTCCTTGAACCAGGGGTCTTTATTATAAAAAGGTTTTTATAAAAAGTTTATATGATTATTTATGGATTAAACTGGGATTTTGCAAAATCTGAATTTGTGTGCCAGCATGCAGTGTTATCACTCACGGCTCCAGGGGCCCCAGTTCAATCCTGAGCTCGAGTTACTGTGGAGCTCTGCATATTCTCTCCTTGTCTGCATGGTTTTCCTCCGGGTTCTCCAGTTTCCTCCCAAAACATGCTGGTAGGAAAACGAAATTGCCCCTACAATAAATTGCCCCTAGGTGTGAATGAGTGTGTGATCGTGTGTGCACGGTGCCCTGTGATGGACTAGAATCCAATCCAGAGTCTATTCCCACATCGCACCCACTGTTTCTGGATCAACCGTGACCCTGACCACGATAAAGCACTTACTGAAGATGAATGAAAAGTGCTCATGCCCAAACATAGTACTGCTCGCCATGTCACTGCTCTACTGCAGAAATCTTTCCAGGAACTTAAGATATTTTCAAGAAATTCACCAGATGATCCAGGTTTGTATGATTAGATATGGATTAAACTGAGATTCACGAAACTAGAAATTGACAGGAAAATGCTCTTATACACAAATTGAAAAGAATGTGAGCAAACTTTACTAGTTTCTCGCTGATGCAGACTTTCAGCCAGGGCCTGAGTGATATAATGAGCGAGTCACTGAATAATTTAATTAATATATGAACCGGGGGCACGGTGGCTTAGTGGTTAGTACTGTTGCCTCGCAGGGTTGGGGGTTTGAGTCCCGCCTCCGCCCTGAGTTTGCATGTTCTCCCCGTGCTTTGGGGGTTTCCTCCCCCAGTCCAAAGACATGCGCTGTAGGCTGACTGGCATTCCTCTTACACCACAGCAATTTTCCATCCATCCATCCATTTTCTGTACCACGTATTCTACACAGGGTCGTGGAGGAGCCTGGAGCCTATCCCAGGGAACTCAGGGCACAATGCGGGCGACACCCTAGACAGTGTGCCAACCTATTGCAGGGCACAATCACACACAATCACACACTATGGACAATTTGAAAATGTCAATCAGCCTACAACGCATGTCTTTGAACTGAGGAGGAAACCCCCGAAGCACGGGGAGAACATGCAAACTATAATTTCCCCTATGTATGGAGACTTTTGGGACACCCTGTAGAAACAGTGGATTAGATGAGCACATCAGTATAAATTAGTTGGAACCATATCTACTATAAGAATTGCTGTCATGGAAATTTAATCAACACCTTCTGACCTATCAGAATCGAGAATACAACAAGGTTATGGTATAAAACCACTGTAACACAGAGAGCTTCTCGGCTCTTTTCTCCTAGATCCTTAATCACCACTGTATGTGACCTATTAAGCACCACTTATCTTATTTTCATTATAAAGTGTATGACTGCAGGCACAATGTAATTAAAACCCCCTGGTGTATAACCATGACTTGCAGATTTGGACTGGTTTCAAACACCTGACTGTAATGAACATATAACTGTATAGATGTTTTTGTCATGATGTCAACAATGCTCTCCAAAATTAATTTGAAATTCCAAAATGTTCAAACTGTTTCCAATCTGTTTCCAATCAGCAGTTTCCAATCTGCTGTATAACAGTTTGAAAAAAAAAACAACTTTATGACCAGTCCTTGAGGCTATAACTCTATTGAATCTGACGCTGACTTGCTCCACTTGCAACACCGTTTTATACCATTCAATAAACACGTATGTGGACTATAAAGAGGCCAGAAAAGCAAACATTTATAACATCACTCCTACAGAGAGCAACGGCACTCCACATAATGAGGCCTTTTTGTGGAAAACTACAACGTCATAACTGCAAAACTTCACAAGCTTTCACTAACCCCAGAGTTCAACCACACACACACACACACAGAGCTTTCACTTACACAGATGAGAGCAAACAGTACACGTAATGACTTCAATGACGTGGTTGTCAACTCAATACAACCTTTTTTCAGCTTAGAGGAACATGTCTTAAATAACTTCCTAAAAGTCTCAACCAAAAGATTCGAGTCACACGACCCATACACCTCCACTTTGGGAGGCAATTAAAAGGCAATTGAATTAATCGTATCTCCTTTTCAGTATTTATGGTCTTTCTCTGAATGGAAACCTTTCGTGCAGACATTTTAATTTGGAGATGCTAAATTCAGAAGTGACTCATGCAGGTTAGTAAAGCCCTTAAACACCCTGGCTTATTATTCAGATATTTATTTTATAGCTTATTAAGCAGTAACTACATAATAACAAAATGTATAGGGCTGTAATGATCAGATCATTTGGACTGATGCATAGATTTAAAAGGCAAAGATATAAAAGAATTAAGGCAACAATCATAAATTGATTATTATCAGTTGTTATTGTTTATAATGGATTAATCGAGAATTAATGGTAGTCCTAACCCAGATTCCGAACAAAGCTGTTTGCATATTAGAATCTACTAAATCAAATCACATTGTAGGAGATTCGGCAGTATTGTCAAATATTGAATCATTGCCTTAAGGATAGAAATTGTGTTGCATCATGTGGTATCAGGTTTATAGCCCTGTTAATTACAGAGGTGAATGTGAATCTCAATTAGCTAACTTTAAGTCTCGCCAACTTAAAGTTGGCTAATTAGCTTACATTTAGTATTGTTTATAATTGCATAAGTAAGGAATTAAACATGCCAGGACGTGCTGTTATATGAAAATAGTCAACGATGGGGTGGTATGATGTGGCCAGATGTGAAGCATCTATAAATAGTTATTCGATCGCTTGTCAGCTTGTCATGTTGCTGAGAAACTGGAAGGTGCAAAGTTCTTTGTCCTGAAAACTTCTGTAGCAGAAAACCTACTCAACATTCCAAAGCACTGGCACTGGAGACTCCTTCCATAAATGTTAAATAAACTTTTCCTTACAGAAAGCTTCAACATATTAATGGCATATAGGTTTTTCTTGGTTAAACAACAACGCATTTTTAAAAAAATCTGTATATTATTATTATTATTATTATTATTATTCTTGTCTACCATTAGTCTTGCATTATGTGCAGCCGGCATTATTGTCAGACCTGCTGTTATAGAAAATTAATCAACGCCTTCTGACCAAACAGAATTGAGAATTCAATAGCATTGCAGTATAAAGGATGATAATGTACAATACTAATGAAAAGGCTGTTTGCTGTTGATTGTGATTAATAATCGTGTTTATCATTTTACCCATTTCCCTCCCTATTATAATCTAAAGTAACACAAACTTATTGCTTTAAATTTCTTTGGCTCAAACTACAAAAAGCCAGGGAAAACTCAATGACTTTCCAGGTCATTTACTAACTCTGGAGTAGTTCCTGCACAGCGGCTCTAAGTGAGCGCCCTCTTGCCCTCCCAGATGGAGCGTTTATCATCAGAGCACTCCCATGACCATCATTATTCATAGCCCCTTCCACCAGGAGAGCACAGTTACAGTTTAATGGGGACAAATTAGAAGTCAGGGTCATCGTTCTATCTCCATCTGTAATGCTTCCAGACTTCCAAAGTCATCCACCCTGGAGCTCATTCACACATATTACATAAGGGCTGCCAGTAGAACAAGCCTTTTTTTTAAGCGTGTTAATGTATCTGGATGTGCTGTAATTCAGAAACTGACTTACCAGCATGTCTGCTTCCTCCGTTTGGGGCCTGGGATTTTGAATTGTGGTTGTACTAAAAGGATCGATTCTGCCACTGAAGGACTCTGCAGAGATTACTGGGTCTTCTATCAGGCTGGTTGAGGACAGCGATAGAGTCTGGAGGAGTATTAGTGAAAAGGTGTTTTTAGTCCAACTAGAGTAAACATGGTGTTCCATAGGACTGACATAACCACATCATAAATAGTGATGTGATCATCACGTCTGATTCATCATGTTAACATCATGTTAGTCATGAGACCTGAGAATCTAATGTGGCTCTATTCTTTTGTACCTGTGTGTTGTGAGATGTTTTGGAGGACCTCGAGTCCACTGAGGCTCCACACACCGGCTGATGGAGTCTGCAATGATTTTTAGCAGCTCTGCCATCACCCATGACGAACATCATCTGTCTGATATCCCCCTATGAACACAAAATCAGCAACATTTGGGAAAGCTGTAGCCATCTATCTCTAATGTCCACTAAAAATAAGCATAAGCACCAGCCACAGCTCTCATCTGCGTATCTGTCTCTGTGACTGTTTGGACTGCAAACACATTGTCATCAGGTTTCTCAAACAATGTCATGCTATAATATGAGGAACAGCCTTGAAATTAGCTGGAATACACACATGATTTATCACACACGCTCAGCCAGCTGCTTGACCCGTCGCCAGTAACACAGAGTTAGGTAAGTGATGATGAGAACACTAACATCCAACATATTTGAGCCACATGGCAATTATATACAGTGCTTAAAGTGCAGCATCTCAGAGCTTTCTGGTTTTAATTAAAGATCAAATGATCAGCTGCTGAATTTAATACACAGCAGTAAACTATTCTGCTTTACTTTTATTGCTTTTTAATTTAAATATAATTTGAATTTGGCATATCTTAATTGGCTTTTAGTCATCATCATCATCATTCCATTTTTTTAATGAGTTGCTCTTATACTATGAACAGTCTTTCCCTTCCAGTCTCTGTTTAATAAGTTAATAGTTAATAAGACAAAAGAGCAGCTTGGTCATATTACTGAGAAACCGTGTCCTGAAGAATTTCACATGTTGAAACAGCTTTACCTCTTACTATAAGTCTACATAAATGACCAGTGCATTACATAAACCTTACATGGTCACTGAGTTCAGTGCTTGAAGAAAAAAACAAACAAAATAAAACTACCTCAAAAGGCGTCTCAAAGCCCTGCAGGATGCCCCCGACCATCAGCAGACCGTCTGTAGGGATGCCCAAGTATGGGAAGGTCCATCTGACTTTCTCCACCAGCACACAGTTCACATAGACAGCCAGATGCTCTAAAGAGGCTCCCACTGAGACCCAGTGCCACTGTGAATCAGACAGGCCTGACACTAAAAACCTGCAGAAACAAAAACACACACTGGACAAACGAGCAGAGATAAGCTCTCCTTCTCTTTTAAAGAAAATAAGCCTCTATTTTCAGTATCTACATCATCTTATTTGCTGTAAGCAAATGGCTTAAAGTGGTTATTTTTTACTTTTGTGGAACAAAGCAACATAGCATTAACAATGATCATAATTGAAAATACACAGAATGGTATGAAGTAGAGGCTGGGGCTGATTTTTTTCTAGCCCAGTCTGTAGATTCATGTAGCCTATCACTGATAGTTGTCAAGTGATTACACAGAGTGAAATGCCTCTTAGATTTAATGTGCAATGGGGCTAGTTTATTTAAGCCTGCTTCATTTCTGTAAAATGTCATCCGCAATGATGTCATTCATTTAAGTTACATTCTGATTGTTTTGTAATTGGTAGTAATTGTGATTGTGTGGATGTAGACCCTGGTGTTACCATATGAGGTTGCATGTTTTTACACTCACAAACCCCTAGAAAATGATGGCCTTAATTTGTTTGCCAACAATTAATTCATAATGAGGAGCGTAAACGAAGTGTTTGACTCTCAGACTCACTCGTAGCCATGCTGATGGGCAGTGATGAAGGTGAAACCTGAGGGACTGAGGCGAATCTGAAGTGTCACCTGATTGTAGAAGTCCAGAATTGTGAGGACGCTGCGGTCCACATCCTGAGAGCTGCGCAGCTGAAGGAGTACACTGAACTCATCTGCAAAGCTGTGCACACACACACACACACACACACACACACACACACACACACACAAACACACACATCAGAGCTGTAGGATGATGGGTTAAATGACACATATGATTATTCTGCTCAGTATTGAAATCTGCTCCATCTTCATGGGGGTGCCAATAATTTTGTTGGCCACTATTCATATAATGCACTACTATATGTAGTGTATATAAAAAAATACAATAAAACAAGGGATCTAGGATACAATAAGCTCACTGATATCATAGTTGAATATTTTTATCATTTGATGAAACCAATAATCAGCATATTAACTATTAATCAGCAGTGTTCAGAATTTAGTGACAGACCTTGGGCCAAAAGCTTGTCTCGCTGGCAGAGTCAGGGTTGAGTAGAGTCCGATTTTCATCACTGAGCATCCCTCATTATCCTCGAACACAGACACGTTGTTACTCTGTGGCACGAGACTGAACAGGAGCTTCAGTAAGTCCACCTTTCGGGTGAAAGGATTTAAATGTTGTTCCACTTCCTCTGTGAAAATTGCAACCAACAAGCATTCATCAGCAACGATATAAAACTGTAGATTTCTTCACTTTGGATAGTTAAGGGTTCTTACAGGAGAACCTGTAAACCTCTTCTTTACTTCCTAAAGGAGTTCTGCTTGGAACCTTCTCCGATATGGAAAAGCTCAATTATAGAGTTCTATACAGAATTCTCAGAGGGGAAAAAACCTGAAAAACCCTTTAGTATTCTACTCTAATAGTGTGCATTAGCATAAAGAAAACATATTCAAGTCCACCAGGAAGTAGGGGTTAAGCTAAATATTTCATTTATTTATAGTTACTGAATAATATGATTTAATATGCATGACTAAATAATCAAGACTTACTCTCTTACACTCTTACTTACAGTATCTGAGAGTGCACTGGCACAGAGGCTGAACTACCGAGGTTCAGCTGGTACACGTACATCAGTAAGTGGGTCCAGGCGCTAACACGACTGTTTGACTAACTGTTTACTCTGATACGCTGGAATAACGGCATAATATGATATGCTGCTGATAATGGCACTGTCCTACAGAAATTACTCAATTTAACCCTGCTAGCTTGTTCAATATGCCTTTTAGAAGTACAGAGTGAAAGCCAAATAAATTTGCTTCACAGTTGCAATTTACTTTTTTTTTTTAATTATACCTAAGTATTCCTGATGAAATATTACACTATTTTATAGCACTATTGTGGAAAACTTGCATCATATCCAATAGGATTTCTAATATCATCAGGTGATTTAGAACTCGCTAATGTTTGGCCCAATGAAGTTACTCCTTTCTAACAGCTCAGCAGCATCCCAGCCTCAAAATATTGAGAATACCTTTCAATTTTAAACATAAAAGCAGAGTCCAAAGTGAAGAGAGAAGAAAGGGAAAGAATTGGACAGGGCAACGTTCAAACAATTATATACAGTTCTTTACATCAGGTCCTTCAGGTCCATCAGGTACTTCGTACAGGTATCCCTCGTTAACAATGAACTCTGGCTGGTACATGGTAAAGTCTCATAATTAGCTTAGCAAAGGCTAATAATTTTGTACTTTCAATAGACCTACCAATACTTGAACATGAGCCCATTGTGTCAAAGTTCTGCCACTGCACTAACCCCAAAATCTATTCTTCAACAAAGAGTTCAACACAACATGACATGAATAATGTATGTAGAAAAACAACCCAGTGAACACAGTAACATCTCAGGTCACTCATAAAAGATTTATTAAATCACACAGAACATGAGAGCAAAGAACAGTGGGAAACAGCAGGGAACAGCAGAGAACAGCAGAGAACAGCAGAAAACAGCGGGGTATTTCTGGGTCCATAAGGAACACAGGAAGAGTGCTGATGTAGGATCTGCTCCCAGCACACATGTAATAGTATTTTTAAAGATGAAAGGCAAACCCTGATCCTTCATCAACATTCCTACTTTGAGAAGTCTGATAAAAGCGGTAGGTTGGAAAGCATATCTTCTATGATTTATCATACAAAGAACCCATAAAAGGGAAAACCACAACTAAACACAGGTCTTCATATGTGGGTCATGGAAACACAAAACACAGGATGCCTACAAGTAAAACAGAAATGCATCCCTACGCTTTGTACACCCCTTGGGATTTTAAATAGAAAAAAGCGCAAAAAAAAAGTATTTTATTTACTATTTTATCCATAAAGTGACAGTAGTTCAGGCACAAGGTAAAATCACATTTCTATAGTAAAATTAATTTACAGGGACTTGTGAACAGTCCACGAAATCTAAGACTAATAATGAACAGTTGTTTTTTTAACAAAGACAAACATATCATCATTGATATGTTGAAGTTTTCTGTAAGAAGATATTCAGTTATCATTTTTGGAAGGAGTCTCCAGTGCCAGCGCTTTGAAGCAGTCAGAGGTAAAGCTGCAACTTGACGTTTTCCACTGCAGAGTAGGGCTGTAGCCAAGACCACCATTGTGAAGTCCAAGATAAGTCTACAATCAAATCATTTACGAGGCCAAGCCTTTACTTCAACTAGTTTGTGCATTGCATCAATGATTAGGGTGTTTTCAAGAAGAAGAAATGATTTCATGTTAAACTTGCGTGCAAAAAGAAAGACAATTCGAACATTCTTTTTACAAACTCTCAGTCGAGACCAAGACCATATTTAATCAGACTAATGTCCAAGACAAGGACAAGTCCAAGTACAAATGGCAAGTAGTCTGAGGCAAGTCCAAGTCAATACAGAAAACATCTACTATCCAGACCTGTGTCCAAGACCAGACAAGACCAGTATGAAGAATGTTGTGCTTTACAGATTTTTGGTAACAATCTGTGTTTTTTGTCTTATTAACTTCAAGAGAGAAAGAAAAAAAAGAGATGTAGGTGAGGGAGCGACTGTTTATAGCTCTTATAATTTAGGCGATAACAGGGACTTGCTGCGTGGAAGTTCCACAACAATAAATGTAACTATAACCTGAGAAAAAGTCTGACATATTCTTTAATGAATAAAAATGTAATCATTGGGTTATTGCTGTGGTATAAGAGGAATAAAACACTTCAGGATGTGCTGTTAAAGGAAAATAATGTACTTTGGCGTGGTATCTGAACTCCTCTTTGCATCAGACCACAGTGTTTTTTCCCTATGAATGCATGCTCCATCATGTTTTATTTCCTACTTATAAAAAAAACATTCAGAAAGATGCAAACGTTTAGACTGATATAATTTTGTTTCTCACTATAGCACACTAAATGTTGGAATAAATGACACTTCTTTGCCTTCTTCCTTTTGGCCAATTTTTGCACTCAACTGTAACCGATGTGCAAGTTCGCAGCGAACCAGCCAGTGCAATTCCAATTTCTCTTGGAGTTAATTCATATTTTGTCTAACCTAATCCACAAAATGACATAGAAGGGATTTTGGTGAGGTGGTCCCTAATGAATTTTCCATCTATCCCTTATTCACATCCAGCTGTGCTGAGGGACCAGCGAGACGTCTCTGCATACTTTATTAACCTTGTAACTTTCCAGCAGTGGTAACAAAGGACCCTCTCAGAAATCATACCAAATAAAAAGCCACATCGTTTTGAAGAGCAAGGTTCTAATTTTACAACATAACATTTCCATTGAGTTTGATTTGTGGCTTCCCAGTCATTAAATCAATAGAAAAAAGAAAGCCTTGTAGTAAGTACAGATGTGTACAGAAGCTGCTGAGTGAATGACGTTAAAAACAGCAATAAAGCATTGCACATTTACAAAACGTTTAATTCCTTCTGCCTAAATCAATCTCTCTGAAAAATTCAGCATAGCTGCTGTGCATCATTCCTCATAACCAGATTTTCAATGTGTGATGTGTGGAGTCTCAGATGGCATTTCAGTTAAGAGGGATTCCTCGTTAACTTCAGCTGAGTGTTGAAAGGAAGCGTCACCGATTAGCCACTCCAGGCCTGTATTGCAGTCACGGCTCACTCATCACTCTCAGCCGGCGCAGGTAGCAGCTAGCAGTATCATGAGAGCAGGACTCCAGTCACACATTAGCATTCTCTGATAATCTGCTGAAAGCTCAACTTCGCTTTATACTCTGCATACCACGAGTGCATTTATCTATACACATACATGCCCACATACCAGACATATAGAATACCGAGACATGTAGGCAAACTAGCATGAGATCTCTTACTATTTCACTAATACACTCACTGGCCACTTCATTAGGAACACCTGTACACCTTCTTATTCATGCAATTGTCCAATCTGTGGAATATTGGAAAAATTCCAGGCAATGATTGGGTGAATCTGTGCCCACTGTAGACTCTTGGCTGACAGGAGTGGAACCTGATGTGGTATTCTGCTTTTGTAGCCCATCCACCTCAATGATGTGTGTTATGAGGTGCTTTTCTGCTCACCACCGTTGTAAAGAGTGGTGAGTTACTGTAGCCTTCCTGTCACCATTCTGGGGATTCTCCTATGATAGAGAACTCTTACTGCATGTTTTTTTGTTTGTTTTCACACCATTCTGTGTAAATTTTTGAGACTCTCCTGTGTGAAAATCCCAGGAGATCAGCAGTTTCTGAAATACCCAAACCAGCCTGTCTGGCACCAACAACCATGCCATGTTCAAAGTCACCGAGATCACATTTTTTTCCCCCATTCTGATGTACGATGTGAACAATAACTGAAGCTCTTGACCTGTATCTGCATGATTTCATGCATTGTGCTGCTGCCACATGATTGGCTGATTGGATAACTACATGAAAGTGTTCCTAATAAAGTGGCCAGAGAGTGTATAGTAGGCTTTTATTCTCTTGTTAACACATGCATGCATGCGGAGGTCACGTAGACTCATGTATCCTTCAGTAAATCTTCCAGGGATCTGCTCCAGTCCTCATTCACATCTACTTTTTTTGCACGTTACTGCACTGCTGAATGCTTAAAGCACGTGTTCTCAACCTTGGGTCATGACCCCTGAAATGTAGATGGGGTCATATTTTTTGCACGGCACAGTCATGGTTTCTCGCTAGAAACACTACAATATTCATGCAGTTTATGTCCATAATCTAAACAGTACATGGGCGATATTTTAGTCTGTAGCTACTGCAGCAGGATGCATTCTGTTGGTGGATAAAATCCAAACTGTGTTAAAGTTCTAACTGCCACAGAGCATAGAAGCAACAAATACATTGTATTATCAAACTCTAAATGATTCCATACAGTGGTAATGCATGTTTATAACATTTACACATATTTTTGCATTCAATTTTTCATACATTATGTCACAGAAATAAATGCTCCACATGTAAATGGTGTAAAATGGACTTTATGCTCATGAAAATACTACTTGAAAGCAATAGGTGAACCCACTGCTAGCACGTACAGTATTAATGGGATGCAGTGTTGAGTGCCACTGTGTGCATCAAATGAAAATAGCAATCTAGGTTGGATAGAACAACTGAGATGCATGCGTTTGCAAGAATTTTAGCCCCATAAAATAGGGTCATTGGCCAAATGAAGTTCAGAACCCCTGGCTTAGGGCATCAAAAGCTACTGCAATTAGTAATAAAAAATTACTAGCCACACCCCTTTATAATGTATTCAGTCTAACTCCACACCTTAGTACAATTAGACCTCATGTTGCCAGGACAAAAGAACTAAGAATATATAATGTGGACTGCAAAATAGAGGCAGATTTATTCCTTCATCTTCAGTAAGTGCTTTATCCTGGTCAGGGTTGTGGTGGATCTGGAAGTGATCCCAGGAACACTGAGGCACGAATACACCCTAGATGAGATGTCAGTCCATTGCAGCAAACATATATAATAGTGGCTGAAAAAAATAAATGATGCATCATCATTGTATGGCATGTTTGGTGCTGATGTACACCTGTTCATAGAAATGCATGTGTTTATATTAAAACAGTTATCGTGCGGTTAAAAAAAAAAGGTGCTTAGTGTGAACACAAGGCCTGAAGCCTGGCAACAGTCAGTGAGGACAGCTGTTCAGTATCATACACAGTGTTCGTCCATGAGAGGCGACTAACAGACAGTGTGGAGGCTATTTAGGTGAACATAAATCTTGTGCTGTGATGATGGAAAAGAATCCAACACAATCCCTCATGGAGAGGAGAACTCACATCATCAAGCTAAAATCTCATAATACGTAATGCTAATCAGAAAAAAAAATAAAGTTCTCCTTTGCTCCCTGTTTTCAGCTTCTGCATACCTGCTCTATGCTGGAAATTGGACAGAGCTCTTCTTAAACAGATCAATATGAAGTCCAGAGTTTATAATATAACACATAGCCAGATCAGAGGATTGCGGCAGGTTTCAAAGCAAACCGAAAGAAGTAGACAGGTGAGACAAGAGAGATGCTGCACCATCTTGATGCCACGTGTTTGAAAAAGACCCTTATACCACCATCCTACTTCTTTTGCTCTGAAAAACACTTTTCAGACCATGGACACACACCTCATTGCTTTCAGCATGCCTTTGTCACTACTGCCTCCTAAACTCCAGGCTGATCAAAGAACTTTAGTGCAAAACATGTATTATTGTGGTATACATATGGTTAAGGGAGTGTTGACAATGAAAGGAAATAACTTTGGGGTGTAAAGCAAATTTAACCATTAGCAGCATGTGGAAGTTGCATGCATATCTGAGTATTTCAGTATTAGATATTGCATGGCCACATACATAGACAGCAACCAAATATTCTCAGATTTTCACTTTCTGCTACTACTGTATATAGACCTTCTTTATTGTCTTGTTTATTGCACTATTGCTAATGAATATTTGATATTTCATCTCACTGTACAAGTTATTAAAATGCCTGAATTTATGAATATGTATTCCATGTTCCTCTGCAATCTTTAAAACTAGCCAGCTAGTTCAGTGCTAGTCAGTTAGCTCACATTTATGTCACAGATAGACATGAGAAAATTTTCAATCTTGATTTGCATTTTCATATTCTCTGTGATTTAATGACCAGTAACCAAATCTGTCAAAATACAGTAAACCATAACAATAAAAAACTATTTTGTTCATCATTAACAATAGCTAGGTTAGCAAGCCAGATAGCTAGCTGACAGTAAATTAGCATGCACCGTCATACTATAACAAATAAAACTGTTTAGGTCTCAAAAATGTTTGCTAATTGGGTAGATGTTCGCAAAATTCTTTTTATCTGCTACTTTTAACCATCATTAAGTATAATATATGATTTAAACCTCTCCACCTCTTTAGATACCTAATTTAGCTTAAATTCAATACAAATTCAGCTTAATTTCCATTAATCAACATAACCAACTATTTTTGTAGTGTTATAAAGCTTGATAGTACATGGTTGTATACATTCAACAGCTGAATAAGTATTTTAACTTGCCTAAAGCTATAAAAGAGGAATATTAAGAACATACAGTATATTAAGAGTGAGTGAAAATGACATTATTTTGGCATCTTTCCAATTACCGTAGCTGCATATGACTGTCTTTGAGACATAAACTGCATGTCATGCTGAGATTGGCTAGATGCCTGTTTGCTATCTGGCAGTGTCAGTTACTAATGTTAGTTAAGTTAGCTAGCTATATGCAGATTCTGCGGATAGACTTTTCTAGGCACCATGTCATCCTTTCATTATTAGCATATCAGAATACTTTTGAGATAACAAACTGAGCTCATATGTAACACTTTTTATAGGTAGAACTAGGGAAGTCTTTTTAAATAGTTCTGTTGTACAAATTTAAGCGAAACACCAATATGTGTAACAATCAGCCTTCCAAGTTAAATATTTAAAAAGAAATTGAGTTTTGGAGTTCAGAGATACTTAAGAGATAAAAAAAAAAAACATTTAATACATTTATACTTATAGCACATTGTTGCAGTGATGCTGAGGTAGCATATAACACATTTTCATTCTAGATGTCATGTCTGAAAAGCTAATCTACTGCAGCGCTGGCTAACATCGACTGTTTTCTATTCTTCATTAGCCAGCTAATGCATCCTAACGGCTGATTTGGCCGAGTCCCAGCTGGGCTACAAAGAGGTCCAGTGGCTGCTCGGACACCGTGGTAGTGATATCATGATAGTGATGAGAGAGAGATCACAGGGCCAGAGGGTGTGGAGATAGTATCTATTACCTGCTCCACTCAGCTGTAGCAGCTCTGCATAGATGGCCAGAACAGAGGCTTACAGAGCTGCTTACTACAGGAGGAGAATAGGCAAATTTCAAGAGCAGTGACCTAACAACATGAACAACACAGTGCACATGTGTATGAAGTCATCAGCTTGTACTTATTATGTGCAGTTTGCTAACTACAACCACAAACCTCAAGTAAGCATATGAAACTGGAATAGTAATTCTGCGACAGACTATTAAAGCTTTGGGATACCAACTGGAATGTTAAAAGTTGAAAAGTTGAATGAACGCATTCTTAAAAAAAAAAAAAATTCCTTCAGTTGGTGTTTTGATGATGATGATGATGATAATGATGATGGTGACATCCAACATATCACTCCAACATCTCCCATACCTGTTCAACTGGGTTGACATCTGGTGACTGTAAAGGCCATAGCATATACTTCATATTCATCATCAAACCATTCCGTGCCCTCATGTTCTGTGAATGGGGCGGAGTCATCCAGGAAGAAACCATGCCCATCAGGATAGAAATGTCTCTATCCTCACAGGATACCGTCTGAAAAAGTGACTTACCTTTACACATTTGCCATTGAAGAGCTTACAAACAGGTAGCAAAAATGTCCATTTTAACTCACAATCCAGCACATGGTTCACTGATGAGCATGACTAATCACTTATGAAAATTGTCAGGAATTTAACCAATTTCAAGCTAGATACACTTTATATAGGTTGTAGATAATGGAAATTTGTTTACTCTCTAAAAATCTCCCCCTAACATTTAATGGACTGCAAGACCCAATTAAGTAGTACCTTCAGAGAACCTGTGAGTTCACAGTGTAATTGGATGCTTTGGTAGGCCATTTATCAAGCTGCGTCTTTTGCTTTCATGACACTTAATAGGCCCAAACAAAAACGAACAAATGGAGCCTTCTACATGAAAATAGCATAACATTTGAGAGCTTGTGAAACCAGAAACCCACTAAACAGATCTGAATGTGTTCTCTAACTGAGATAATGTTGTCATTGCAGCAATAAGGAGCAGACGGCGTCTGGTGAAAAGGCTTGATCACTGCAGACTGATGATTTCCTGCCTTGCTTTCATCACCCTGAATACAGACAGGAACGACTCCACAGGAGGTACAAGTCTGCAGAATTTACCTGGATATACACCTAGCGCTGAGTGGTTAGGGACTGTAGTAGAAAACAAGAAAAGAAATGCTGGGGTAATGTAAGCATGCTTTTGAAATATGGATTTTATATGATCTCCATTATGCTTGGCCATTACTAATAATAGATAACTATGAGAAAGGGGAACAGAACTTAAATGTATTACGCATTCAGGCAACAATTCTTCATTTTGAGAAATATTTACTAAACTGCCAGGGACCCAATGTTTATTCTACCTGCTATTAGTTTTCCTACTAGCTCTGAGAATCCTTTTGTGAAGCTGGAGTATATCATCAGAGGCCAGGCATATATAGAGATAGAAACAACATTCTATCCATCTCCATGTCTATAAACTCTACAAAACTGCACATACCCATGTCTAGAGTGCAAGAAATGCAGAAAAATAACATTCAGACCAAATGGTAACTGATTTCTTTAGGGACCAAGAGGCTTCCAAACAGCAACATTTGGAAGAGACATTTTTGAAAAGACAGGGACAACAGGAGCATGGATATGAAAACAGCTCTTGTTTCTTTCCCAGATTCCTTTGGGAAACCGTGATTCATGTCAGAAAACACATGGTCATGGAAAACTAACAATGCTCCTCAGGGAGAGAGGTGAGAAATCTGGCCTGGCGGAAATTTACAACTCATTATCACCGTCAATAATCTATTTATCCAGATTTCACGATACACTTGTTCTATGGGAAAAACTTGCATGCCAACAAGATTAAGTGGGCTCCTCTAGCTCCTCTGTGGAAACATCGATGCCTAAAAAAGTTGAATACCAAATCACACATGTCTACAACTAATGATACAATTTTTGAACTGAGGGTTTAAGACAACCTGGACCGTGCCAAATATAGTGGCATGCAGCTCAACCTTTCTTGGATTCAGGTCACCCTCACTTGCTGCCCTTCAGATACTCTGCACTCAAGTGTGGTGACAGCTCAGGTCAGTCTGGACAGGGTATGTAAAGGGAGATGGTGACCCAGCTTTCTAACCATAGGCTACATCATTAGCAGCAAGATGTGCATTCCAGGCCCGGATGAATCCAGGGGTGTTGAGCACACAGGTCGTCCACATGCTGACAAGCTTGATGAAAGGTCTCCTGGACACTTGCCTAATCACAATCCCAGGAGTATCTTATTCTGGAACAAGTTCAACAATGTATATCTTACATCAGCTTGGCAAGGAAATAAGAAGCTTGAGCAAAAAACTGTTTCATATAGAAGAGAAGGGACTATCTGATCGTTATCGTTAGGGATGGAGTTAGTATTATATGCTTTTCTAACAACATTCTTTTATCCATCACACATTCATAATTTTTTTCCTGGTTTTGGGTTGTGGTGGTAACAGGCTAAGAAGTTCAGCCCAGACTTCTCTATCCCCAGCCACAGATTCCAGCTCCTCCTGGGGGATCCACAGACAACTTTGAAATATAATGTCTCCAGCTGGTCCTGGGTCTACCTGAAGGTCTCCTTCAGTTGGGACATGCCTGATACAGCTCTAGCAGGAGCTGACCAGGAGACATCCTTGCAAGGTGCCCAAACCATCTCAACTCCGAGGCTCTTTCATGTTGCCAAGATCCTCGACCAATCACAAAAAATAAGTGCAGCAACCCTGCAAAGGAATCTCATTTCCTCATCCTGTACTTGTTTATTCTTTTGGTCACTGCCAACAGCTTGTGACTAGAGATGAGTATATGGACCTTCACAGTGAGCTTCATCTGCAAACTGAGCTCTTGTTTCACCAACAATTCAAATATAAAATTGTTTTGTTTAACACTTTTAATGGTCACTGCATAAGTCCATATGGTTAGTGTTAATGTAGAACCAGGGACAGCTTGTATAAATGGGCTAGACAGGCTTCATGTGGGCTAATATCCAGTCCATTTAGGTGACTTTTCCATTATATGTCATCAGTAGGGGAAAAACCTGACAATATATAAGACATTAATTTGAAGATATGTACTTTAACACGCACTAAAACAGTTTGTTTTAGGGGGCAGTGTGTGGGACATGGGGTTGAGCGTGACTGTTTAGCAAGTTTTTTAAGTAAAGTATTTTTTGTGCATTTAATTATTTTCTTTTAAATAGTGTAAATAAAAGTTTAAAATAACAAAGGCATATAATTTTTCTTTTTTTTATCTAAAGCAGAAAGCTACCTAGTGGAACGTGTCACTCACAAGACTCTTCTTTGTTTGGAAAACTCCTCTCTCACTGCTTCAGAACATCATGTTTCCATACTGATGGATTTGTATAGCAGACATTGCCAAATACAAACACACTAAACCACTATTAAAAAAATCTCAATGTGCCCATTTTTGGCTTATCTCTGTGTTACTCTTTGGGGTTAGATTACAACTCCAAAGTGGTCGTTATGCTATGCTCCAATGTGCATATCTTGAAATGACTCCAGTAGGTACCTATAGAAATCCCAAAAACTGAAATGGTTTTACAAGGATGTGTTTTAAGGATGAAGAAAGTAAGCAGCTACATGTTCCTCAAATAGGGAGAAAAAACTCAAACAGGAAACTATACTTCATTTATAATGCAAAACTATTTTCATGAATGTTTGGCAAACTGTAGTTAAGCTGTTACAGTGATAAAAAAAAAAAAGACCAAAGCCCCTGTGATAAATCCAGATCAAGCATGACAAGAACAGCATCCTTCTAAGAGCAAAGCTACAAGCTTGTAAAGCTCTTTTATAGAACTTGACCAACAATGTTGACACACCGTTAAGAACGCCTACACACACACCTCCCGCATTGTGGCGTTTCTCCTTGGGGATGCATGCATGCATTTTACAGGTCCTAACAACCAAGCCAGACTGTTCCAGCATTACAGCATGTCTATCACACATCCCCAGGGATTTGATTTTTATTCTGACTATTTCATTCATACTTACAGCAGGGTTCTGCCTGGGGAGCTGTTCCTATATCCCGGTACATTTCTTCCAATATCACAAGCAATTACTCTCCATTATTCAAGCAAGTATGATCGACTGCAACTCAGCTGAGATTAACATCTGAAAATGTCATTTCCTTTGGAGAAGGATTTCCTTTACATGAACTTTAGTACTCACTAATGGCTATGCTCTTTAAATGTCTTTTGACAAGCAGCCAGGTCAGGCCCTCAAACCACTGGCAGTGTATATTCGACAGAGCTGCTTTTTTCTGTAACAGACCTGATTCAAGTAATTAAACATTTCTTATAAAAGGTTATTCAGAAAGTGATTCTTATCTTGCTTATTTCCTTCGCTTTACCTTCATGGTGAACTAGCATAAAGGTAGGGACACTAAAAGAGATCCTTGGTAGCAAGAGAGTGCCAAGAGAAGTTTGAGGGGGCTTTGCCCCCTCAGGGTCTCTTTTCAG
Source organism: Pangasius djambal (assembly GCA_022985145.1). Taxonomy (NCBI): domain Eukaryota; kingdom Metazoa; phylum Chordata; class Actinopteri; order Siluriformes; family Pangasiidae; genus Pangasius; species Pangasius djambal. Next base: position 13,551,780 of record CM040998.1, read on the forward strand.
TGCTAACAGGAGGGCTCTTGTCTCTTAACCGCAGACTAAAGCACTGCCAAGAGTTGTTCTTGGAGCCTGGACATGAGCTCGATTGGGAGGACACAAGCGCTTTAAGAGGAGATTCCTGTCACCAGTCAGAGCAGCGTTTTGAGAGCTGAGTGACTGGCATCAGGATCATGACTTAAAGACAGGAGAGATGGAACTGAGGAACTACAAATTATCGCTTTATGACATCCCAAATGATCTCCTCATGTTAATAAAATGTTTAGTTTGTAAAGCATGTTGCAGTAGTATCTAAACCAGTACTGGAGTTAGGCTATATGCAAATTTGATCAATTTGAAATTATGAAAATATTTTAAATATGTAAAAGAAAGGCACCTTAACCTTTAAAAGTCTGTTATCATGTTACCATGCCATGAAAGATTTAATTAAATTTACTTTTATAATGATACAATGAAAATCCACTAGTTTCATAGTTTAACATTAAAAAAAGAATTCTGCTTGGATTATAAACCAGCACTCCACAAAGATTTTGTATTTTTATGAATCCTACGTTCAATTTTCAAGGTAGAAGCTATTTGTATTATAAACAGCAGGCTCAGAGCTGTCAAACAAGACCTTTTGACCAATCATAGGTTTTGTTAATCACCACGTGTCGATCGAATTATATAAAACACCACATATTTATTTGAAATAAACAAGTACCAAAAAGCACTGTGTAACAAAAATACACATCAAAAAAGGTCCTAAACTGGGGCTTTGAGGTATGCCTGTCAGTTTTGTTGAACATAATTATAGAGAAACATTAGACATTAAAGATATGCTGTACCTTTGAGTGTACATTTGAGGTCATTTTTACACTGAGAACAAAAATGTAATTTATACAGCACAGTTGGGGAACATTTTGGATTTGTAGAATACAGGACATCCTTGATCACTGTTTTTACATAGTCCATTCAGCCTTATTCGCTGGCATTGGATCAAACCTTTCATTCAATTTAGGTCACCCGTGTGTTTCACAGACAATTTGAAATGGCTAGAACTCCCCATGCCTTGGCTACTAGTGTGATAAGAAACAATACAAGGCCTGGAGATAACTCTTAACAGATTAGCTTCAGTCTCCATGTCTGTATCCGAGACAGCCGGTGCTTGTCTGACCATACTGTAATGATCTCCAGACGCACAATCAGCAGGGCCTGGCCCAAACGCTCTACGCTGGCTGCACACCAGAATTATGATTATCAATCAGGGATAACATTAATTACGCCTGCTGTCATATCACTGCCTCGTGTCTGGCTCTGGATGATGGGGGTGCCACTTAGCCACAGACAAGGCGGTTCTTTCATTCAAAGTCCAAATTAAAAGATTAGCAGACTAGAAGCTGAACAAATAGACCCTGACCTTACTCTCCAGAGAGCGCAATTTGGGGGTCGCCCATTACAGTACATCATATAAGCTACTCAGCTGGTGGTTTCCGCTATAATGATTATGACAGGGCAAGCTTGATGTAATGATTAAAAAAAAAAACAGAAAGCATGCTGACTGCTTCAGCACAAAAGAGATGTGAGACATGATCCAGTAGGAAAATGGAAATTAAATGTCAAGGCTAGTCTGCTGATCTACTATATGACTGAAATCATATAAAGTTTTTTTTGTTTGCTGTAGTAACATAATCTAAACCCACTTGTGTTACTCATACACTATATGGACAAAATTTGTGGACACTTGACCATATGTGGTTCTTCCCCAAACATTTCCCACAAAGTTGGAAAGACACAATTGTATAGGATGTCTTTGTATGCTGTATTGTTACAATTTCCCTTCACTGGAACTAAAGGGCCAAACCTGTTCCAGCATGACAATGCCTCTGTACACGAGCTCCATGAAGACATGGTTTTCCAAGGTTGGAGAACTCGGGTGTCCTGCACAGAGCCCTAACCTCAACCCCACTGAACACCATTGGGATGAACTGGAACGCTGACCATGTGCCAGACGTCCTTGCCCAACATCAGCACCTGACCTCACTAATGCTCTTGTGGTTGAATGAGCAAATCCTCACAGCCATGCTCCAAAATCTAGTGGAAAGCCTTCCCAGAAGAGTGGAGGTTACTCTAACAGCAAAGGAGAACTAAATCTGCAATGGGATGTTCAGCAAGTAAATGCAGATGTGAAGGTCAGATGTCCACAAACTTTTGGCCATATAGTGTTTTATTCCTTAACCCACAGCAATTTGCCAACAAGTACAATTTTTTTTTGTTTTTTAATGAACAAAACACACCATACTTTATCCATTTATAGTTACATTTAATGTTGTGGAACGTTTCACAGTTCCCTCACAGTTGTTCCCTCACCAGCCTCTCTTGATTCTCTCTCTTGAAGTTAATAAGACAAAAAAATGCAGCTTGTCACATTACAAGAAACCAGAACCCACAAAGCCCTCTGTCCTGAAGACTTTCCTGTTTCAGAAAACTTAAAGGAACAGCTTTACCTCTAACTGTTACAAAGAACTGACACTGGAGACTCCTTACAAAAAAATGCTAAATAAACGACTCCTTATAGAAAAGCTCACTATATTTAATTTCACTATGTGTAATAATTCCACTTATTTTTATCTGTTTATGTGGAGTCCTGTGTAAGTTACTATAGAAATAATAACATATTAGAACGAGCACATTAATACAAACCTCGCAGACTCTAATTTCATATTAAATTCCAATAGCGAATTCTAGAAATACTGACTCGCACTAATATCCCTGAGAAACTCTCTGGTATGCGTCTGAAGTAATTCACGGACAGCTAGGAAAACAGTGACCTCGACTGGACAGTTCATGTGACACTTCATGAAAAAATCTCTGAATACACCATCATCTTTTGATGATCTAATCCATGAGCTGACACAATGCTTTTTATACTCTTACCTCAGCTGGCTGGTTATATTTTTAGTACAGCTGCAAGTTAAACAATACAGATTTATCCAGTAAGCATACTGTTAAGTGTTAGCCAAATTAGCTAAGGTGGAAAACGAATAGGCTGACTGATTACAGACAAGTTGACAAGAAGTAAAAATATCACACCCAAATCCATTAGCAAAGAAAATACAGTAAGCATTCCATCCTATGGAACAATATAATACATTTTCCACCCACTCTGCTATAAAGTCTAGCAATGACTTCAGCAGGTCCATGAGTTTAATCCACAATGTTCTCCATTTCACCTGCTGTTCTCAATCTGGAGTCATACTTGTCCCAGTTCAGCAGGGCAGCTGGCTGAAATGGAGCCCTTGGGAACTTCTTGTAACATAAGCTCTATTATGGAATCAAACTTGATTTTTTTTTCTCTACGCATGGATGTTATTTAAAGACAACCTAGATTATGTCATTCTGAAATTGTGGGAAACCTCAGCGCATGAGTGTTAACATCATGCCTGTGGTTTGCTCTTGGCTGAAGCTCTTGACAGTGTATCAGTTAACATGACTGGTAACTTAAATCACTTTCCCTGCTAGTTCTAGATTTTGGTGGTTAAGTAAAGCAGTGGTAGCTCAGCAGTCAGGATTCTGAGCTAATCTTCAGAAGATTTTTCAAGTCCCAAAACTGCCAGAGAGCCATCTATGGACACTTAAACATTAACTTCTCAGTTGTATGTTTGGATTGTAATCCTGTTAAAAAAAAAAAAAAAAGTTTAGCTAGGTTATATGCTGGTTCCTCAAATTGTACAGTATATCTTCGAAGTTCTCTAAATAAATGTACATAAGGCATAACCTTGAGGTATGACTGTTCTGAAAGGTACAGCTTGATGACTTTTCCAGTATATAAAATCTGCCTGCCAAATTATTAAGTAAGACTTTCACTGTGTCCAAAACCAGTTTATCAAAATAATATTTCAGAAAGATCATGCTGTTTGATGGTTGAAACACTTTTAAACACAACCGGAAACATTCCCCCTATCAAAACTGTCATTAAACAGTTTTCAACACAACAAAAACAATTATTCTTCTTTTGTATGTTGGGTGAGCACTTGCAGAATGTTTGCCAAAAGTTTAGCCTTTTAGAGAAATGAACACTAAATTAATTGCTGTTCTTAGTAAACCAAGAGCACACTACATTAACATACAGTACATTTAAGGTGCATGTCGTAGTGATTTGAGGATTATAAACGAGAGTATGGCGGCCCCCTGCGGCGCACCGCGGTACTGCAGCTCAGTCCAAACTTCAACACGGTTTAAGAAAATTTACAACTAAAACCAAGAGCCATATTACCGAATTATTGACCCCTAAGGTGATCAGTGCGATGATAAAATAACCTTTAACTTTAATGTGTTTCAGAAAATATCCGAATGTCTGAAATGGAAAAAAAAATCATCAATGACAAAAAAAACCTCCAAATAAATATAATAGAATAATAGAATAAACAATTCTTACCTGAGTCCTGAATCCCAGATCCGTTTTCTGTCCAATCCGCATGAAGCGCGCTGATGCCAGTGGTGACGATGGCAAGAGCCAGAAATCCTCTTAAACACATCTTCATAAGAGACAGCAATCCCACTGTCTGATTCTGGCGTTACATCAGATAACAAAATAATAATAAGAACTTACTTTCAACTTATTTTAAACTAATCTGCTTACTGATCAGAAGTTCCATTCAAACAATATCCATTGTGGCTTGTAGGGAAAAATCTAAAGGAACAGTGTGTGTGTGCGTGTGTGTGTGCCATCTGTGCTGTGGTCTACTCCGCTTTACAACTTTTGCTTGGCAAGTGCACAGTTTACTATCAGGCCGATAAAGCCACGCCCACTACTCAGGCAACAACCAATCAGATTCCTTCAAAACTAAACTAGGCACTTTACAAACGTACAAATCCCAGTTTACCAAAACACTATTATTAATATACACATGTATTAGATATAATGGCTAAACACCACTCAGTGCAGTATAATATACAGTTGTGGTCATCTGTAAAATGTTAATAATTAAAAAAAAAAAAAAAAAAAAAAAAAGGGATCATAAAAATTACTTTTCATTTAGTACTGTCCTTCAGAAGCTACATAAAATATTTACATGTTTCCCAGAAGACAAAATAATAACAATTTACACCAATCATCCTGTTCAAAAGATCAAAAGTTTACATCTCCCTGGCTCTTAATGTATTGTGTTGCCTGCGTGAGCATCAGTGAATGTTTGCGCCTTTTGTAATAGTTGTGTTTGAGTCCCTCAATTGTCCTCAGTGTGAAAAGATGGATCTCAACATCATACATGGTGGAAATGGGTCAAATATGCAGAAGATACTGGAAAAGCAAGAACAGTGGGCATTTTAACTGATCAGGACAAACAAGGGCCTCATGAAGAACTATCACAAAACATAAAAACAGTTGTTGATCATCCAGGTAACAACACACAGTATTAAGAACCAAGCGTATGTAAACTTTTGAACTGGTTCATTTGTGTAAATTCAGTTATTATTGTGTTATTGTATTATTATTGTATTAAACGTGTTATGTGAAATAGCTTGTTCAGGGCAGTACTAAATAAAAAACAAATGCAATTTTTATGATCCCTCTTATTTTTTTTTAAATTATTAACATTTTGCAAATTCTGCAAGGCATATGTAAAAATATGACCGCAACTGTAGTACTTAAAAATAAAACAGTTCTACATTTAAATAATTACATTTAATTACGTTTGAAGAAACCAACTAATAGATAGATATTCATAGAAAACATGGTTCTAGTAGTTCTAGCTTTCTTGAGAACTGCTGTTGGATAGTTCTGCATACATCTACTGTTCGTGTAAATAGAGAGTAAATATTTGTTCAGTTACATAAAATTGTAAAAAAAAAAATAAATAAAAAAAAAAAAAACTGTATACAGTATATATGTATGTACTGTAAATTACTATATATTTTTCCTTCAATCATACATCTTCAGTAACCACTTATCCTGGTCAGGGTGGCAGTGGATCCCAGGAACACTGGGAGTGAAGCAGGAACACAGGACTCCACGCACACACTTTCACACACTCATTCATACCTAGGAGCAATTTAGCATCTCCAATACACCTACCGATATGTTTTTGAGAGGAGGGAAGAAACCAGAGAACCCGGAGGAAACATTTGAGCCAGCAATGTCTTTAAAAAAACTTTTTTTTTTTTTTTTTTTTAGATATCTTTTTCTTTGGATAGTTAAGACTTTAAGGTTTCTACATTCACATGAAGATGGCTGAATCTGGACACCCCAGAAGGTAGAAATACACCATAAGAAAATATTTACTATTGCATACAGAACAGCAGAGAATACTCAAAACGGTCTGGTTTCCTTTTTTTAATTCAAGGACTTTGCTTCATACAAAATATTAAGGTAGAAACAACTGCAGAATTCAAAGTCTGGCCATTTGAACAGAAATCAGGCAACAAACAACTGAGACGTAGAATCCAAATAAAGGGTGTTTGTTCCAGCTCTGTCTCACTGGAGGAGCTGTGCACAATTTTCAATACTGAGTTTATATAGAAACTTCTTTTTTATTTCTTTTTTTGCCTCAACAAACCCCTTAATTTATATCAAATGTCATTTTAAAAACAGAACCGAGAAAGAATACGTCGTATCAAAAAGTATGAAGATAAACAATGCGTAGTTCAACATGCACGTACATCGTCAGACCATGCAAACATTACTTTATTCCCCAAAGAGAACAGCCACATTAAACTACATGTGCAGAAAGGACGGGGTGCAATTTCAGGTTTGGCAATAAACGGTGAAAGATTTCGGGATGGTTGTAAAGTTTGTCTTTAATAGTGATGAAACTGCAGGTATGGATTAAGTGGATTAAATATGGACTACGGCTTAAATCCACGGTGGCAGCGTGCTGAAAGACAACAGACGTATCAGAAGTGCAAAGAGGTTTTTCACACTTCAGCATGAAAACGGTGACATTATCGGAACAGTTTCAGCACAACCATTCAATTAAAGAGTGGCCATATAAAAATATGCACTATTCAAAACACCCGCTCTGCTTTTACAATTTCAAAGTGGGTAACTCTGATGCATGCAGATACATTGCAGATTTTTTTAAAGACATGTTAGTGATGTCTGCTTCATTAATCGTTGTGCCTTTATGCATTCTAAAATATATATTTTTCATACATTTTAGTCCTTTTTTTATAGAAAAGATTTGGTCACGATCATGCGGAAGGCTGAATCTGGACATCCCAGCAGGTAAAGCTACAGAATGAATGATGTTTCTTTCTTTTTTTTTTTTTCTTTTTTTTCTTTTTCAAAAGTGTCTTCTTGTTGCATAGCCCTACTTTAAACAAAAGTACTCATTTTCAATAAAAATCCTATCATTTCAATGGCTGATGCATTAAAGGCCCCAGCCCCTGGTACTTACTGCATGCTAAGCAGCTAAATGGACACCAAGTTGTGTGTGCAGTGCTACAATGAAAGTGGTGCTCAAACACTTGTGGGACATTTTCTTTTCCTCATGAAGTTCTAGCTAGCTTTGATCTCTGAGAGCCATGTTAAGTTACACCTTTTTAGTCCCAGCCACCAAAACAAAGCGCTATTCCATTACTGGGTGTTGGCTTTTGTGCAGAGTCGGCAAGGCTTCTCTGTTTGGTTCTCAGCCATCAGAAGCTACAGCAGCTGGATATACAGCTGAACATCTGGCAGCAGGTCAGTTAGAGCCAGTAGAGTGGAAGGCCAAGGGGTGGACAAATCACTAACCCAGGTTCATGGGACAAGCAGATTTCCTGTCCTGGCTAGTTTTTTTTTTTGAATTCATAGTAGGTTCAACAACCAGAAATTGAAAATAAACCCTACTCTTTACTGACTTTCACAAAACAAAAAGCTGGTTTGGTAGTTTGGTAGTTATGTTTAAACATTGTTGTGACACACCGTGGTGCTGTATCAATAGCTCAAGCTACTCATTTTGAACCCCACCACCTGCTGCACTACACACATCAGCTGAGGTGGTAGCTGGATGAGGGTACAATGGTTTTTACTAGTCAAATTATTTAGCATATTTAGATGGCACACTGGCAGATGGCAGATCTTTTTCCGAATCGGGAACATGGTGTTCTGCAGAAACACTGACAAAACCGAGCAATATATATTTCATTCTGGACTTTCCTGGTTACTATACGCAGTTAAACATGGTTCAAGAGAAAATAATGATGCTAGCCAGGCTGGAATAATATCTCAATATGTGCGATGTGAGAAGACAACAGCACACCTCAGCCAGAACAATGGCCAGTGGAGTGGTACAACAAATTTTTCCAAATGGTCTTAACACAAACCTGGGTATCTGATTTTCAAGCTATACATCGCAAAGGTGGCTTTTTGCTGTAGTTTCTGTCTTTCCTATCTTTACACACCAACATATAAGGTTGAAAAGTGAAGCCAATAGCTAGCAATGATGTCCCAGTTGAGCATCTTCACCAAAAAAAATTACACATACATCACCATCATCAACCTGGTCATTTTGAAAAACATGCAATTGTGGTTATGTTGTGTAAAGTAGTAATATATGACTACTTTGTTTTTTATATTTCATCCTAAGTAATATTTTGCATTTGATTTGGATGTCCCACCCTTCCCCATTACAAAGTACTACAAATGTAAGAAGAAAAAAAAAAAAAACTTACAAGAAAACAAATAAAACATAAACATACTGACATTTCCATTTTAAAAAATTAAATAAATAAAAGAAAAACTGAACATACAGTTTCTTTTGCTTCCTGATTAAGGCCTGCAGTCATAACACCTTGTAGTTCCACAAAACCCCGAACTTCTCCAGTCCTCCTTTCTGTCGCGTCCTGATACGCTAAAAAAGTCTGAGGTCGCTTCATTACTACAATATATTCAAAAGGTCAAAAGGTTAGGCACTTTGTAAGAATGTCTGGAGCAGTCTGTAAGAAGTGGGAGACCTGACAGGATGATGAAACTGTAAGCAATTCACATAAAACACCATCATATCTTCACAATATAATACAAAAAAATGCACCTAATGAATAGATAAAATATCTAGAAATGACATTTTTACCAGTTCCTCAACATCTCAACATCACACAGAGTGACGTATGCTAGGAATGGTCATCAGCAGCAAAATAATAATTATAACCTTCATGGGGAGTGTTAATAAATCTGTGTGTGTGTGTGTGTGTGTGTGTGTGTGTGTGTGTGTGTGTGTGTGTGTGCGTACATAGCCCACAGAAATGGTTCAGCTTTCCAGAGATGGAAAACACACAAAATGTAATGGTCTTAGCAAAATTTCAGCATTTTTCATCACAAGTTTTTTATATATATATATATGTATATATATATATATATATATATATACGTATGTTAAAAGGCCAGACAGGGTTTCATGGGAATTTGTGTCTGGAGAAGCTCGCTGGACAGCTGGACAGAAGACAGTGAAACATTGCATTCTAAGAAGTTGAGCTCTATAGGTCACTGTTTTCCCAGACTTTTTTGTGTTGTTGTTGTGGTTGTCCATCATTCAGACTGTGACCTCTCTCACAAAGGCAGGGAATTAAGAGCAGAAACTTACACATCCAGATCTATCATGTCTTTATCATAAAGGCAGAATTGGAGCCCAGTTAGACAATATTAAAATACATCAAAAAGCAGTCTGGGGCTCTCTTTTCATGTACATCTTCCCTCTCTGCAAAAATGAAAGAATGTCCACATACACATGTTCCATGAAACAAGAGATGATAAAACTCATCAAAATTTTACAAGTAAAAGAAAAACACACTGAGAATCGTCAGCAGATCCGTGTGTACATCTGAGTGTGTGTATGTGTTTCTGTTAAAGCCGTACTAGCACCATTCTTCCTCCTCTGCTTCAGGGTAGTAGCGCTGGATGTTGTTGCTGCTGCCGCCAGGCCCTGCGATCACGCCCATGATGTAGTGGTACCCGTTGGGCATCCCGAGCAGGGAATGCTGGGACAGTGGCGGGAGGGTCACGACCTGCTGTGGGCTCAGCAGTGTGGTCTGGGGCCGGAGGTACGGCTCGGAGCTGATGCGCATTACGGGACTCGGGGGAGGGAGGGTGGTCTGGGCGCTTGCAGAGGACATGGGGGAGGAGTTGGCAGTCCTGTAGGTCACCGCTGGGCGAGGGGTCAGGGGCGTCTGGGGCAGCTGCCTGCGCCCGCGGCTGGGCGTGCTCGAGTCCGAACTCAACAACACTGGGCTTCCTTTAGCCCAACCACTGCCCTAGATGAAAATTTAACAAGCAAATCAAAACAATAAAACGATGAGGGTAATGCGTAAAAATGGATCAAATAGGCAAAGGGTCCACGATGAGGAAGGAAATTATGGAAACAGAGAAAAGGAAAGGAAGACAGAAACAATGAATGAAGAGAGGAAAGGAAAGGAAAGGAAGAGGGGAAGGAAAGGAAAGGAAAGGAAAGGAAAGGAAAGGAAAGGAAGAGGGGGAAGGAAAGGAAAGGAAAGGAAAGGAAAGGAAAGGAAAGGAAAGGAAAGGAAAGGAAAGGAAAGGAAGAGGGGGAAGGAAAGGAAAGGAAAGGAAGAAATGGAAGTAAAAAGGAAAGGAAGGGGGGAAGGAAAGGAAAGGAAAGGAAAGGAAGAGATGGAAGCAGAAAGGAAAGGAAAGGAAAGAAAGAGGGGGGGAGGAAAGGAAAGGAAAGAAAAGGAAGAGATGGAAGCAGAAAGGAAAGGAAAAGAAAGGAAGAGTAGAAAGGAGAAAGGAAAGAAACAGTTATATGTGTGACAGAGAACAGCAGAAAAAACAAAGGATACATAAAGCACAAAGACAAAGAAGACAGCACCAAGAGGTACAGAAAGTAACAAGAACAGAAAGACAGACAAGACGAACAGATAAATGATGAAGAAGAAAAGAGCAGAAAAAGAAGTGAAAGGCCATGAGTGGTTGCACTAAGGGAAAAGAGAAGAAGAGTTTCATTTGATATACAGGATAAGGAAAAACACAGCCACACAGACTAATAAAAACACACTGTTTACATGCATAATAAAATCCGGTGCATTCCAAGGACCTGAAAAACAAATGATACTCAAGTGCATGTGCAACAGCTCATAGGGACTCGCCTGCCCGTTTTAAGGCATCAGTGTGTGTTCAGTACCCCGAGAATCATAAATCACGCAATGCCGCCTTGCAGGAATCTCACTGCACTGGAACCCTGACCCCTTCTTCACACTTAAAAAATACCAAAGCCATATGATAGTACAAAAAATTTTCTTTGTTTTTAATCTGAACTATTTTAAATATAACACATTGTGTATACATTGTGTATCAACCTCTACTCTACTGTCTAGCCAGCTTTCAGTCCCACCTGCTGGGTGAAGGTGGTCTCCTGAGCCTCTCCGGGCGAGGTGGCACAGCTGGCTGGCGCAGGTTTAGCAGGAAAGTGCTCGCGGCTGCCGTAGCGATCGCATGAGTAGTAACGTTGCTTCTCCGCTGTTGATGAATGGTGTTTCCTTTCATGGGAACGGCCTCGGTCATGCCCTCTCTCCCGAAACGAGGAGTTCCCCGCAGAGTCAGCTGCCGTGCCTGAAAACGAGACAAAATGTGAGCAGATGGACAAGAGGTAAAGAAAATCTCTAATATGATAAAACTCTTTTATGAAAGGGTCAGCTCTAATGACAATCTAATGTTTATTTCAGCCTTAATAAAGGACACAGTTACCCAAAAAAAATATAGAGAGAGTGTGTTTAATGTGATGCTCCCTCTACCATTTATCATTGATCTTTATGATTTAATGCTTTTGGGAAACTTTTGCTGAAACCATTAGGCCCAGATTGCTTTGTAGTAATACAAAGGAAATTTCCTGAATTTAAAATAAAGTAAAATGAAGGGATAAAGATTTAAAGATAAATCTTGCTCCTACAGAAGTATCAAAATAGCTACGTGTGATTAAATTACTTCCAAATAATGTCACTATTGTGGAAAATGCTTGACCGTGTATTGCATAGCACCTCACAGCGCTACGATGCATTCGTCTGTGTTGTCATGTGTTTGTTTATGTTGCCATGTGTGTTTTGTTTTGATTCATGTCTCGTCTCCTTCCGTGTCCTGTCATTGGTTGTTTCCCTCATGTTGGTTTCTTTTAAGTATTGTTCAGTGTTTCCCTACTTGACGTTACAGAGCCGTTTCGTTCTGTGTTGTTACTTTCCGGTTCTGGATCTAGTTCTATTTTCTGGTCTGTGTATTTTGGATATTCCCTGATATTGCTCTTTGCTGATCGCCTGATGTCTGCCTGTGTACGGTTCCTGATTTCAGTTCACGTTTTGGATTTGTCTCCCTGCTCTTCTAATAAAACTCTTAACCGCAATTGCATCTGTTCCAGCCTCCTCTCACATGACAGAATACCTCTACCATGGATGCAGCAGGAGAGCGAGAGGGACGTAACGCCAGGATTACCATGCCAGTGTTCGACTCTGTGCAATTCCCCCAGTGGACTCCCCTAGACACCCCGACTCCCTTTGATGGCACTGCATTCCCTCAAGAAGGCTACCTGCTGCAGTGCCAGCTGTATGTCGAAAGTCTCTTGGACCCCAAACCTGAAGCGAGGGAGTGGCTGAGGTTCGCGTTGTCCCAGCTCACCGGCCGAGTACTCCAAGGACACCCAGGCCTGGAAAACACAGCCGAGTTTGTGAGCCTCCTGAAAGGGGTGTTCCAGTGGACCGAGTTTGACTTCCCCATAGAAAAATTTTGTGGGGGGGAAGACCCTGCTTGTCGGCCAAAGGCATTTGGCAGATCACGAGCTACTACGCGGAGAGGAAGGCTGGAGACAAAGAGGAAACGAAGTCCCCAGCCGAGCTCCCTCCAGAGGCTGACAAGGCAGCCTCCCTAGCCGAGTTCCCTCCAGCGGCCTCCCACACCCTGCTCATGCCTGAGGCTGACAGCGCAGCCTCCCAAGTCCACCCTGGCAAGAGCGCCATCGCTCCGCCACCTGACCCTGGTGAGGACGCCGCAGCTCCACCACCTGACCCCAGCAAGGACGTTGCAGCTCTGCCACCTGACCCCAGTGAGGATGTTACATCTCCACCACCTGACCCCAGCAAGGACTTTGCAGCTCTGCCACCTGACCCCAGCGAAGATGTTACATCTCCGTCACCAGTCTCCAGTGAGGATGTTGAAGCTCCACCACCAGACTCTGTATGCCCTATGTCTGCTCCTCGGCTCTTCTGGGAGGAGTGAACATGCTGGACAATGCCTGCCTCGGGACCCTGGGAATCTTGTGGACATTTTACCCAGAGGTGTTGTGTTGTCATGTGTTTGTTTCCTTTGCCAGGTGTTTTGTTTTGATTCATGTTTTTTCTCCTCCCACGTCCTGTCATTGGTTGTCTCCCTCGTGTTTCCTGATTACTCTCACCTGCTGTATTTAAACCCTTGTGTTTCTTTGCTTGGGGCGAATTATTGTTCAATGTTTGCCTATGTGATGTTACCAAGCCGTTTCGTTCTGTGTTACTTTCAGGTTCTTGATCTAGTTCTGTTTCCTGGTCTGTGTATTTGGATATTTGGATAGTCCCTTGTAGTTCTGTGTTGTCTGTGTCGTCTTATGTAGCACCTTGGTCCTGGAGAAACGTTGTTTCGTTTCACTATGTACTTGTATATGGCTGAAATGACAATAAACTCCACTTGAACTTGAACTTGAACTTGATATTCCCTGACATTGCTCTTCACTGATCGCTTGACCTCTGCCTGTGTACTGTTCCTGATTTTGATTCACGTTTTGGATTTGCCTGCTGGCTCTTCTAATAAAACTCTTAACTGCAATTGCATCTGTCTCCTCTCACATGACATTGTGGAATTTTTATTTCTCTTATGAGAATAAGGCCCCAAGATATTAACTCTCTACACCACTATATGAACAGTACAGAAACATCTGTAAATGAAATCCACTCTTAGTTTAATCAATCTCAACTATAACACTAAGAGACCCTTAAAGTCTTCAGCCATAAAACAAATGGGGCGATGTCCTAAACTACACTTCTGATCGATCACTTTCCCTACAGATCAAAAGGGAGCTTTAGGATGCCAGTCCTCGTCCCTCCTCCTCTCAGAATTCCACATTCCTCACACACCAGTCTTGTGGCTCTTTTTCTCAGTGCGTTCTAACATTTTTACCCATGGCTGGCCTGCTGTGATGTGGCAATAAATTAGCAGGTCACTGGGTGTGCGGCGTATCTGTCAGAGCCTTTTATCTGGCTAATGGATGCCAGCTGCATGCTAAAGCTCCTGCAGCAGATCCAGCACACCTCAACTCTGGCTCAGGTCTGCACAAGCGCATGGTGGAATTATAGCCTGAAGATAATCTTAAATTCATTTATTCTGAGTGCAAATTCTGAATGTTTGAAAAACTAACTGAAAAACTCAAAATGTAAGTACTAAATGTGCATGTTATCTTAACAAGAAGTCTTTTTTGAGGTTTTGAGTGTAACTTAGCACTTCGGACGAGTTTTCAGTAACCCTAAAGTCTTAAATGATCGTCAGTCTCACTAAAACATACTTTTTTAGGAGGATAACCTGGTTCTTAGTTCGATCAGAATAGAAGACAACACCTTCAAGGTTTAACTACACAGGTAACAGCTAACAACTAACAAAGTGATACCTATGTAACTAACATCTAATAGGATATTACATGGATATTACAATTTGTGTGTGTGTGTGTGTGTGTGTGTGTGTGTGTGTATTTAAATATATATCTTCACTGACCACCCGTGCTATTAGGCTGTCCACCGGGTGACCTATCCAGCGACCTCTGCTTCTTCTCTCTGTCTCTCCGGTGATGGCAGCGGTGATGATGATGATGGTGATGCAGTCGCTCTTGTGCAGGCTTCTCCAGAATGTAATCGTTCGCGATAACCTCCGGAGGACGCTGTGGGGCAAATGTGGACACCGAGCGCCTCAGGGGGGAGTCAGGAATCGGCTAAGGAAGAAAAAGAAATGTGTGAAACAAATATAAGTGCTGTAGAAGTGTTTTCAAACAGTCAGTGAGCAGTGAGAGACTTTTCCATTTCTCAAGACTGCCCTCTGGTGATGAGACAAACAATGGCTAGAGCAAAACTCAGACAATATTAATTACAGCAAATCCCATAGAAAGCCACAAGGTCAAAGTATTAAATATAAAGACTGTTACATCTGGGACAGCTGCTTAAGCTTGATATAAATCTCTTTAAATTTAGTCCTGACTAGCAGTTTCAGGCTTAGCTTTTAACAACATATTGCAATCAGCAACAGCGCTTAAGGTGTAGAGTCAGTCTGCGATGATTAAAGGTGAGGTGTCCTCTCTGAGACACTTTATCTGTCATGTCTCTTTGATTTCATGCTTTAAAACACACAATCTGTCTGTGTCACCTAATCCTAAAATCACACTTAACAACAGGGTCAACATACTGCTTGTAATTCAAGCCTGTGTATTTAACAGCAGCCTAGTAATAAATTCTATGAAGGTATTAGTGAGTTCTCAATATAGTGGATGAAGAAGAATTTGAAACAATACATACTGCAAGTAAGGTTCCTGGAGAGTGACGTGAATGACTTCTCTGTCAAAGTGCCATGTAGGAGAGAGCAGAGGAAATGATTTATTTGTTAGAGGAAAAGAAAAGCTTTCATGTCATAAGCAAGTTTCAGGATTAGTTTGCAAAACCAAATGCAAAATCTATACACTTCCTGGTTCCTGGTGGCTTTGTAATGGATTATAATGGTTAATAATGGTATTTTGTGGTTTTATATTGTAATGTAACTAGTGCATCTGGCGGTCTCTGGCGTCTGGTGGTCTCTGATGGTGACCTTGTGGTAATACTCTGTGGTTTAACAGAATATCTAATAGCTATTATATTCACAACTCTTACTGGCACTTCTGGCTTTATGAAAGGAGACAGTGGTTCCTGATGGTTTTGTAATGGTCTGAATATGACATTGAAGTTGATAATGCAATGTATAAGGTCTTATTTTTTAAAAGCTGCCAGTCGACCATTTCTAGATGTGTTTTATGGTTCTGTGGTCTTGTTGTCTCTGATGGTGATCTTTGTTAATACACTTTATCAACAATATGATCAAATCCAGTGTTCAATAAATAATTCAATGTATTATTAATAATATTTGCAATAACAAATTCTTCTGCCATGCAATGTAGTCTGACAACAGTAAGATTTTTTTTTTTTTTGCTAAGCAACATAAAAGACACAGATTAGGGCATTCTATAGAGAGACACGGTCACAGGTATGTGTATACTGAGGATTTTACGACTTCAAACACAGCTTAGCCAATCGGATTTTAGAATCTGTTTTATAATATGGATTTAATGGACCGAATGGATAGAACAATTCTATCAATTACACACTACAATTGATTGGAGGAATGGACCTATAGAAACCATTTAAGTCATTAGATCCTGATATTGTTTAATTAAAGAAATAAGGCCATTTCCCATTAAGAACTGAAACAATAGGGCCAATGTTTTATTCTTGGTCCATTATCTGCTCCAGTGTCTGTGCTTTCTGGCCAAAAGTAGTCAAGTAGTAGTTGAAGTAAGCCAATCTGCAGACTTGGAACAGTGCCAGGGTCAGCTGGTGGAGATGGGGTGGGTGGGAAGGGTCACTGGATGAACTAAGAGGGATTTCAGCCATATGAGCAGGTGCTGAAACCTCACAGTCAAACACTATTACCTGCTGAGCACTTTCTCTCGATCTTTCCCAGGATGGAAATCCAGTATACCAGGGAAACGTGAGAAATCTGTACCATTTTTGAAGCAGCTGATTATGCCTGAAGCCTCGTAATCATCTTCTACATTACAGGGAAAATTACCTGTGCAGCAGTGCTATGATTCTGATCTAATATGCCATGTCAGACGGTGTGTAGCTGAGCTGAACCGCAGGAGTTTCCCTAAAACTGTACTAATGAAGGGCTCAAACTGGTAATCACTTTACAATCTCAAGGGTTTTGAGATTCCAGGGTTTGAAAAGGTCAAAGGTTAAAAAGCACAGCAAGCAAATAGCAATAACAATAAAAACAAATGGCTCCAGAGTGACTGAATGGTCTACGCACTCATGCTGTTCAAGAGGAAATCAAGAGTTCAAATCCCAAAGAATCCCAGCCATCCATGGCCAGGAGTTTGAGAGCGTAATTGGCCTTGTTCTCTGGGTGGGGAAAATGCCCTTGCTCTGTCTGTTTCATGTTGTTGACAGTGATACTAGCCAATCATGGGTCTCTGTTAGCTCATGTAAACAGAACTACAGCAGTTTACATTCTCTTCAAGGGTGTTACATGAGCAGCAGTTTAAAAAGCATGTTTGCCCTCACCCTTCCTTATTGGTACACATCATGCAATAGGAACAACACATATAGCTGGTGAAAATTTGCCACAGCTAAATTGGGGGAAAAAATAACAGTGTGGCAGTATGCCCAAAAAGATCTGCTGTGAGAAAAACATTCCCTGACCTTGGGTAACCACTCTCATTAAAAGTCACTATGCAGTATCTTTTAGCTTAAGCTAAGGCTAAAGAAAGCCAATACAGACCTCAGAGTTGGCAGTTTTTCCCAAAACAAACTCCAATACACTTACTCAAGCTCTCGAAAGCTTGAATACACCACATTCATTACAACTGGTGCATTAAACCAATGCAGTTGTGTGCAGCAATACATCTATTTTGTCTTGTACTTAAGCAATGGTAATGACAGTGAGATCATGTGCTATGGTGAGGCTTTCCATCTGTGGGAATTCAGTGAGTACAGCTTAATGCACATGGGCTGTGTATGAGCTTATAATACCCCTGCACTCCAAACTGTAATTTCTAAATGGTTAACTTATGACTTATATCAGTACCAACTATATACAGATGGGCAACAATTAAAAAAAAAAAAAATCAACATAAGGTGTGTTAGTAAGGTGTCGGGTCACCACAAACTGCCGAAACAGCTTCAACGCAACCCTGGAACAGATTCTGGGATTTTCACGTACAACAGTCTCTAGGGTTCACAAAGAGTGATTTGAAAAACAAAAAACATCCATAATTTTGTATCAGTTATATGTAGGTTACCTGCATCTCTGCGTTGAGTTTGGGCATGGATACTGCTCGTCCTTGACCCTCCAAACCAGCAGGAGCTACTGTGTTGGCACTGTTCTCCATTTTCCTCATCTCTACTGACACCTACCACATAAACCCAATCATTTACACAAGTGAAATAAAACAATTTAGGAATGTGTAAGGTGTGTGAGAAGACTTGTTAACACCAAATACCTGGGCAGTGTTTATGTTTGAGATGTCTTCAGACTGGCCCCTCAGGATGGGTCGTTTCTTTGACCTCTGGAACTCTTTGGTTTTCTCTGAAGCCCAAGACGAGGAGCCTTTAATGGCGATGTCATGGCTGGGTTTATAACGGGAAATAATATAGTGACATTATAATGGCATAAGTACACACAAAACACAGGAAAGTAGAAATAAGAAATCAGGCCTATTCTTTGTGTAAAGTATGTCAGTCATGCTGCATTGCGTGTGTGTGTGTGCGTGTGTGTGTGTATAGAGTGATCAGGGCCTACGGTGTGTGTCCGTTGTTCAGTGTGGCAGAGCTGGGTCTGATGGGAGGCTGGATATCTGATGGACAGTCCATCATGCTCCTGCTCTTCTCCTGCATAGGGCTCAGAATGGGCTCCAGAAGAGCACCCACATTGTTCTACACAGTGGACACACAGCAGAGTTAAACTCCAACAGTCACTGAAAAACTGAACAGGCATTCCATTCCAACAGTCACTACATCGGAAAACTGAAAAACCTGTGACACAGAACGTGTTGGCATGAAATTGTACACTGTATTTTTGATCAAATTTTGCTTTAAGCATTATAGAGAAAAACAGACCATATGACAATACACTGCATGTGGACACCCACATGCATATGTGTGTTAGTGTCTGTGTGTGTGTGTGTGTGTGTTCTCTGACCTGTGGTCCTGGCTGATCTTTGGACTGCTGCTGCAGCATTTGCATTTTCTTGGCTCTGTTCTGTTTGTAGTAGTCAAAGATCATGAGAGCAGCGTACACCTTCCCAACCGTCAGCTCGTTAGCTGTAAATAAGAGAAATATATCATCACAGAGAAATATATACGGTATGTCACGTTTACATCTTAATCCTCAGTCCTTTAGTCTTAAAGATACTTCTGTATCATTTACAGAGAACTATTTATAATTCAATACCAGGAACCTCTTTATTTCATCATTTATCACGAGATTTTTTTTCTTACGTGACATTTATTAAATAAGGAATAAGACATTTAGGGCCATGCTGTTACAGGAAAATAATCACTGATGGCATGGTGGATGGCATGGCCCAATCCAAAGTTGATCATTTTCCAATAACAGCACGTCCCATGGTTTATTCCTCTTATACCACAGCAATTTGACAATGCTTGCAATTTTATTTGTTAAACAACAAAATGCATATTTTATCTGGGTTTTTTTTGTTGTTACTTTTAATTTTGGGGCTTGTTCACAAATTAGTTTCTGTTACCACTTACATTATAGCAGCTCTAAATTTTCATTCCCTCACCAGCCTCTCTTATTTCACTCTCTTGAAGTTAACAAGAGAAAGAAAATGCAGCTTGTCTTGTTACTATGAAACCAGAAAGCACAAACACTCTGTCCTGAATTCTCTCCTGTGTTATAGCAATCTGCTTCTCATCACTAGATGGCAGTGAAGGTACATCTTACTGGAGTGAGCTCATGCTGATTAACAGTTCATTAGGACCAGCAGTGTGTGTGTGTGTGTGTGGGATGCTCACGTTTGTGGGGAGTCACCAGAAGATCCATGGTTTTCTGAGACAGGTTCGGCCAGACGGTCGCCAGCTCCTTCTTTAGCTCTGCATCACACAGGCGCTGGGCCACGATTCCTGAAAACACACACCACGAGTTCAGTATCCCTCAGACTGACATCTGCGGTTCGCTGCACAACTGGAACGAGATGTAGTGGACGCATCATTGCCCACTTCTTGTGTGTTTTGACTCAGTTTGTTTCTCGTTAATTAGTTACATAACAGACTCATTAGAAGCAACAGCTCATTAATGGGAGTTGGCTTTGGAAATGATTCTAGGTGGTAAAATCACCCACATCACATTACATAAAGAAAAATCAATCATTTCATTTCATTTTACAAACCTTTTTTATTCCTCAAAGAATCTCCATTCATTTCTAATAGAATTGCTTGAATATTTTCTTTCATATTTCAACTCCATCATAGCGACTATGGCCATTTTTATCCACAGAAAGAAAATCCTTGTAATTTTATCAACAAAAATGTGAAGATGTTATTTTTGTTAACAGAAATCAAAATGAATTCTTCAATTTGTGCATTAAACTGACTAAGCTACTCTTCATTTTGTTAACAAAAGGGGAATATTATTCTTATTTTGTAGATTTGTAGATATTTTGTGGGCCACAAAGTGGATGCTCTGACTCAAAAGACTGCATTTTGATATTTTGTCCAAAAAAAAATCAAAGATTCTGCTTTCAAATCAGTGTATATATTTATTTATTTATCTGCCTGTTCTTATTTATTTGCCTGTTCCTATTTATTTATTTATTTTGCTTGTTTATAGCACAAAAGCACTGTAATTTGTGGTAAAGAATTTATTAAAACAATGCAGAATTTGAAGCTCCATTTGAAGACACATGTTCCTAATTTCATTTTATTAATTCTTAAATACATTTAAAGATGGCTGACTTAAATCAGAAACATCCTCTCAAGAAAAAAATAAATAAAAACATAAAAGCGCAGATAAAAGTAGACAGAATTACTGCAAGTAGCGCAACAGAACAAACTCGTTAGACGTGCACTAGAGCAGACCCGGCTCTCAGAGACCACGGAGGCTGAATGACTGACCTGAGGCCAGTTTGATCTCCAGTGCGGTGCGGATTAGAGCCATGAGCGTGGAAGTGAAGTGGACCGTGTTGTCATCGGCAATAGGCATGTTCATCTTCACCAAACGCTGAGAGGAGTCAGGAGGGCGTTAGAGGAGAAGAACACTCAAAAAAAAAAAAAACACTTTGAAAGAAAACAAAACAAACACAACCCAAGCCTACGAGACACCTCCGGGCCAAAACCATCTGTGTGCTTGTGACAGGCTTTTGCTCAAATTTGGTGTTTTGACACTTAAAACACTAAGATGTTCCCATTTACACACACTCACTCTCAGTCGACATATTGGGATAAAGATCAGGCGCTCAGCCTGAAGCACACAAAACGTTTTGTCCAAAATGATAGAGTACAGGTACAGAGACATAACAGTATTCAAACAGTCACATTCACTTCTATAGGCTATATCTGCAACAAAAGTGCATCAGTGACACAGTGACAGAAAAGTAGAGAGAAGCATGAAGGCATAACCATAAGGGTGACTCAGACCACAGGAGCTCAACACTGCACACAGCTAAAGGCACAGGAAAATTCAAGTGCACTTTCTCTCAGGGTGCTTTCACTTCTATTAGTGCCTTTCAGTAATCAGAATCAGAGCGAAATTGATCATTTGGTTCGTTTGGTTTGGTTTTGCACTGCACATAATTAAACTAAAATAAAACAAATGAACATTGGTTAAACTCATTCACTGGTCAGAAATACGGTGACGGAAATAAGTTAAACAAACCTTTACCAAGTGTGCGTAGAAATCACAAAACTCACCC
>CM040998.1:13577227-13640815 GCA_022985145.1 Pangasius djambal
TGCTATGGATTCGAATTTCCCAAAAGCTATTTATGCCAAAGTCTCACCATTGCTTCAGTGGATAATTTCACCTGCATACTGTAGATTTGTACCAAAGAGCTGCTGCTGTGATCACAAACACTATGACTCTCATACTGAACATCCTTTCAACACACTTATTACTGTCTGCCTTTACAATATACAGTTACACACACTATCTGGTGTTACCCAGAAGGGTATCCTTTTTCAAGTCTGGTTCCTCTTAATGTTTCTTCCTCACTTTGTCTCAGGGAGTATCTCCCTGCCAGTATCGCCTTTGGCTTGCAGATTAGGAATCTAACTCTACATCTGAATTACTGTAAAGCTGATTTGTGTCAATTTCTACTGTTAAAAGCACTGTGTAAATAAAATTGAACTGAATTTACAGAAAAATGCAAGTGTGAATGCACCAGAGGTGTGGACTCCAGTCAGATACGAGTCAGTCTTTGAGTTTAACGTCAAATACTTGGATTATGTCTTAAAGACTCAATACTAGATTAGCTTCAGTTACAAATATGTTTGTTATTAGCCAAAAAAACAAAAAAAGCAATATGTAATATGCAAGATCACAGATGAAGGCCAGGTTAATCTCAGCACGCAGCTTGCCTACATGTTATGGAGTGTCTAATATCTTTTGCGTCTAATATCTCATCAATCCTGAGTGTCAATTTTAAATTACTGCTGTGTTTTTAAATATATATACGTTGGTAAGTAGTAAAGTAGTTTAGCTACAGTTCCCAGTGTTGATGTGCTATTGTCTGTAATTTTTAATTTTAATTTTCCAATCCATGAAGTTTGGATTTCTATTTAGTTGGTAATAACAAAGCATTCATTATTTATGTAAAATACATACTCTGAATTTACTTGTTACCTGAAAAGCAAATAATCCTGAAATGCACCCATTTAAAAACGGCTGTAAATCTGATCGCTGAAACCACATCAGGAGGTCTTGCATGCATTTTATCCAGGTGTTATAGAAGAGTTAATATTTCCTTCTCTCCAAACCACACTTAACAAACGAAACCTGTTCCTGATACATAACATCATAAGACACATGGTCATTGGTCCATGGTTCCTGGACCAGTTTAAGGAAGTTAAAAATACTGTGTAATCATGTTCTTTGATGGGTGGTGGACCCCTTGCTGAGCTGGACAGGTGGAACAAGAACACTGACAGATGGTGTAATTGCTGGCACAGATAACCGAAGACACAAATGTAAATGCAAGTTCAAATCTGAATATAATCCAAAAAAATGACGCATAAAATGACCAGGTGTAAACCAAGTCTGAGTATGGGACTTCACTAAGCTATCACATATTTGGCCTTTCATTGCATAAAGCACATGCTAAAATCAGATGACTGTTCTACCAAAGTCCTAATCTGATATATTGTTACATTATTACCTTTATATGATAAATTTATATGAGGGAGTGGAGAAGGGGCACAATGGTCCAAGAAAAGGAGGGAAAGGAGAAAGACGGGCCACACCAGAAAGAGCGGGCACAAAGGCAAAAAAAAACAAGGAAAGAAAGGGGCGGGAGACACTGCAGAGCACAGAGGTTGGCTGAAGGATAAGCCAATGGGAAGACAGGGTGAGCGGAGCGGGGGCGGGGCGCGGCAGGAGAAGTCAGGCTACCTTGTAGGCGATTCGTGGCGGACATTTCTTTCCCAAACCTAAAGGTGGGCACATGTGGAGCAGCATCTCATACATATCGCGGTACTTGATACGGCCACTTCACAGTGTCGAGAACGCAATAGAATCCAAAATCAAAAGACAAGGATGGGGAGTTAGAGAGACGGGAAGAGGAGAGGGGAGGAAATGAAATGAAACAAAGCAGAAAAAAATGAAGAAAAAAAACAAAAAAAAACAAAGAAACAGAAATCTGTGTTATTTAGATTTCCACGAGTGTCATGGACAGGGATGCCATCCTTGCCTGGATCAGGGTCAAAGATGGATCCTAAAAGGTTAGAGGTTAGAGGAAGATAGAAGGAGTTGATCCCTGATGGGAAAGAAGAATGGAATGAAGCAGAGGTGCACACATGGTGTGGATTGTGACAGAATGGCTGCATTGTTTGTAAGATGTCTGCTTGTGCATGCTAAGAGACATCAGGTCAGGTTTCCTCTTTTAGTGCTTGAAAACAAAGATTTCAATGCCAGTCTTTTTTTTTTTTTTTTTTTTTAATTAATGACCTTCCACTTGTATTTGATGTAGCATCTGTGAGCTAAGCTGAAGCTCAGCTAAAGCTTAACTTCAATTTAGCATATTGTAAGTCATTGTTACTCCAAGTCAAGTTTCAGTATTATACTATATGACTATTATATATATTATGAGTATGTATATCATATAATATCATCAAGATGATTATGTTGGCTTTGAAAGCTTTGTTTCCCATTCAGCATCATTAACCAAAGCCAGTCAAGTCTGAAAGGGCAAGTGCTCATGTATAGGCAAGTCATTTAGTGCACAGCCATTCAGTTCAGGTCTCTGGGCATTGGCGCACAGAGCCCGCAAGAGTGGAGGAAGTTTTCTGGGGTTTGCAAACCTTGTATGCTACCCTATTAGGGCAGTTCTTCCCTAAGCCAAGAGGGGGTGAGATAATTCGCAACAAATTGTACATATCCTTATAGGAAATCCGTCCGCTGCAGAGAAAACAAGCAAGACATGACACAGGTGTAAGGCAAGCTCAGCTCGGAGAGTATATTAGTATAGGCATTGGACACGTATGGTCACGTCAAGCCCATATGTATCCATCAGGGTTGTGCATGAGTACAGAGGGGTATAGATACTCCTTTACATATTATCTTATAGAAAAAATGACAGCACAGGAAAGGCTTTTCTGACCCCAATACAGCTTCCAGACTGTGATACTACATAAGTCAGTGACTCAGATCTCTCTCCGTTTGCAGGGTATTGTGGGTGTTGGGACATACCATGCAGCCGGGTCGTACTCAGCCCACACGCGGATGAACTCGTCCAGGTGGTGGGGACCCAAGATGGAGGAGTCTCGGGTCAGGTACTCAAAATTATCCATGATCACAGCCACAAACAGATTCAGCATCTAGAAAAAGGAGAAGGAGACAACATACTACAGGTTGGAGGTTCTTTAATGCTGAGGCAGGAGCTGCTATTCATACAGCAATTCTAATGTTATTCTTTATAAACACATTGTTAATGTCAGAATTATTGGGGTACTTCAGGAGAATGGGAAAAAAGTGACTGTGCACACAATGATTTGAAGTTTCCATGTAACCAACTGGAGAAACAATTTACCATTCCTGTAACAAAATCATTCTCAGAAGTATTTTCTCTCACAAAACATATAACAAAATTATTGGCACCCATAACACAGTGTATCACAATATTCTAATATAATGAATGCTACAACAAAGCACCTAGACTTCACCAAACATTACTGGAACTACTGCTGGAACTATGCATTGTAGACATATTAGACTAAATTAGCACTTTTTTATTAGGGACAGCATGTAACAACTCTTAAATCTACTGTAAAACATGATGTTGAATCACTGATGCTTTTGCAACTATTTCGTAGCTGGTGGGTCAGGAATACTTATGAGAATTATAGAATCATGAACCAAATATGTTAAGACTTGGCCAAAGTGGGTGCTCTATGGAGAAATGCTTGCAGGAGCCTAAAATCAGTGTTTTTAATTTCTGACTGGACTTGAACCTTAGTGGTCTGCACTGAAGAGTGCAGTCCATATGCATAATACATAATACATAAGAAGATAAAAAAGCTGAAAATGTTCTGCATGAACAAAGGAGTGGTTTGTGGTGTCTGTACAAACGTCTCCAACCTTGTTAGACATTTATAGAAGAGGCTCAGTGCTGTTATTCTGTGCAGATAGTAATAGTGGGTGTGCCAATAATTTTGAAACAAGTGCTTTGCAGAAAAAAAAAACACTACTTTTTATGTTAGAAAAGATACTGTGTTAAAATAAACGATGTCCCCATATATGAGTCCCTATATATTACTAACTGTAAGTATTATTCATTTTAGATCGGCCTTTCTGTTCATTTTCGTGAAGGGTGCCAATAATTCTGTAGCTGACTGTCCAGCAGTGCTAATATCACTAGAGGAGATATATAAAACACTTTTTTGGAAAAGAAAGCCTTACAAGGTTAAAGGCTTACAATGATTACAGCTCTTTTGGACGTTTGGAATTTATGATAATTCCACTTCTCTCTAGAGATTTAGTGAAATGTTTTTCATGCTGTGAGAAAAGAATGTGCATCCCATCGTGTTATGCTTTTCTGATATTTTAAGTTTAAATGGAAAACTAAACAGATCTGAGGAAACGGGGTGTGTTTGAGCAGTTTAATTAGTCCACAGCGCCTCAGTGAGCTGGACTACAGTAATGAACAGAGACGACCGAGGGCACTGACCAGGAAAGAGCAAAGGAAGATGAAGGAGACAAAGTAAAAGTAGGCAAAGTCGCTGCCGCACTCATTTCCTGGCGTGCCGGAGTTCACATCACATGCACGGTGACTCAGACACGACAGCATGATCTCGTGCCAGGCCTCTCCTGTAGCACTCCTAAAGGGGCAAATAAACACACCAGTGTGCACACACATTAATACTGCACATTTAGAGATACAACTAAAAAAAACAGAAGAAACAGTCCAGCATTAACTTAATCTCTTCAAATGAATCTCTATCTACTTTCTATATATATCTATGTACTGTGTGTGTGATTACCACATACAAGAATTTCAACAAGTTTCAAGTTTCTCTGTGCTGAGAAAAAAAAAAAAAAACAGAAAATTGTTTACTCCAAAATCACTTACAGTATAAAAGAAGTCAAAGGACAGCTGTTGAATTTTTCTACAAAATAAATATTTTGTAGAACTCTTTAGTGAATTCTTTCATCAAAGTTATGTGTGGTTTAATCTGTAAATCTGTGCAATATGTGAAAAATTTGTGGTTATTGGTTGAGTCTGATGGTAACCACAAAAGTAACCTGAATGACTTTTACTGCCAGTTTTATCTTTATTTATAGAAAACAATGGTTGTATTTGTGCTATAATTATACTTATAAAACATACATTTTACTCCTCACGTTTTCATTCAGACCTTTCAGCTGCTTGTTACAAATCTCAGAGATATTTCTTTCTTTTGTTTTGTTTGCTTTAAAAATGATTTAAGGTAAATTACTGGATCGTGATTAGCGTTTAGTGTAAAGCTTTAAACGTGAAAGGTACACTACATGTATAATGCACCTTTCTAGGTAAATGATACATACTAAAAATACAAAATGTGTAGGCTTCCCCGTACCTAGGGGAAATTTAGCATACCCAAGCCACGTGTCTGCAGGTTTTTAGACAGTCAGAGCAAAAAACACCTACTTTCTAACTAATACACACATTTTTCTAATGTAAGTCAGAAATTCTGGACACTCTTAGCTGGGTCAGCGACTCTGATCCACCAGTTGGCACTTCAGACTGCGTCATCATCTTACAGAGTGCAAAAGTAGGAGTAGGCAAAAACCAAAAACAGATATGGTAGAGTATTGAACACAGCATGCTTCAAGTAAGAGCATGTATTTGCCTGTGAGAGGAGTAAGTAACAAAAAAAAATTCTGAGCCACACACATTCACACTTCTTTCACATGCAACAGTAGTAATGTTCTAATCAGAGGGCACAGCAAGCCTAACACTGGGAAAACACAGACAACTCCCCGTCTGCACAGCCAATTAACAGCTCCCTAAGAACCTCCACAGGAGAGAGAAAGAGAGAAAAAACGCAAAAGAACAGCCCTCATCATCACTATCTCTGCAACTCTCTGTAAAAAATGCTTCCACTGCCAAAACCTTGGCACTTGAATAAAAAAGCAGCCCCTGGTGGACTACAGGATGCTGGTAGAACATGAAGATAATAAGTGTAGGGTTCATTTATCAGTGTTCAGGCAGCAGGCGTCAGGAATGTGGTGTGGAGAAATCAAATCTTTTTAATTTCAGTGTGCGTCTCTTGTGAGGCTTTAAAGGACCAACTGAAATGGTAAAAGTTATGTGATAATTGCTGCTGTAATAAAAGCTTGACTGCTTTCTTTCTGGAGGAAGCGCTCCTCACCTGAAGAGCAGCATGAGAGCTTGCAGGAAAGTGCGGAAGTTGTTGTGGTGGTTGATGGCCGTGTCCTCGTTCAGCTCAATGTTTCCAAAGACCTGTGGTAGACAAACAAACACCCAATATCGCTGAACATAAACTGGGATTATCTTGTTATATCACTTTCATGCACCATTTCCACACTTATGGACAGTCAATTTAAGGCTCTTTTTTATACTGTAGGAAAATATAAGATATAAATCACCTCTAAATCACTTGAGAGCATTACTGTAAATGAACATAAATGCCTGTCTCTAGACTCTAGCCTTTCTCGAACTTTACTAGCTTTCTAAATAAAATAAACAGATAAATAAATAACAAAAGTAAATAAATGAATAAAAAGGGATATACAATGTCCATATTTGCTATATATGTTCACTAACCTGCATTCCTATAATGGCATAAATGAAGAACAGCATAGCGATCAGAAGGCAGACATAAGGCAGAGCCTGAAAAGAAAAAAAAGTAATTTAGTTAGCTAAATATGGCATATAAATTTATCACAGATTTATATCATAGTGCTGATGAAATCTCAAATCTTATTGGTGAGAAGGTGTTGATTAATTTTCTATAACAGCAGCTCTGACAATAGTTTCTGGCTCCAAGGCAAATCACAGGTAATGTGCTCATTCTAATATGTTAAAAGAGTACTGCCAAGTGGATGGACTTTACCAGGAGGACTTTGGCACAAATCACAGTAAATAAGACAGCAGCTAATATGATCTTTTGCTTTATTAACACTTTTATTTAATCTTGTTACACTTAGGTTTAAAAGGTTCGGTATATACACTCCCCAGCCATTATCATAAGAACACCCGTACACCTGCTCATTCATGCAGTTATCCAATCAGCCAATCATGTGGCAGAAGCAAAATGTATAAAATCATGCAGATACAGGTCGTGAGCATCAGGTAAATGTCCATATCAAACGTCAAAATGGGGAAAAATGTGATCTTAGTGACTTTGACCGTGGTGGTACCACATGACCTGGTTTGAGTCTTTCATAAACTGCTGATCTCCTGGGATTTTAACACACAACAGGCTCTAGACTTTACACAAAATGGTGCGAAAAACAAACAACATCCACTGAGCAGCGGTTCTGTGGGTGGAAAACCCTTACTGATGAGAGAGGTCAGAGGAGAATGGCCAGACTAGTTCGAGCTGCCAGAAAGTCAATGGTATCTCAGATAACCACTCTTTACAACCATGGTGAGCAGAAAAGCATACAGCACATCAAAACACACAACACTCAATATACAGACAGATGGACTATGAGTTCCACACCTGTCAGCCAAGAACGGGAATCTGAGGCTACAGCGGGTACGGGCTCACAGAAACTGGACAGTTGAAGTTTGGAAAAAGACCAGACAAATGTTTTGAGATGCTTTTCTGCTCATCACAG
Organism: Pangasius djambal; assembly: GCA_022985145.1. NCBI lineage: Eukaryota > Metazoa > Chordata > Actinopteri > Siluriformes > Pangasiidae > Pangasius > Pangasius djambal. The sequence goes on from CM040998.1 coordinate 13,584,774, forward strand.
TTGCAATGAGTGGTAATCTGAGTTATCAGATCCGTCCTGTCTTGAACTAGCTTTAACCAGTATGGTCATTTTTCTCTGACCTCTCTCATGAAGAAGGTGGTTCCTCTAGTAGAACTGCCGCTGACTGGATGTTTTTTGTTGTTCGCACCATTCTGCGTACACTCTAGAGACTGTTGTATGTAATTTCCACCAGTCGCCCCTGTCACTTTCACTAAAGCTCACCTACCTTGAAGGACTGCACAAATGTCCAAAGCAGGATGCGGATGGTGTAACCCTGCCGGAGGAGCTTGATGAGACGGGCCGCTCGGAACAGCCTTAGGAAGCTCAGGTTTAACAGACGGTCCTGCGGGGATACACATGCCTTCATTTAATAGGCCCTCCTTCATTTACTCATCTAACATATGCCTCATTATAGGTATTAATCAACTCAAATGGCTCATAGATTCGATATCTTTGCAAAATGATAGGGCTCAGTGAGTGCTGACATACCCTGACAAATTAACCATCAGACAAACGGATATTCATAAAGACGTGCCACTCACCGTAGTCTATAAATGAAGTGCATATATCATGGTAGCCAAGATGGAGTGAAGACAATGAACAATACCAAGAAAAAGAAGAGAGGAAGGTGATACACAGAGTAAGAAAGCAAGAGAAAAACAGGGAAACATGAACAGCCGTCACATACAGAGAAAGTTACAATACAAACATTAACATTAGTAACACTTCAACACAGTGACATGGAGATTAAAACACACAGTACTACACCAAGTACCAAGTACCAAGTTTATTACACCAAGAAACTGCATTTTCGTCCCATCCCTCCCTCTTTAACCTACTTTTCTCCTCAATATTGACGGTTCACTTACATTAATCTCAGTGACCAGGATATCCGTAATACTCCCCAGCACTGTCACAAAGTCAAACACATTCCACGCATCTTTCAGGTAGTTCTGTAAAGACAAGGTTTAACTTCATCACTTGCTCACAACCCCAAGATTTTATCCATTCATCACTTTCATTTCAGATTTTGGTCAGTAAACAGCGAGGAACACATGTGAGAACTTACCAAAGGGCCAAAAGCAATGATCTTCAGAATACACTCCAGTGAAAAAAGGGCAGTAAAGACGATGTTGAGATACTTCAGCATCGCTTCATAGGCGTTTGGAGCATCATAGTACTGTTTGGTCAGAAAAAGAAAAGCAATTGTCTCAAAAAAGCCTTGTTTCAAAGGTTTTCATCAATGACTGAATCAATGACTAAGCTCCTTCAGAGTGATAAAAAAAAATTGTTCTATTAAAAAAACGTACAAGAAAAGTGAGAAGTAAAGAAGAACCACAAACCTTCATCATGAGGACCACAGTGTTGACGGCGATCATGATCATGATAGAGTACTCGAAAGGGGGAGAAACGACAAACTTCCACATCCGGTATTGGAAAGACTGCTGGTTCTGGGGCATGTAGCGTGTCAGCGGTTTGGCATTGATGGCAAAGTCGATACAGGCTCTCTGAAAAAAGGAGCCAAAAGGAGCCAACCTTCAGTTTTCACTTAATCACTAAGCTGTGAATCCTAAAGCTGCATTTCATAAAAGGACACTTTGTAGTGCAGTTTGTAAGTTATTAAAGTGTTTCTAGACCTGTAATAACCACATCATTTCAAAGATACTTTAGAAAAAGCATCATTCACACTAATGCCATGCAATGTATCAGACTTCTGTTTATAGTTTTTCTGGCCCAGAAATTAGCCCAACCTCTGTTTGGACCAGAGCCGTCTGGCCCTGCCTGCTCTCCTTAACCTATTAAACTAGTCATTTTGGCTTTGAAAAAATAAAAAAGGACAGTTTATTCAAATGATAAAGCATTTGTTATTAGCTTTGATAAACAACTAGCTATGCATAAAAACCCATATTATATTACATACCAGGATTCAGACTGTAAGTTTTACTGTAATTACTACATAATTTATAGTAAACTAAAGCAAACTAAAGCGGTTAAAATTATTTAGATAGCTAGACCACTAACGTAATGTCCAAAGTAAATTTATACTACAGTGCTGTTTAATTCTCTAATGTAATTGCTCAGAAGGTGTAGGATGCGCATGACACGCAAGGCCCCTTGAAGTGCATTATTTTCATATGTCAGCACAGTCTGGAGTGTGTTATTCTCAGTGATTTGCCAAGAATTATAATGTTTAATTTATTAATGAACAAAACATTGCACATCTTAATGGTTTTTAGGTAGATTTAATGTTGTGGAATGTCCAAGAGACAAGTTAGTTCCTGTTCTCATATTATCCATTCATCCATTTTCTGTACCGCTTATCCTACACAGGGTCACAGGGGGAGCCTGGAGCCTATCAAAGAGGACTCGGGGGAAACGAGGCAGGACGACCAATCACAGGGCACAATCACACACACACTCACACACCAATTCGTACACTGTGGACAATTTGGAAATGCCAGTCAACGCATGTCTTCAGACTGGGGGAGGAAAACGGAGTACCCGGAGGAAATGCAAACTCCGCACACGCAGGGTGGAGGCGGAGTAGTTCTAACCACTAAGCCACCATGCCCCTTCACTTACGTAATAGTTGTGATAAACATTTTCTCACCAGCCCCCCATCATCTCATTCTTTAATAAATAAAAACATAAGATATTTATAGCAGCATCTTTAATGATTTTACTGATAAACAACATTAATTCAAAGGTAAATGCCAGTTTTACATGGTGGAATGATTTTTAATTAGACTGCATTCCACCTTACTATAGCTCGAGTGCTGGCTACAGACGCAGGGACATGCAGGGTGAGGACATGGACAGACAGGAAGTGTGAAGCGCTGCCTCTGCAGGCTGAGTGTACATGAACAATAGAATCTCCAAGGAAAAGAGACAGAGTCATCTCATTGTGTTTTTCTTCTGCTGCACTGAGCGAATATTTGTTTGTGCTGTGTCTGTGATCCAAGCTGCAGAATCAATCCTGTCCTTGGTTTAATCCTGTACATGCATCTGTTAGCATGACTGACTGCACATCAAAAGACCACAATGCACCAGTAAGCGTGACAAATTACTGCAGCTCTACAGCACCACTGTGGATAACTGTGTGCACAAAAGTGTTCAAACAGATGCACAACTATTCGCTCCTACTTTCCTAACGACGCTGATTAACACCTTAACACCTCTCAGGAGCTGTCTGTGGGTCACCTGAGGAGAGAATGACATTCCCCACTCTCATAATTACCTTTTCTATTAACGAGTGAACAATTCTGAATAACATGCTTAACAACGTAGGTAGTGTATAATAAGCTGGGACTTTAAGAGCTTAAGAATAGGAAATGTCAGCACCGCATGCACCAGTGTTTTGGAATTAGCTTAAATTGTGGCATTTAGCTTTTTGCTGACAAGGCTAATTCTGGTTGGGCACTATAATGCTTACGGACTGCATAACACATAACGCAGCATCAAAATGCTAAATGATCACTATTATTTTGTTCAATGCTAATCACAATATTGATATTTATTACAATGAGCTAATTTAGGGAATAAAACCTTTTACTACAGTTTATCATCATTTCAAAGTGTACTGAACTGGTTAGCTAGTGGTCTCTAAAAATCAGTGGACTTTCCCTTAATTTATACATTTTATAATAAAGTACCTAAATCATGTTGTGGTCATGATAAAGACTGAAGGAGTTAAAACTTTAAAGAAAACCTTTAAATAATATAAAGATTCAATAATAATAACAACAACAACAACAACAACTATTATTATTATTATTATTATTATTATTATGTGATGAACAGTATTGTCACTGTTATGGTAAATTTTAACAAGTTTGGCAGGCACTCATGAGCTTGTTTTCAATTTTTCACAGTCATTACGATTTACAGATCCTGGCTTTTTTTTAATAAGCATCAAAAGTGTCGAGATCCTGCGATTCCTGCAATTTTAATAGTTTCGTGAGCATTAAAATCATATTAATCCATTTATTATTGTAGAGAGATTATTGTAATGCTTTAATATTACATGTTCATTGATAATTTAAATCAACAGAAAATGGGCTTTTATTTCATATTATAAACCTATATTCTTTCAAACAGGGATAATGTTCCTCATTTATCAATCTTTTAGTAAAGCTAAGCCAAACCAACCTAACATTTTGATTAGTTTTATTTGTCCTACTTTGTGTTAATTTATATATATATATATATATATTCATAAATTTATATAAATAAATAAATAAATAAATAAGGGTTAATATAGAGTGCTATAGAGGTACTCAGTCAATGTTGCCAGGTCTGCATTTTTTAATTAATTATTATCTACATTTTTATTATTAATAATATCTACACACAAACTCTCCTGCCAGCAGAACACGCAGCCACCTCATGCAGGAATTAATAGCCTTGTTTGTCTGTATTAACAAACTTAAATAGCTAACTAGCTCATACACTATCACATTATGTTTGTGGCCATTTTTATACTATGCCTGGAAGGCTAGCTAATAAATGTTTATAAATGTAAGTTTTTATGCTGGCTTTGAATTGCTATTGAGCTTCTTTTATCATGGAGACCTGCCAACCCTGGTGCTGAGGCTTTCTGACTGGTTCTTACCTCGTTTTTCTCCAGACTACACTCAGACAAGGCTTTGTCCCCCTGCTCCTGGAACGTGATAATAATCAAGGCCACGAAGATGTTGACGAAAAAGAAGGGGAAGACAACAAAGTAGACCACGTAGAAGATGGACATCTCGATGCGGTAGCCAGGGCTGGGACCCTGGTCCTCAAAGGTGGCGTCCACAGAGTGCTTTAGAACCCTGAGAACACACACATGCTGAGATTAATACAGATTACAATGTCGGGAAAGACATTTTTTGTCATTATTACGCACAGCCTTAATGTAAAAGTTGTGCTTTTATGAATCCTGAGCCAAATGCAGTGCTCTAAGAAGTTTTAATAGGCATGAGATTAATTAACAACATTAATCTCATGCCTATTAACATTATATCATCAGCACTTCTACTACAGCAATAAAAGTGTAGCAAAGTTTCAGATCTCAAGAGCATGCCGTATTTTAATTAACTTTTTTTTTTTTTGCTTCACCTCTAAACTAACCGGTTCATCATTTTTACATCATCGCATCAGTGAATTATTTAATAACCTACTTAATTTCATGATTTCATCAAGAAATGAGGGCAGAAAGGGAAAGAGGACACGGGTGAAACTGCACCGGTGACCTGGTCTGGAGTCAGTCCTGTGAACTTCACTTAAATAAGCTATAAATCTTGTAGAATTAAGTGGATCATGAGGCACATCCTCAGTCAGCTGTGTGTGTGTGTGTGTGTGTGTGTGTGTGTGTGTGTGTGTGGAGAGCTGGAGCTGCCTGAGGAGAGCTCTGTTTAGCTGCTCTCTAAAACGCCTCACACGGCTTTGAACTGGGATCAGAGGAAGCCACAGTTGGGACAGAAAGGCCAAAAGAGATATCTAAAGTGGAGTGAAGCTTTTATGGGCTTTTAACCCTGAGAAAAAAACGCACAGAATGCATAAACGTACATAAATAAGAAATAACTTCACCAGAAAGGCAAAGGAGAAATAATAATTTAATATGACTAGCACAGAGTGCTGTTTTTTAGGTTTCTGGGAAAAATCATTAGCAAAAGTGTACTGCCACTGCCAGGCAATACTTTTTGGGTTTCTTGGGTTTTATTCCAGTTTGATCACTCAGAGCTCAGAGGTTCCAGTACTGCTAGCACATAAAGACAAAAAAATGGAATTTTACCACAAAAAAAGAGTCAAGTTGCACTCATCAACACTGTGAAACGCTAATTTCATCACTGCCAATTCAAAATTAGGCATTTACAGGCAGTCCTGATGGCATATGATTCTGGAGAGAATTGTTTTTTTTCACAGATGTGTGCCAGGAATCAGTAAAAAAAACAAAAAACAGCAAGGAAAGCATCCAGCACGACCACTGCAAATAATCAGCAGCTCCTCCATTTTTCATAGTCCCGCCCACTTATTTTCTATTGGCTCACAAGACTGAAGCTCACAAATTTCACCTAGATAAATAAAGTTGGCGTAAACGTAAGCACTATCAGAACCAGATGTGTGCCTTCAAAGTCCTGAATCCTTCCCTTCCAGTGAACTGACTTCTCCGTCTCACAGATTTTATTCACATTTAGTCTGAAGGCTGCTTTAAATGATAAAGCATAAATATCTGCTGTAGCAAGGGAACCAAAATCCTAAATGCTACAGCTAAAACGTAAACGCTGGCATCTCTGAAAACTGCAAACAAGATAAAAGGAAATCTAAGGAGGCACTTTTAATGAATACATTGTTAAAAGTGGGTACATTCTGAGGTAAAGCAGTTAATTAAAGCTTATAGATAAAAGACTAAGTGTTAATATCAGTTTCTGTGGTGCGCTAATTAGAGTAATCAAGAATGTCCATGACCTTCTCCAGTAAATTCAAGGCTATTTCCTATAAAATAAGAAATTACAAATATTTATCAGTCCATTTATACTTGTTTCATACTTACTGTTCATACTCATTTCTTGAAATTCTACCAAAATACTAAAATATAGTGTGTACATAAGATCTGAAGGGGTGTGTGTGTGTGTGTGTGTGTGTGTGTGTGTGTATACTCACGTAGGCCAGCCCTCTCCTGTGGACACAGTGAAGAGTGTAAGAAAGGCCCACAGCACGTTATCATAATGAAAGTCGTATTTCCTCCACTCCCTGGGCTGGGCCGAGACCTCATTCTTATCGTACTCCAGAAACTGCCCTCTAAAAACACACACAGTCAGAAATATCTCATTTATTTTTATCAAATGATATACAGTGCAAAAGTTGCATGCCTTTAGGTCAAAATAAAGAAGACAAAGATTTAATTTAATTTACAGCAACAAGACATTTGCATGTTATGATTCACAGAAGTAACAAAAATGGAACAATCAGTACATGTTAAGATATTAGTAATGACAAAATCTGAAAATTATCAGAGTAATACTGCCTTTAACCGCCTTTCGGATCCTCAAATTTGTAATATTTAGCTGTAGAATGAGCGGCTCCCCTCAATACTCCTTTTCAAGCTGTTTTATCTGTTGATTTTATATTATGTTTTGAATAGTTGCCTCATCACATACTTAGATCATTTGTAAATTAGAAGTGAATTTAACTTTTTTTTCACCAGAAACAATGGAGTTGCAAACATTTGCACTGTAATTATTCCTGTCTCTAGACTCAAGAATCTATCTGGTCCAGTGAATGTCTTTATTTTATAAGCTCTTAAGCTTGACTGCCTTCTCTTCCCTCAAAGTGTTAGTGGAGGACTGTACCACTTTGTGCCTACAGGGGGAGCTGCAGATGTGAGAGCAGCGAATTCAGTGCAGTGGTGATTGACTCTACCTGCAGTCCCTCTCCAGGCCTTTGGACTCGTCCGTGCAGTAGAAGAACTTGCCCTTGAAGAGCTGCACGGCAATGACAGCGAAGATGAACATGAAGAGGATGTAGACGATGAGGATATTCAGCACATTCTTCAGGGAGTTCACCACACAGTCGAACACGGCCTACAGGAAACACCAACACGACATGAATGCAACCAGCTGAAACTGTAATGCAGTTATGAAGACTGTGATTGTTGATTTGGACAGTATAGGACCATATTTCAGTCTGCATACTAAGTGGGGAAGAAGTACGAAAAATGTGCATTCAGAGCTCAGAATTATCTGACTTTAGTGCTGCTTAGAAAGCTGCATGAGGGGTGGAGTTTGTAAATAGTTTTCTTTTATGTGATATCTATTCTGGCAAGAAGTAGTATTTCATGCTTTGGTTAATGTCATTTAAACACATACATAAACCATGGAATGTCATTTGAGGTCAATATTAATATTATATGGAATAAAATACATGGGCATGCTGTTATAGGAAAATAATCAACCATGCATTACCGGCCTGAAGGTTTATCAATTTTCCAAAACCACTCGGAAAATTATTTTCCAATAGCAGCACGTCCCAGAATATTTTTTCCCTCTTATATGACAGCAATTTGCCAACAACAACATTTTTGGTTTTATTATTTATTAAGGAATGTCATGTTTTATCCATTTAAAGTTACAGTTAATGTTGTGGAACAACAAAAAAAGTTCGTTCCTGTTATCACAGCTATAAAAAGTCATCTAGCCTCATTTTTTTCTCTTTCTTGAAAACACAAAAAACACAGCTTGTTATTTTACTGATAAACCCCAAAGCCTAAAGTCCTAAAGTTACAGCTTTACCTCTGAGTGTAACAGAATGCTGACACTGGAGACTCCTTCCAAAATCTCCTCACAGAAAACAAGTACATTACTATATACCAGTGATTTATTTGCCTTAAAGCCTGCTCTTCAGTCAGAGCTGCTTTTATAGAACGTTAATCAGGTCCTTCTGACCAATCAGATTAGAGAATTCAACCGTGTTGTGGTATATAAATAAAACATTAGGAAATAAATCATTGTATGAATTGTCCATATTTGTTGGATGCTCCAACTTCCAGAAACAGCAATAGTGTTGTTATTTTATATCTCCTCCTGCTTTCTGATGCTGACTCTACCAGTACTAGGTGCTCACTTCAGTGAGATTTCAGTGCTGTAACATCTGGTTGTTCGTGTGAAAAATTGGGCTTTCTTCATTTGGCCTACTTCCATTATAATTAGCATCTGCTGTATACCTCTGTAGTATAAAAATGCTGTATTATAGGCTGGTAACCAAATACCGTGGGGGGATTTCTGAAAATCTGCAGAGATTGCACATGCACACGAGTGTCACAACTATGAATATTCATGACTATCAACCTCAATATATTCTCAATACTATTATATGCTTATTTGAATCTTTTGTATAGTACAGTATCAGTATTAAATTGATTTTTTAAATTATCGCTTGCTTTTTTTGCTGTCGTATTGCAACTGAAAGTAGATTTTACTCATGAAATGTGGTCTTCTTGATACAGTAGGTCCCAATCTGCTCTCCAATGTTTTCTGGAAGACATGTGCTTGTGGAGGAAAACTTACCAACCGTTACAAAGTGCCAACACAAGAGACTCCTTCCATAAATGTTAAATAAATGTCTCCTCACAGAAAACCTCACCATTTTTTTCTTTGCTAAATAACACCACACTTTTTAATTTGTTTATTATTAAGCTCAGCTTATTTAGCGAGTCCGCCATACAGGTTCCTATGATAATGAATTAGAACAAATGCTTTAATATAAACCAGTGATTTGAAGTACAGTGGGCACTATTGTCAGAGCTGCTGTTATAGAAAATTATTCAACACTTTTTGACCAATCAAATCTGAGAAATCAACAGTGGTGTGTTATAAACAAAAAATAAAAAATAAGGCAATGGTTTATTTTTACCTTCAATTTTGGTAAGCGTTTGATGGTCTTCAGAGGCCGCAGGACTCGTAACACCCTGAGGGACTTGATGGTGCTGATGTCTTTGCCTTTGGTCCCTCTACAAAATGCAATTAAAATGATTAGCTATTCAGTCTGGTCAGTGTTCAAAGTGAACTACTCCAACATTTACTCAAACACATGTTTTTAATAAAGATGTTCTTTCTAGAAAAGACATTAGAAAGAAAGTCTATAATTAGTTAATGCTGTGCATACTGTATTCAAAGAGAATACCAGATAAACTAAAATACCTGGCGTTACTGGCACCGACCATTCCACATGTAACACTAACAGACCTCTGACATAATTCTCTCATAACATCAAATCCTCTGTGGATTGCTTAATTATCTGTATATTACACCCAACCAACAAGCCATTAGTAGCACAAAAGCACGTGACCATATCTGCCAAATATCATGTAATCCTGCATTACATGAGATGGCTGAGATTGTTAAATATCATCAGCATGCTATTATTAGTTAGTTTGCTTTATGGATTCTAAGCAAAATGTTAGTGTAATCCTGAAACCTATACAATACTCAACCATGCAAAAAAAAAAAAAAAAAAAAAAAAAAAAAAAAAAAAAAAAAAAAAAAAAAAAAAAAAAAAAAAAAAAAAAAAAAAAAAAAAAAAAAAAAAAAAAAAAAAAAAAAAAAAAAAAAAATGCTGTGCATCAGATTTCTAAAACCACAACCAATGATAGAAAAGAAACTCCAACCAGGAAAAGGGAGATGTTTCTGTTTCTTTGTGGGGATGCTGTTTATGCAAAAGAGCAAGTAACCACATAATCGAGGGGACATCCAGCTTTCTTAAGCATGTAGAGCAAATCAAACTGAAGCCAACAAGACAAACCCTTTTGTAAAGAAAACCAAAGAACACGATCTTGAAAAATGGTTCTGCCAGACACAGAGTGACCAAACGATTGGCATGGAAACCAAGCTGTGATCCATCCATGCTATGGCCTCTAGATGTCTCAAATAAAATTATGAGACTCTTAACATCAGTTCACTGCACAAGCACAGCCTATGACTGAATGTTCACAGACCTAAATCACTTATGCACCATAGAATAAAAGGCATCTGAAAAATGCAACAAGGGCATCTAAATTTGAATCATATATTAGCATTTAAAATTACTTTAGGCATATTGTGTATATTTTTAACTTGAATTTATAGTCATATTTACATTGAGTACATTTTGCTCCATTCAGGTTCTGTATCCTACTTTAGTATGCTAAATGCTAAACATTCAGTACATAGGCTACTGTTGGATTTCTGATTTAATACACAGTGATGAGTAAATTCACACAACATCCAAACCAATTGATGCTGAATCAATCAATTTGCCTAATGTGGCACAACCCACTGGACAAATCTATTCTTTTTTCGCTTTTGCATCATCTTAGATGTAGATTTCGTACTAAAATGATATGCTGGGATAATGTAATGCCTCAATCTCAAGAAAAGACTTCTTGGTTGAGCAGGTACCGTTTGGGTCTTCCAGTGCAGCAATGAAACAGAAAACAATATTAACAGTATCACATCTCATTCACGCACTAGCACTGAGCAATTACAAGAGAGACAAAAGATGATCCTGTTCATGAAAATGCTGAAAGATGATTCAAAGGAACTTGGTGAATATGACAACTATAAGATACAGACAGTACTGAGTCCAAATGCATTGTGTTGATGACTTGTAACCATATGTGGATATAATTTTATTACAATGACAATTAAATGAACCTAAAAAGATAGCGCTTGACCATCCATCCTAAAAAATTCTGTATCGACAATGTATATTATACCCTGCAGTCATCTCTGAACCAACCAGATCATGGTACAGCACTTACACACTCACAGGTGATATGTAATATATCAAGGGTTCCCAACTCCAGCTCTCAAATTGCTCAGATTTCATCCCTTCTCCCAACATATCTGCACAGTTTCAGATTTACTGCCAACATGCACAATTCTATTCATGAGCTCATTATTAACCATGTCATGAGCTAGCTCATGCAAGTGGACAGGAGGGAAAATCTGAAACTGTGCAGTGCAATGTCTCTCCTGGCCTAGTGTTTAGAACCCATAGGATATATTACGCCACACTGGTCTTCCTGATAGCTTTTGCAGAAGCCCCTCCGCATTCAAGCTGTATTAATTCACTTGTGAGTTCTGAGTTTCTGTTGAAAGTTAACAGAATGGCCAGTGCAGAGGCCTGCCACAGGTTTCCTCCACAGAGTGGTCCCTTAATTAACAGGACAAGGTTGGAAGACGGAGTTAGAGGGGATTGGGACTCAAGAAGAAAAAATAAATATGTGTTCCCCACCTGTTTGGACTTTGATGCGATCTAATAAATGAATGAAACAAACACAAGGTAAATATTATCACTGCTTACAACACTGTTAAATTAGGACAGAAACTAGGACTGAACTAGCAGTTATACACCCATCATTGTGCACCGAACTAAAAAAAAAAAAAAACATTTGAATACATGTATTTTGTTCTTAGGCTTTCACAGTTGGCCTTAAAGTCACCTTAAACTCGTTATTGCTTTTCACTGAGTATTCCATACAGACTGAATTGACTTTACCTGCCCTGACCCAGCTGAGCTGAACTTGAACATCTGATTTTGCTTAGTTTTGTGTGTTTTTGGTGTGCGTCTGAGTCCCGAAAAGCATAGTGCAGAAAAGTGCTGCACTATAAAAAAGAGAATCAGCCTTGATCTCACCATCCTCTGCCTTCTATGCCCTCATTCCACATGCCCATCGACCAGGGGTGTCACTCCTTGCAATCAGGCTAGATAAGTTGTTGCACAAGAGCTGACATCATCAGCCCCTAGATCACTGAGAAGCATTCTAGCAAGTAACCTAGAACACATGCAGTCAGGCTGTACTTGTACCTCACTCCTCAGCAACAGTGGTTGAAGAAACAGGTATCTTTAGCGATCGGCACTTGGCCCCTGTCTTTAACATACCCAGAGTAGAAGGACTGCCAGCTTTAGAGATACTTTACTTCCAAAGCAACCTTTGATCTAAATGCCACAAATGTGAAGCTACAAAACCCCACAAAAGTGAAACAAGTTAGAATGACAACAGATATTCGTTGGAAGTACAGAGCACTGGTGACTGTCTCTACTAAGAAAGGTGCAACAGAACTACTCCTTTATCAATCCTGGGACTGTGATATGCTGCCAAAGGCTAGTATATTATGCTATAGATTGTACCCTTTCTCTGTCAAAAATGGCAACTATGGAATAATACATCAAGGAGGTTCAGAGGAGCATGCTCATCTCATCTTTGACATCTCCTGTATCCACAGGATTTTTCAGGCATAAGAAACATGGAGGACTATGTCCCTGTATGAATTACCACAGACTCATCAAATCATTATGAATTTCACCAGAGCAGTACTATAAAACGCACACAGCCTCATACACATCCAGAAATGAGATAAGTGGAATACTGCCTTCTCTACAAGATGGGGCACTATGCACATCTGGCAATACCCTATGGCTTAGCCAATGCCCCATATGTTATACAGTCCTTTCTTTATGAGGGCTTCTGTGGTTGTACCAGTGTTGACTTGGTTTTAGTCTTGGTCTCTTGACAAAAATACATAAATGTTTAGCCCTATTTTACTTGTGTTTACAAGGTTGCTGTTGACAATCTAACCTCTGTCTCCTTTCAAGGTTACATCCTGCCTCCTAGAGATGTATGGAGCAGCACTGGCCTTTCAGATAGTTCCCGGGGTTCTCAAACTTGTATAGAAGGTTCAGCTGCAACTCCAGTGTGTATGACGCTTCTCAAAGTGGCTCCAAGCAGGCTCTCTTGGTCACCAGCTACCAAAGAGGCTTTCATCTTCCTCAAGGATTGATTTCCATTATTTACCATCCACATGATTCTGTTTGTGGTCAAGGAGGACCACTCTGAGGCGGGAACTGGGGCCATGCTCTCTCAAAGGAAAGGCAAACTACCCAAACTCCACCTGGTTGTCATCTTTTACAAGAGCCATTCACCACCTGAGAGAAATTACTAGGCTGGCACTTGGGAAGTCCTTGCTATTAAGCTGGCCTGGACGGACAGAGGCAGTGGTGGTGGTAGTGATGATGGGAGGAGTGTGTGTGGATTGTATCACCAGCTTTCACCTTGCCTAGCCTGTGTATATGTTCCTGCTAAGTATCACTGAAAGATGTTTTCCCGGTTTGTCATTCTTCACTGTAGCACCAAATCACCTTTCTACTCTTGTTATTTATAGTTAATATAAGAATTTGTACAATTGTTTTTGTTCACTATATGCATTAGTAAGCTTTTATTAGCATTTGAGTTTGTTGTGTTTAGTTTTGAGAGTTTTCAAAATAAGTTCTGGGTGACTTTAAGCTATAACGCAACTGCACTCACAGCATGGGACATTACATGGGACATTAGCATGGAACAGTCAATAAATGGAATAGGTTGAGAGACCATTTTGGCAATGTTGAAAACGGAAAAAAGGGCTATGATGAGTCCTTTAAGTCAGGTTTGGAGAAAGCATTTGTAGGTGGATGCAAAAACTGCAGCTATTCCACTCTACAAAGAAACACATACTGAAAACATGTAGTAGCTGTTTACTAAAAAAGAATCCAGTTCATATGATTTTCATTGTCTATGAAAAGTTACATCCTCACATTCTAACTGCATAATTATTAAATTCAGTAAATAGGTCCACTCTCAGGGGGCTTAATGTTTTGCCTGAAAACAAATTACAATGTTTCTGTCTTATTAAAACAACATCAGAATCACATGAATTGGATTTTTGCTTTTCTAACAAAACCTGTTGTGTTATGTGAGATGATTCTAAAGAGTCACACCTTTAAATTCTATTGAACACACATTACACATTATGTCTATATAGCATTAGACAGCATTCTTCCAGTAAACCTTATGATAACATGCATTAGAAGAACTTTTCTATTCCTCCACATGCCTGGAGATGGAAAAATGAACATGTTCTGTTTGTTGACGATGTGTAGTAATGAAGGAGAGCCAGACCAGCCTTATTACCCAACATGATTTAACAGATCAAACTCAGATTCACAGTTACATGCACTGATCTGAAATACATGTAAGCTCTGGGAGCACAATGCCCTTACTTGGGTGCTCAGGCTGCTTTCAGATTGTTATCAGATGCAACGATACATTTTACATGGAAAGAGATCGTGAGAAGAGATAATGAGACTTGGTTTTGTCTGTCACAATGATGTCGTTTTGAATAATGGCAGAGAAGATAGGTGATCTAGCAAACATGAATGAATGACAGAGAGTCGATGATCACACTTACGCACAGACAGGCAAGAGGACAAAAGAGGGAGAGGAAGAGACAGTGAGATAGCAAGAGGGAGAGAGAGAGAGTTAAGGCATTACCCCATGAAGCTCCTTCACGCCATTCGAACAGGAGAGAGAAAGAAGGGAGTAGAGAGTGAGCATGAAAAGAAAAGATTACTCGCACAGTACAATACTCACGGCGGCTCTGACACAACATCACAGAAATAGCACACAGAGAGACAGGAAGTGTGAGAGAACACAGTTTTCGATAGAATAAGAACTTGAGATTGAAGGATCTTAATCTAAGAACAAGAAAATATTTTCATGTTGGCATCATTACATGCAGTCCATTTTTCTGTATTTTCCCTGTAATTTTTTTTTTTTTGCATAAATCAGTACATGTTCATATAATCAGGAATTTCTGTGGCTTAGTAGGACGTCTGTGCAACCATAAAAGAATGAAAAGCAACCTTTTATCTAAATGCCACAAATGTGAAGCTACAAAATCCCACAGAAGTGGAAGATACTTGAAACAATTTAAACTACATAAACATCAAATAATTCCTAAATAATTAAGCAATACATAAGACATTTAAGGGTTAAGACAATTTTAACCTGTAGAGAGTGCGTTCAAATTTAGTTCAGATTTGAAAACACATACAAATGTGGTTTGAATCCAGAAGCTGAACGCAGTTAAATTCGCTGCCATTCCGAATGCAGAAAGTTTTTCCTGCTCAAGTCACATATGCCAAAAAAAAAAAATCAGATTTGAGCTTCCTATTAGAATAAAGTCTAAGAAAACATTTCTTCAAACCTGTGAGAATACAGTTATTAAGTTCAAACAATTAACTTTGATAAGTTATTGTTTTACAATAATTTGTTCACTATGTAACACATACACTAATCAAGAACTGAAATGAGACTATGCTGTGTTCGTATATTAAATTGACCTCTGACAGAGAGAACGCAAGCAAAGCGTAGCAGAGGAGTTGGTGAAACTCTTACTCATCATTTTCTGCTACACTCAGCAGCTTGCTTTATAAATGGGAGGAATTTAGCACACATCAAATGTCCTACAGGGGACTGCACAATTATAATAAAAAGAGACATTCGACTGGCTGCAGGACACACCACACACTGATGCACCGAATAATCTTCATGTGGAAATGAAGCAGTATAAACTGTGCAGGGTTATTATAGAATGTAACAGAACTAGAAAGATCATCTCTGAAACTAATGGGGGGAAAAAATCATACATGGAATGATTTTATTTTTATTTTTTTTCCTCATTATCTGTTAAAGCAACATCGAGTTTCAAAATTTCCTTTTTAACAATATTCAATATAGTATAAATTGTAAATGTAAATGAGGTGACTATATAAGCAATTAATGTTTTCATTTACATATAGTTTAATGTAATTAAATCTCATAAATTCAACTTCAGTCATATAAAGTACTTTTTAGTATATATATATGTATATATATATATATATATATATATATGACAGAGTTTTTGTGATTTTGCCTTTATACACCACCACAATGGATTTGAAATAAAACAATCAAGATGTGATCGAAGTGTAGACTTTCAGCTTTATTTTAAGAGGTTCCACAAAAATATGACATTTACCATTTAGGAATTACAGCCATTTTAACAAAGTACTTCCATTTTCAGGGGCTCAAAGGTATTTGGACAATTGACTGACAACAAGTTAATTGACCAGGTGCGGTCCATTCCCTTGGTACTTCAAGACAAATGATCAACAGTTGGGTACATTCTTAAAAAGAAAGAAAGCACTGGTGAGCTCAACAACATCGAAAGGCCTGGAAGACCACGGAAGACAACTAAAGTGGATGATCGCAGAATCCTTTCCTTGGTGAAGAAAAACCCCTTCACAACATCAACAGAAGTCAAGATTACTCTGGAGAAGGTAGGCGTATCATTGTCAAAATCTACAACCAAGAGACGCCTTCATGAACGTAAATACAGAGGGTTTACAACAAGGTGCAAACCACTAGTAACATTCAAGAACAGGAAAGCATAGACTTTGCCAGAAAACATCTAAAAAAGCCTGCCATGTTCTGGAATAAGATTCTTTAGACTGATGAAACCAAGATTAACTTGTACCAGAATGATGGGAAGAAAAAATTATGGTGAAAGAAAGGAACAGCTAATGATCCAAAGTATACCACATCATGTGTCAAACATGGTGGAGGCAGTGTTATGGCATGGGCATGTATGGCTGCCAATGGAACGGGCTCAGTGGTGTTTATTGATGATGTGACTGCTGACAGAAGTAGCAAGATGAATTCTGAGGTGTATAGGGCTTTACTCTCTGCTCACATTCAGCCAAATGCTACAAAACTGATAGGATGCCGCTTCACAGTGCAGGTGGATAATGACCTTAAACATACTGTGAAAGCAACTCAAGACTTTTTGAAGGCACAGAGATGGAATATTCTTCAATGGCCAAGTCAGTCGCCTGATCTCAACCCAGTAGAGCACCTTTTCACTTTCTGAAGACAAGACTGAAGGCAGAAGGTGGCTGCAGTGAAGGAGATGCTGGCAAAGCATCTCCAGGGAGGAAACTCTGAATTTGAGTTTTGAGAACATGGGCTCCAGACTTCAGGCAGTCATTGACTGCAAAGGATTTTCATCCAAGTATTAAAATTATGGTTATATTTACAATTATGTCACTTTGTCCAAATACCTTTGGAAGTACTTTGCTGAAAATGGCTGTATTTCCTAAATGGTAAATGTGGAACCTCTTAAAATAAAGCTGAAAGTCTGCACCTCGATCAGATCTTGATTGTTTTATTTCAAATCCATTTTGGTGGTGTATAACGGCAAAATCACAAAAACTCTGTCATTGTCCAAATACTTCTGGACCTAACTATATATATATATATATATATATATATATATATATATATATATATATAACAACGTTTTCAGCTAAGTACTGAAATTTATACTTAAAATATGACTTACGAGAAAGCGAATGCCACCAGAGCTCCACTGACCACAATGAAGTCCAGAATATTCCACAAGTCTCTGAAGTAGGAGCCTGGATGCAACAGCAAGCCCAAATCCACCATCTTGCAAAAAAGGCAGATGAATAAATTCACAGCATGTTAAAGACTAAAACACTGTAATGTTTGGTCTACATGATTGTATGCGAATCCTGACGCCTTTTTTTTTTTAGATATTATGTTAATTAATTCCTGATTCCGGATGTGGGAGCCAGATGGCACCCTAAAAAAAAAGCCTTGCTGAGGGTGACGTGACATCTCAGAGTCATATCAGTATCAAGCAAATATAGCGTAGCATGTTAAAAAAAAAAAGAAAAAAAAACAGGATGATGAGATCCTGTTAAGAACGCCTGCCTTTTTCAGTGTCTAAGAAGCTAAAAAAAAAAAATTAAGTGAGCTCACCTTAATTACCATCTCAAATGTGAATACACCAGTGAAGACATAGTCCAAATACTTCAGCACCTTTCAAAACAAAAGGTAATGTTAAAGTTCTATTCAGAGAGACAGCTTAAAACAAGCTGAAAAAAGAAAAGAACTGTAATTAAATTACACGTAATCAGACAGTTATATGATTTGAATGAAACACACTCACGTAGTTCCGAAGAGCGTTGGCATTAACCGGGTCTTCTGCAGCCAGTGCAATGCTGCTCATGGCTATAACCATCAGGATACACATCTCAAAGTAACGCAGACTGACTATGTAGTGGCACAAACGCCTCACCCTGAACACACACACACACACACACAGAACATGAGGTGGGGATTTGATCCTTTATTCTGTCTAGCACATACCATGTACTACAACATAAGGAACACCACAGTAATGTTGCATCCTTGATTCTGATTAATCAGAAGGTGTTTTCGGATTAGATTTCTATAACTGCAGTTCTGACAGTAGTTCCAGCTACACAGGTTTATATTTATGTGCGTCATCTAATACGTGATCATTTCCATAGTAACAATCTACACAGGAACTTGTATGGCAGACACTCTACATAAACTGATTTTTTTTTTATGTGTAATTGTTCACATGGTGATGTTTTCTGTGGAGTTGTTTATTTAGCATTTTTTGGAATGAGTCGCCAGTGTCAGTGCTTTGTAACAGTCAGAGGTAAAGCCAAGTTTTCCACCACAGTCTTCAGAACAGAGCATTGTTTTGTTTTCAGGACAGTAAGTCCTGCAACTGAGGATCTTAATTATTGCTGTGGGGAATATTCTAGCTAGTAATTCTGATAAATAAGGAGACGTTTGCCTGTTCTTGGCCAGATATAGATGCCATAAGATGAAGAATGAGGAGATTCATATATGCATATTCATAAACTGGAGCTCAAATGGTAACTCTGTACTGCAGCGTTAATGGATACTGCATTCATTTGTTGTGTGTCTGTCTGTAGTTTTATATGTGAATTTATAGCTAAGACAGCAGCAGCGCATGAGCTTTGACCCTAAACACACTAACACCTTTACTTTAAAGAAATTTCTTAAACAGCGATAGACTGCCAGCGGCATTATGCCACTGGACAAGGTTATACCTTAAACACATGAACTAACATACACACACACACTCACGGGTTAGTTGGGCTGAAGATAAACATGGAGCTGTAAGGAAGGATAGGGCGCGGACCACTCTGGTTCACCTCCTCCAAGTTCTTCTCAGTCATGGGCACCGTCTCGCTGTCTATACTGTTCACTTAAGCACAGAGATAGAGTGCTTATTTAGAGCCATCAACAGTAATAATACATTTTTGTCATGGGAAATGGAGTATCACTATTATTTTGTAGCATTACATATTAAGAGCAGTGCATACTGGCTATGAGAGTGGTCTCTCTGGGTGGAGAGGTGATGGTGACGGGGATGTGGACCCCCAGGCCTCCTGTACGGTTGACATTTCGCTGGTTATCCGAGTCCTCTGGTTTCTCCAGACCCCACCGCTTCCCCACCACAAGCTGCTGAGAAGTTGCAGGCAGCGTATCTCCAACCATTTCAGTTTGTCTAAAGCAGGAAATAATTATTGTGCTACACTGTACAGCCTCAGTTTCCACACAACTCAATTCCTGACTAACATACTAGACAGCTAGCTCACATAAGCCTGAGAGAATGTCTGAGAAGATTCATAAATTCATAAATACTTCCCATCTTCATTCCTAACACTAGTCTGCTTGCTAAAATCAGCTAATTTGACAGGGTTTCTGAGAGGATTTTTAAATGCTTGGAATGATCATTGCTAACACTAGCTTGCTTGCTAATATAGGCTAAACTGACAGGATTTCTGAGAGGATTTTATAAATGCTTGCAAACTTCATTACTAACACAGCCTGCTTGCTAACATAAACAAAACTGACAGGATTTCTGAAAGAAATTTTACGTCATATTCATAAATGTTAATAGTCTTGACTGCTAAATTTAGCCAGCTAGCCAACACAATTTAAACAATCAGGACATATTCCAAAATGTTCAGGACTGTTAATGCTACACATCTGGCTAACATCGCATAATCTGACAGGATTTTTGAGGTTTCTTAAATAATACTCATAAATATATTATTATATTTACTATATAAACTTAACTGCTAATGCTAGCTATTTGGACAGCATATGATATCTGAGAAACCAAGACATTTCAGTCATTACAAATCAGTGTGTTTATCCTCTCAAGTAGCAAAATGAGAAACTAGCTGGTTGATAGTTAGCAACTGAAGCAGATAGGCTATTACCAAAAACAAAAATTATAATACATAATCCAGCACTACTGCAAAAAAAGAAAAAAAAAAGGTCTATTTACTGAAGTTATAATGGATATATGATGTTATAATGGAATAATTGCAGTGTGTTACCTGTGTCCTGGAGCCTTGCCCTCTTCTCGCTCTCCATTCTCCCTCTGCTCCCCTTCCTCTAGTGTAGACTGCGCTTTCCCAGTCCGTTGTCGGTGCCTCCTCCTGCCCCCGTTGCCCCCTTCCTCGCCTCGTGAGCTCCTCTCTCCGTCCCCTCTGGCCGAGCGTGAGCCTTCTCTGTGGTGCGATCGTCTCTCGTTCTTGGTGCCAGCAACACCATTGCCCTCGCGTCCTGCCCTATGTGAACGGTGATGTCTGTGTTCTCCTCTAGCATCACGGCTGTGGCTGCGCTCACTCTTGCCATCTTTGGCCCGTGTGCCCTCAGTGTCCTTGCTGCGGCTATGGTGCACGTGGTGACGGGAGGCTCCAGTTTCACCATTTTCTTGGGCTTCATTGAATGTACGCTCACGTCTCCGATGATGGTGTTTACGTGGGGGTTGGGATTGAGGAGGTTCCATGGCATTGGGGTCAGGGGGTACCTGTGGGTTAGGGTCCTCAGGTGTGCCAGCTTCAACTCCCAAGTCCCTGGGCTTGTCCCAGTCACATCGTGGCTCCACCACCAGTGGCCGGTCCAGGTGGGTGGTGATGTCAGGCCGTAGGTGCTGGGTGGAGGTCAGGCGAGGGTTGAGTTCCTCGTGGTACAGGGCCTCACTGCTGGCTCGCATGTGCTTACGGATCTGTGAGGTGCGTTGTTCCCATACGGACATCATCTTCAGCGAGCGCCGCTGCTCTTGGCTGGAGAAGAGAGGAATCAATGGAAGGAAGGGATAATTTCCAATAAGAGATTTTCAGTCAACAAAGACATGGGACCAGAAATGAAATTTGCCCATCCATGTCAAGACCACCTTTTACTGTCAGTGAATATTAAACACTTTTTTACTACCATCCATGTTTTTCTGCATTACATTTCTGATGAAAACATTACAGAGCCATGCCTTTATGCTAAATGTAAGCAAAAAAGATGCTTTTTCTGGACTATTTTGTGTGCTTTTGTTGCTGTGAGAGAAAAGAGGGTCTTTATGGATGTCATATTACAATACTCAACATGCTGTTTCTTGCCTACTAATGCCTGTGGATTATGGCTAACCAAAGTAGCACCATGCATCCCAAACACAGATATCAGATGCCCAAGGAACATGACATTTAAGGGGTGGGTACAAAAGATTAAGCCTGGTCTGATGAAATTCTGAGAGTACCATAAATCTCCTTCCATGGACTGCAGGATTGATTGCATGTACCTTCTCAATACCAAATTTTAGGTAATCCTTTTATTGTTGCCATTCCTCCGAGACCTACAAAGGTTTCGACATGTACTTGAATGTAATGGTGGAGCTTTTTTATTCCTTCTCTGTGGTCTTACTGACATTTTTATGCATCTGAATCACTAATCCCAATAGAACAATGATAAACTGCACACTGAACATTGGTGAAGTTGTGATCTCATTACGTGATGCTGCTCATGCTAGTGTGACACTGGAGAGCATGCTGGTTTCTAACAAATTCTGCTCTATAAATAGCTAACATTTGCCCATGTTATATTAAACAAGGTTTAACATATTTTCTTTGATTCTAATTAAAGTCATGGCCTAATTTCTCAAGTGTGATATACGCAATTTATTTTGCCTTATACTCACTGTGGCCTCATTTTCAAATCATTTAGCTGTAATCAAAAACTCAGGCGTAATCATAATTAGGAATGCTCTCCTGTTGGAAAGAAAGAGAGCAAGAGTATAAAAGTGCATGCAAACTCCTCTTTTCACAAATCTATCCCAGGTACAGCTTATTGCAGGCTCACTGGTTTCAGGACAGAAGACCAAAAGTATCGTATATGAGTATATAAGTCATATATATGTATCAAATATTGCAGCAGGTAACAGGTTACTGGAAACAAGACCTTGGAGGCTGAGGGGCAAAAAGGGCAAGTGTATCTAGAGGTTTTTATTCCAAACAAGCAAAAGCCACACCTGAAGCTGCTGGATTTAAGATTTTGCTCGAAAAGTGTTATTGCAAGGAAAAACATTTCGTAACGTGGGTTGTGATATGCTGTTCTCCACGACAGCTGCAAGTACACACATTCACATATCTATGAGGCCCACTAACCTTATCTATCTGAAATACAGCGTAAAGGACAAAACTATCTTATTTGCTCACTTCTGATGTGTGTACTTTCGTACCAAAACTGTGTTCTCCGTGTATTTTATTACTTAATATGTGTATTTTACTCTCCGGCCTGTCAAACCTGTTAGGCACAAGTTGAACAGCCCAGAAAAAAGAGCAAAAGCTCCATCAATCCTGAAACCTTATTTCACTTTCACACTCTCTCACTTGCTTTCTCATGATTAGCTGTGGCTCCTGCCTGCCACTGTGCAGTTTGACTTCTTTCATGCCGAAACAATGTTTGACATATCACAGCTGGCGTAGGGTGTACGCACAGAATTCCACACCGACACCCCTGACACAGAACCAATTATGAATTACTAATACAGGACTGTCAGAGCAACTCAGAGAAGCTAAGAAACATTGACTTATGCAGTATTTTTTCCCCTGACTCAATAATCATGTTGGGTTTTTTTTTTCGTTTCTAATGGTACTTTCACTGAACTACTTCTCCTCGGCTACTAAGAGGTGTTGTATAATACAAATAATTGGTGCTCACTACTAAACCTTGAAAAAGCATCTTAACCTCAGTGTCTAGGGTTTCGGCATATACACACATAATTCCTTTCATCTTAATTCTCCTTATGCTGAGTGAATAAACAGCAATCAAGGGAGTTGAGACCTTATCTTATCTTACAACCCCATTAAACTGATGAAATCAAGTGCAAAACCCATGAGCATTTTTTGTTGTTGTTGTTCTTTGGTATTAACTGAAGACAAAACGTTTGACCTGATGCAGAGAATGAAGGATGGACAAAATACTGTCACGTGTCCAGTCTACACATGTATACACACCAACCACAATGATGAGTGCAATGCTGGTGCATATGACTTAGATACATATACAATACAGGTTTGAGTATGTAAAGGAGGTCTCAGCAGTGTCCTTTATGGTCCCATTACCTCAAGTAGTGATGGGCAGGGGAGCAGACATAATTCCTAAAACACACGAACATACAGTCAAATACACACAGACACACACACAAGGAATTCCCATAGTGCCACATACAAAAGGTTAGAAGACAGAGTGAGACACCCGACAGGGAAAATACAGACAAAGAGATAAACGAATAGACAGAGAACAAGCATGAACCAATAAAAAAGTTTTAAAAGGAGGAGAAACAAAATAAGATAAAATTACATTTAGTAACTAGTAACATAAATGCAATCTTCTCTTCTCGCTTTGTCATGTCTCTAAAGTTTAATAAACATAGAAAATTCACTCCTCTGAAGTGTAATATATATATATATATATATATATATATATATATATATATATATATATATATATATATATATATATATATATTAGTAGAGAGAGAGAGATTTAATTCAAAATAAAAGCAGCAGAGGGACGTTTTCTATAAAGTTCAAGCTCTTGTGAAATTTCAAAAGATTTTGCATGCTCTGCTGTGAATAAATCTAGTCTTGCATAGCTGAACAGCTCGCTCTGTGTGTGTGAGTGTGTGTGTGTGTGTGTGTGTGTGTGTGTGTGTGTGCATGCCCACAGATGGCAGGCACTCCAGGCTTTGGTTGGCAGAAGTGCTGACTCACTCGACACCAGCGACAGCACTTGTGGTAGTAACACTTGTTCACACACACACAGCTGGCTCAGGAAATAAAGGACAAACTGCCAACAACACTGCTATGCTAACAGCTAATACTGAACACAAAGTTCATCCAGCTCAAACAGAGCTAAAGTAGAAAAACACAGCATTAAAGCTAACATCCATCCCAGTAGAAAGCCCACTCTCCTAGAGCTCTAATTTAGTGTAGGCATGTGTATGCATAATTTAGGAATATTGCTGTATTGCTAATTAGATTGGGTGTAAACCAATATTTTCCCATTTAGTGCTCATATGCTAAGGTCAAAAATGGAAAGAAATCAATACTCCTGTGCTGGTGGGTGAAGCATTCATTTTGTTCATATTTGAGGAGGTGTGACAAGAAAGATCTGCTGGCATGGTGGTATTTTAAAACCATTTTTGTGCAGAATTTTGCTAAAGCTCCCATCTATGAAGACCCATCTAAGCACAGACACAATGTCCTATAAATGTCCACTATTAATGTAAATGATTTAGCTGAAGGCAGCTCATTAAGAATGAGTTTTCACAGACTTTTAAATTTTATTTACCATCTCCGGTTTGATCAGTGAAGTGACAAAATGGCTCAATAAACAAAAAAAAAAAAAGTGACAAAATGTTTCAATAAAACTGGACAGAGAAGCTGCATTGTCTGTTCAGAGCCTGTGACGTTTGTAAACTAGGAATTTTATGCAGCTCGACCTTTATAAATTTCAGGTGAATACTCCTGGTTTAGCCTTAATCTCGAGCCAAATGAGACACGGCCAAAAGGATAAGGACCTAGGTACTGTATATATCTAGAACATCAGCACTATATTGCTTTAACATCTACCTAAAGCATAGGGATAAATAAAATAGCTAATGAATATAATATACAGTAGTGTAGAGATCTAACCTGTAGATCTAATGTTGTATCAAGTATCATACATGGACAAGTATAAGAGAGTAGAGTATACATTACAGAAGATGAAGCACATTCAGAGCTCTGATCAGTGTACACTTAAAGTGACTGAAGATGGAAAGATGGTCTTGAGACAGAGATTGACTGCAAAAAAGGAGGATGAGAAATGCAGGAGCACAAGATAAGAGAGTAAAGAAACTCACGGGGAATCAGAGCTGGAGTTGGAGGAGCCGTGCGACAGTGCACCTCCATTGAGCCTTATAAAATGGCACAAATCAAAGAAAGAACAGAAGGAAAAAGATCGGAGGGAAAGAAAGAGCGGAGCAGGGCCTGAGCCAGTGGAGATGTCAGTCACAGACTCGGGCCCTACGCCACAAAAGTCAACTCAATCTCAACTGAAGCATGACAGACATTTCAACTGAATGAGAAAAGTAACATACTATTTAGCAACACATTTATCCTTCAGGTTTATCCAAATTAACCCTTTCATGCATAAATTAAAAAAATATCCAGATTCTTTACTTAAAAATGCAAATCATATAAATTTCTAACTTCTAAAATTTTTTAAGATTTTTCTAAATATCACTTTTAATGTTAAAAATAAACAGATAGATAAACAAAAAAAAATGGCCACAAGAATTGGCCACAATTTCATTTGGGATTTTGTGTAGCAAGCTTGTAAAGATATACCAAGCCATGAGACATGAGAGCAACAGCAATCAGGATGATTATTTATTTTAAACTGCAGTATTGGTCTTGAATGATATGGAAGAGATTTATGTCTGATATTTTACTGAAACTGATTGTCCATAAATGTGGATAGTATGCATGAAAGGGTTAATATTATGATTTAAAAGATTTAAAATGGTTTATAAAGGAAGGAAAAATGTCTTGTAAATACAGTATAGAGATAATTCAGAACAGAAATCTAAACACGGGGTGGACAAATCAGTAGCCCGGTTGTCTAGGACAAGCAAATGTTGTGGACAGGCTACTAGTTTTTTATTCATAGTTGCCTGATGGACAAGTAGATTCAACAACCAGAAAAAGCAAAAACCCTACTCCTAACTGACTTTTACAAAACTAAACGTTTTCATTTAGTACGTAGCTAAATGAAACACATCCACACACATCAGCCAAGGCGCGATCCGGCTGACAGTAGAATGATTTTTACAGATTAACGGGTGTACGGGTAACAAGATGCAGGTATGTGGAAACCAAGCAAAATTTCAGCGTCATCTTGTGGTTAAACATATCCAGAGAGAAATAATATATTTTATGTGCGATTTCATAACCAAAACATTTGCCAAGGATTTGCTGACATTTTGTCAAGGGCACTAACACAATGTGCTACATGATCACAAACCTGTTCGTCTCACTTAGGCTGTATTAATGCACATAACTAGCTAGCTAGCTCTTTATATGTTATTACATTACTTTAGCTACCAATTTTTACCCTAGTCACTTAGGTTTCAAGGTAACCATGGTTACAGGACTAGGCAGCACACTGGAGTTTTTATTTGCCTGGTGGGCTAGCGAATGAATTTACGATTTGTCCACACCTGTAAACTGATAGCAAATCAAGCAAAGAACATTCAAAATGTAAATGTCACTATAATCCTTAAACAAACGAAAAAGACTACTGGGTTGGGATGAGTATCGGTATAGGAAAACAAACTGGCCATAATGACATGGCAGTTATTTTGATGTTTTAAGGTTTTTCAACCTTAAAGCCCATTAGAGCAACATTATTCTACTTAGAGCTATAAAAATGTGCAGTGAAATGCAATTTATTGGTGTAACAAATATCCTAAGTCATGGATTTACAATAGATGTGTTAAGAGGTAGTATTAGTGAAAACTAGTGGAGATAAATACTTGAATGTCCTTTACTAGTCTAATGTGCTTCATAATATGCTGTTTATCCCTTTTCCATTATGGCTTATCAATCAAAATCTCTGGGCTAGAGGTGTTGTGAAGACAGAACTTACATAAAAATGACACTCACACACACACACACACACACACACACACACACCCACACACACACACACCCACATACACACACATTGTACATTGTATGTATGTACACACACATTTAAACAGTCCAGACACTAGACACTACAATACTTAAGAATTCAAGACTCATGGATAACACTTAGAAAACAACGTACACAAACAAGAAATTTAGTTTTTTAACTGGTGTATTCCAGCAGCAGTGGGGTTGTTACTTACGCTGCGAGAGAGATGCTAGCAGCTGACATGGGGCTGACTTCCTTCACCTCTTTAGCCTTCTGGAGGGCCAGCTTCTTACTGATGGCCTCTTCCTGTTCCTCCTCATCCTGTGATAAAGGAGAGTATAATGACTTAATGTAAGACCCATGTTTAGGTCTCAACAAATCAAATGCCGTGACGTCCCAAGGGACCGATAGTATGCGTGCTCCTTCCATGTACTGTAGATACAGTATTAATGTAAAGCCATAAATCCTGCCAGAAATGTGGAGCTCCATTAGTGTGAGTTATTGAGCGAGATGAGCATCAGTCAACAGTAAACAGCCGACACAGACATGGTTATGGAGCCAATAAAGGGCAGCAGTGTATGGCGGGGTATGGAGATAGGATCTCCTTGTGTTTAACCCTGAAAATATAAGATGCACGCGGAGGATTCACGGTGTGTGTGTGTGTGTGTGTGTGTGTGTGTGTGTGTGTGTGTGTGGATAAACCACCTTAGTGAGCTCTTGTGCGTTGGCAAGGTTGTCGACAGCAATAGCCAGGAAGACGTTAAGAAGAGTGTCTGAACAGACGTGAGTTAAGGGAATACAACACACACAGCACTGACACCATGCAGGTCCATCCTGTCACGGTGTTACAACATAGTGCTTGTTTTTCAGCTGAGAGAAGGATACAGTTTCCAAACAGTGTCAGGACGATGAAGTAGACGGAGGAGAACATGCCACTGCCCACTCCTCCCTGAGATTCGATCCCATGATACATCACTGCGTTCCAGTCCTCTCCTGTCAGAATCTACAACAGAAAGCACGTCTCTGACCAGACCTGATGCGCCAACAAAAACGAAGCATTGTGGATTCAACTTTTACCTGGAACACCGTCAGAATTGCTGCTGGGAAGGTGTCAAAGTTCGTTGTCGGGGTCTCGTCTTCAAAATTAAACCTAAATTACAGAGAAAAACAAGTGCTTTTAGGTTACATGTAGAAAGTTTAGTGGGAGGATAAAAAATATAGGTACATGCTAATATAACTTACTTTTTCAATTAAAAATCAGTTACAAGTATCACTATAATTCCAAAAAGTTATTAAAAGTATCTCATTTCAGTTACTCAAACCAGGACCCATCAACTGCTCCAAACTTCCAGTCCTCCTTCTTGTACATTTCACTTCAGTTACCATTAAACCATTAAAAATAATGATGAACAATAAATTGTTCTACATGTTTTTAATGGCCAATATACTATTAAAATGGCTTAGAATCATCTCCACACCTTTACCTTTATAAATAATGCAAGGAACTATAAAAACACACGAATATGTCATGAATAAGCATTATCACACTCCTTCCCCTCACACAGCCCTGGAAACAGTATGATGTTACCTACAGTATAGAATCAGTTAACTCATTTGTGTTGATGTGCTCATTGTGCATTGCCACTACACAAAACCTGACATTATATAAGCACATGGCTATCTAGCTAAATATGTGCTAGTAAACTACACCACTTCTGCCACAGGTACACTGGCAGTCAAACGGTTTTAAACACCTGGAGTTTTTTATGTTTTATTACAGTTTAATCACTATTATTGCCCCTCACCCAACAGCATGATACAAAAGAGCAATTAAAGAAGGAAAGCTAAATATTTCTGGAAATTATTAGACCACGACAACTTAAAGAACTTATATATATCACTCAATGATTCCTTTTGTTACAAAGTAGAGAGAATTTTTTTCTTTTACGGGGAAAAATGCGACTTTAGCGCTATCAGTTTGTGTGTTTATCAAGTTATAAATTAAAAGGTTAACAATCTTAAGGTTAATAATTGTCTGATAAATAGAGTCAGAAATAACTATCTTTTGGTAGGTATGATTAAGTCTACATGTGAAAAAAAATAAAATAAAATAATTAAATAAATAATTAAATTAATAAATAAGTGAGTGTGTATAAACTGATTCATTTCTTGTTTTTTAGTTTATATATGTATTTAATTATATTTACATTTGACTGACATTAAAAAAAAAAAAAGGATGAGTATCCTCTGGACCTTTTCCTGGAGGAGAAACTGATCGACTTCCTATTTACTAGTTTCCCTTTTGGTAAGCACAATCTTCCAATGAGCACCTGAATGCAGCATAAGGATGCAGAGGAACTGAGGATATTAAAATTCTTCCTCAAATATGATTCCTCCTCAAGTAACGATTATAAATCATCAAGAATCTAATAACCTGTCAGTGGGTTTAGGAAACTTCTATGTATTCAGAAGAAGAAAAGAATGTTGACACTGGCATTTTGATCACCTGCTACGTCTGATGCCATACACGCCTGTCTCATTTACAGAAATGTGTGCATGGACAAAGTGTGACACTGAGTTCACCAATGTCATGCTATTTTGAAAACAAAAAACACAAGAACCCTTTTCCTGAGTCACTCCTCTTTGAACTGGAATAATGACGAAAGGTCAGAATTGACTGCCCCATGGCTTTCCTCTGCCTCGACTCAATAACATTTGCGGAAACTATTTGTTTATGCAAGTCGCCGATCGTTATGGTGGATCGTGTCACTGGATGTTTACACGTTTCAGCCGATATTTACCTTGTGGCAAAAGTGCACACAGGCAGTTCCTCTGTTACACAGCTCCATCAATAATTCATAGCAGAGAGAAATGAAAACCTTGGCTATTTTTTATTCATCCCGATGGAATCCACTCCTATGCTTGTCACACACACACACACACACACACACACACACACACATAAAACCCTGAAGCTAAAACCACAATGTACCTACAAACAATTCACCCTTGGTAGAAAATTCTTAGAGACAATATGGCCTGAGATGAACTTCCAAATGTGGCCGATCAACAGAGGTGTGTTTGCTCTCTGAGGTTTGCTCCGTTAGTTTTGCACCCAAGATATGAGATATTTTTCTAAAATGTTACAAGGTTAATTTTGTTCACTGCTCATGTCTAGATCATCACACACTCTGTGCTGTTATTTAGTGAACCCAAATAGACAGGTTTATGGTTTCTGTCACTGTATGAAATACTATAAAATCCACGTAAATGGACAATAATTAAATAAAATAAACTAAACTAAACTAAAGTGCCACTAAAAGTAGGACAAATAATAAAAGTGAGTTATCTACTTGCTAAAGTGAAAAATATCTTGTAAATACAAATGAACTTAGTGAGCCAAATTAATTCTTTTTTTGAGTGAGTGCATGATTATTCAGGCACGCTGTTCGCACAAAGGCTCCCCTAGCGCAAAATTTAGACATCCAAACTGTCTTGGCATTTTGTACAAGTAGGGTAAATTTTTGTTTACATTATGGCTTTAAGGTGGTTGCACTGTTGACCGATGATCTCCCCATTTCCATTTAGTTTCCTCCGAGTTCTCTGGTTTTCTTTCACGTCCCGAAAACATGTCAGTTGGTTAATTGGTGACTTCAAACGTGTGAATGAATGTGTGTGTTAATGGTGTCCTTTGATTGACTGGCATCTTATGCAGGGTGTATTCCTGACTTATGCCCAGTGTTCCCAGGATAGACTCTGATTCAACATGATCCTGACCAGGACAAATCACTAAATGAATGAATGAATGAATGAATTTCCAAAAAAAAAAAAAAAAAGCAATAATGCGTGTGAATACTCACTGTCCCCCAAAAAGCTGCATTCCGAGCAGAGCGAATACCACAATGAAGAGAAACAGGAGGAACAACAGGCTGATGATAGACTTCATAGAGTTGAGCAGAGACACCACCAGGTTCCTCAAAGAGTTCCAATACCTAAACACACACACACACACACACACACACACACACACACACAGACAAATACATCACACCCAAAAGCTTTCAGTGAATCAATACAGCCAGCATGTATCCGAAATAACTTTGTTTCCGAAAGGGAATACGTCTGGGAAGGAGTCTCAGAAAACACAATATATCAGCAGTGGATTATAATATGTAGGCAGAACTCTGGAAATGGACATCCGCTCTGAAATATGATACAAGCATCAGGGATATTTCTCTTTTCTCACTTTGTAACCTTGAAGATCCTCAGCAGCCGCAGAGCTCGTAACACGCTGATCCCGAAAGATGCCCCGGGTTTAACTGCCGCCCATATCACCTCGAAAATACTCCCTACAATCACCTGGACATAACAGAGACAGAGTGGACAAACATCCTAATTCACTCCTGAGATTTGTGCCCTTTCTTATTTCTAATACTCTGATACCAGTGCAACAGCAATTCCCCAAACGCACGTCTGAAATATACTGTGTGGTGCTTTATCACTACTCAAGGCAATGTATGGTATTTCAGAGGCAATTCATCACAGTCGTTTGTGGTGAGAAGACACTCACGCCAAAGTCGAAACAGTTGAAGGAAGAGTGGAAGTAGCTCCGGGGGCCGAGGCCGTACATCTTCAGACTCATCTCAATCAAGAACAGGCCCAAGAATACAAACTCTGCCAGATCTGTAATAATGTATGGATCATTTCATGAGAGCAAAATAATCCAAAAATTAAGAAAAATTAAGAATGAGCTCAGAGATGATTGGCTAGTATTGCTGACTAATAGGGGACAGAGTATGCCACCCTCCCTGAGAGCATGGTCAATTTTGCTCCCTTGGAATTGTGGCCGATTCGCGAACTCCAGAAGATATTTTCTGTTGCGCCACTTGCAGATTTTTTCATTATCAAACATTAAAAACGTCTTTTGAAAATTCTGTTGAATACTGTATGTTCAGATGTTTATAGTGAAAGAAAAATCAAAAGATATTAGCTCAAATATACTTCTCTTTCTGAATATGATATAAATATACTCTAAAAACTTGCCCATCTTTTGCCTTTGCTTTTGGATCCTCTCAGATGAGATCCTCAGCTCTGCAGAGTCCACCAACCCACACATCTTTCCTGACATATCTGTTCTAACGCTGCCAGATTTCACACACCGCCTTCTTCAGATCAGGTCTGGAGACTGAGAGGGTCATGACAAAAACTTCTTTTCAAACTATTTTTCTGTCGATTTTGGCTTATGTGTTGGACTGCTGTCTTGTTACATCCAGGATACACCCACAATGCATTTTTAACTCACTGGAATTCTATTTTGTGTAGAAAAGCTGTCGAACTGAGGTACAATTTCTTTTCCAGAAACAAATAAAAAGTCATGCGAGATGCAAACTTTTACCTTTGCCTGTATGCATATTTTTGTGTTTTATTCAGATTACACTAGGATTAGCCTAGGACAAATGAATTTCACAGTAAGAGCCCCGACACAGTAGCTAGCTAGTAATGATACCTCACTTCTAATATGTACTATTTACACTAACCTTTCCGCGTTATTATAAGTGCTGATGTAGGTTGAGGTATTAACACAAATCCACACTTAAAAGGGGGTCTCAGACTGAGAAGCACTGTTGTATAATCCACTGGGGGGTGTACTGAAGGCAGTGGGTACTCACAGAGAGCGTAGGTGAGCCATTCGGGCTGGTCGTAGTGCACTATAGCCACACACAGCGTGTTCAGGCCCACCAGACACAGCACAGTCCAGTAGAAGCCCTGAGACTTCACCATGCGCCGGATGAAGAAGCGCACTCGCTTTTCTTTCCTGCGCAAATATGAGGAGCTCTCATTCTTGCTGCTCTTCACACTGGCCCGAGCAAAGGGGGAGCCCTGGGGTGCTGAGTATATAGAAAGAGAAACAATTGCACAAATTTTCTGTGATTAAAATCACTGCTAGAGAGTTAGAGAAGAATCTAAAATACACAAGGAAAATAACAAGAAGCACAGAAGCACCCACACTTTTATGTTCAACAAGAATTCCAGATTGTATTAATATGCAAATTGTACATGTGCCACAACTCCAGAAATGCTCCACGCCCTTGCTCTGGTAAACCGGTGCCTAAACCAATTTGCATATTGCAACATAATGGACTCATATTTTATTATGCACTAATGTCTTGCGTCTTCAAATCCCCATTGATTCCCTTAAAACATTTAAACATAAACAGTTAGAAGATGATCTACAACATGCAATTAAATTAAATTAAATTAAATTAAATATTATTTATATAGCACTTTTTAACATTGGACACTGTCACAAAGCAGCTTTAGAGATATCCGAATACAGAACAATACAAACAATACAAATTTCTCAAAATATGACTAAACATCTGGAAATTGAGTTACAAAGATGCAACACTAATAAATGCTTTATAAATCCTGAGTGATGAAGCAGCATGGATGGTGCGGAGCTCCTGTCCCGACTCCGTGTCTGCCTCCCAGACCTCTGTGCTATATTAAACCCTCAGTAACTCAAATTAAACTCAAATGTCAAGGCCGGGTGTGAAAAAAGAGACAGAAGTGAAAAATTGGCCCATTAGCATCTCATAATTCGCCCTGGGAGAGACGAGGAATAATCGTTTCAAGAGCTATTTTAATCTGGAAATCTGACATAGGAGAAGCCTCCAAGGCTGGCTAACCCCTCGATCTTACCACCTACACACAGTTTTCCACCACCTCATCTTTGCTTACTATTCTCTCACACAATAAATGTTAATCAAACGCTAAAAATGCTAACTGATGGATACAAAAGTTGACATGAGTGTGACATAAATACTACATTTAGTAATGCGTCCCTTCTTCATGTGACTACACTGTAATGATTTACAGTATAATCCCACAATCCGGAGTCTGGTTCCTCTCAAGGTTTCTTCCTCATGACATCTCTAGAGGATTTTCTTAGCCATTGTCTCCTCTGTGTTCCTGATCATAGATCTAGGTTTTTTGTAGATTTTTTTTATAGAACTGCCTAGCAACAATATCTATTGTTCAAACCTCTATTCAAATAAAATGGAATTGAAGTTTAGAAAAGATATGATTGGAGCCACCATAGCAGCCTGAACTCATGGTAAGCTCATGGTAAGCTGCACCTTCACCATAAAACTTTACCATATTGTTAGGGTTACGCCTGTTCATGTTTTGTTTAAAAATAAATGTAATCTGCACTTGCTTCCGCCTTCGCTTCCCAATTGTGACAGAATGCTAGACCCAAAAATGGATGCAGAAGAATTTTTCAGTGTCCAAGAAGCTCTCTTCTGGATTGAGGACGTCACATCTCATGCCGGCTACGCCAAGGGTAGCGCTCCCAATAACCTTGTCGGCCTAAGGGCCTGGATCGGGAGAGAGACATCTTGCCTGACTGTCCAGGACCCACTCTCGACCAGATTTCATGCTTCGGGAGCCGTGCGTGAAAGGGGGTCTCTGTCAGGGTTACACCGACTTCAGCGCGGGACTACAATTCCCATCACCCACTGCACTTCACAGGATCATGTCACATGATTGTTTGCACTTGATTCACTTTTTAGTTTAACGAGCACTAGTAGTTAAGTCATGTTTGCACATTACAGGTTTGTATTTTGTTGCCATTTGCTGTCGAGTGCAATATCTAGTCTATGTATGTTTTTTGCCATGAGACCATAGTTCATGTTTTTTTGTATCTAGGTTTGGGTTGAGTTAGTTTGTGTTTTGTTTATAAATAAACGCAATCTGCCCTTGCATCTGCCTTCGCCTCTCAATCGTGACACCTATATAAGTTAAAAGTCATATGTCAACAGTACGTTGGAAATATCACAGTAAAAAGCTTCCTATTATTGGAGCCAAATTACAAAGCAGTGAAGGATATTAGATCTTTCATGGGAATGGTCATGTTTGTTAAAAGGCCTCTGCTTTGTAGATGAGATGTGCGCAAGACTTTTTTTTTTTAAATCCCACACTCACCTGCTCCTGCGAAAAGTTTGACCAATCTGCACCCACTTCTGGAGTTATTATTTTAGTTTGTACCTGCCCATGATATGACTTTTTTGTTGGGTCTTGCAGGATCCCAGTCCTGATGAACAACTCTAGATGCCTCTTTGTAGATAGAGTATGGTGGATTCTTGGCCTGATGCTTACCGACTGATGAGATATCCGTGAAATGATCCTCCCCTTCTTCTGCATTGATGAGGTCGTTCTTGCTCTTCTTGGATCTTTTCAGAACTGAAAACGAGACGCACATGTGAAAACCAGATGAGAAATATCTTGGAATGGAAAGTGGATGAGTCAAAACATCTGAGAGTTGTGTAACCACTGCCAGAAAAACACACTGATTGTGAGAACCCAAATACAAAACATAAGCGACATTAAATCCCACTGAAACCAGACATTAAGGTAAAAGTACAGAAATACACAGAATGCAGGTGGTCAGATTCATTCAGCAAGAGGTGAGTCATCAAACTGAGGGCACTTCAGCAAGATGCTTGATTAATAACATAATAGTTTAAAAACACAACCGCAGAACCAGCTGTTCTAAAAAAGCAGGTATTTTTTTTAGCAGGTATTTTTTTAACAGCCAAAGGCACTATAACTAAAATAAGGTATTGCAGCAACAATACATTTGTAACTTGGACTTGCGCTGCAGCCAGATTCATAACAAAACAGTGGTCAATTCCAACCTGGGTTGTTGCATTTCCTCTTGTACCAGGCACCATCCAGTGGAGACTTCTCCTCTGCATTCTTGTCCTCCTCAGCAAGCATGACTTCCTCTGAACGGGGAGAACAGAGAACATTAACAGCCAGGGAGGAGCATATGGCTTATGACAGGGATGTTACTGAGTGCAAATCTTTTCCACCCAGTTGAGCAGACCTGTATCTGTCAGGTGAGATCCTGAGATCTTGAAAACATACCATTATTACGTCCTCCAGATCTGGGCCAAGTGCCTGTGCATGGGCTGTCACTTTAATCAGAAAATGGTAGGTGTTCAAGCACCAAGCGAAGGACACATTTATTCTTTAAGAAAGACCAGGGTGATAAATCTCCTGTGAAAAGGTAAAGTGGCTCAATGATAAGCAGCCACATTTAAGATTTTCATAGCATTATACCCTTTGGAAGAAAAAAAAAGGGTTCCTCAGGTATTCTTTTTAAAATTTTATGTGTTCTTAGTTTCTCAAAGTGATCTGACCAAGAGATTTTCAAGAGGGGTTCTGCTTGGAACCCTGTCTAATAGAAAAACCCTCTGTTGAATGGAACCTTTAATGGCTTTCCAAGAGGATCAGGCTGGAGAAACTGTAAGGGTGTCAAGTGCAACTTTATTTAGGGGGTTTGAGCCAAAAATGTTCTAAAGAAACAGAACCATCCATATATAATGCCTGTTTCAATTTTGGGCTGAAAGTGTACCAGCTGTAACTTCTGTTTCCATCATGCTTGAGATACAACCTCATCAGCTTTGAGCTGCGGCTGTGTTCTGGCAGCCAGATATAGATGAATTCATCACCATTATTTCATGGCAGTATATGGGCCAGATGAAATTGGTGAGCCTGGGACGGCACCGGGCCATCACTCAGTTGCTGTCTGGTTGGATTTGAATTCTGATCTTGGGAAAACTCAAGTCTGTCACCAAAAAATATAGATTACAAAACCACATCACATTCACATGAAGCTATCTGCAATAATATGTTAAATTACACAAGTCTGTATGCAGTTTACTGGAACGTGACTCACTTCATTCTTGAAAAGCTCTAAGCTCGGCTACCATGACAAGAGGAGACTGGCAAATTACTCCTCCAAGTCAATTAAATCTCCACAGAGCAGGACTGGTGGGCTGCTGGACGATGACAAGCTTCATGCTGAGAAGTGGCTAATTAGCTCTTATGCCATTACAGAAAAGATTTCTTTTATGAATCGCATGTATACGTGGCCTTCACAACATAACGTGAACAAATCTGTTTCTTCCTCAGCAAGGGCTTACAGTATTAACATGAATTGCTGTTTAAAGCATAAAGTGATTAAACAGATTAAATGATGCTTAGCTTAAACTTAATTAAACTGAAAAAGATTCACAAAATGACACAATGACTTGAGTGTTTCACAACATGGAAACCCAGAGTAAATTACACATCTCTAGGAAAGAAAATAGACCTCTTTGAATGATCTGTGTCATTATAACGTGAAACTGCTCTCTTGTCAGCATTAAATTGTTTATACTAACAGCTCAGTAGGAAATTCTTGGATCAGGACCTTGCTGCCAGATAGGGACAAGACAAAAATAATTGCTTGGTCTCAACAGCTACCAGGTGCCATACACAGGCTAAGCTTTCCCAGCTTCCTTTTTACTTGGCCAAATGTTTGAAATGACTGTTGTGTTCATTCATTCATTCATTCATTCTAATCTTCAACCACTTTACCTGGTCAGGGTCACAGTGGATCCAGAGCCTATCCCAGGAACACTGGAGACGCACTCTGAATGGAACATCAGTCCATCACAGGGCACCACACACACACATTCACACCTAGCAGCAATTTAGACTAGCCAGTCCACCTACTGGCATGTTTTTGGGTGGATAGGAAGAAACTAGAGAACCCGGAGGAAACCCACAGACACAGTGAGAACATGCAAAACTCTACCTAGTAACCCAAGTAACTTAACCCCAGTAACCACCACCATGTGACCCATCAGTTTGATTATATTCTCAAATGTAACTTCTCTATGGGCCTGCTGTCAGGAGATCAGTGTGTCTCGATGATGCCCCAGCCATCTGTGGCCAGAAGCCAAGGGAGCAATATGGCTGTGCTCTCTGGGTGGGAGGGATGGCATTACTCTCTCTCCCCTGTCAATCAGAGTGACACTAGCCAATCATGGCTAGTCTATGATCTAGCATCTATGAGCTCATGTATGTGGAAGAGGACGGAAAGCAGTTTCCTTAGAGTGTGTTACACTGCACTGTGATGCAGCATGAACAGCAGTATGTGTTAGCCTTCGCCCTCCCTGGTTGATAGCAACTTTATCCAGTACAGGATTGTACCATCTTTTAAACATCAAGAATAATTCTACTTGCTCTGTGGTGAGAAAATTTGCATGAAGAGATAAGAGAATGAAGAAGGAGAAAAAAAGGAAGAATGCTGAAATGCAAGTAAAGCAGTTAGACAGCATATTTCCCTAGCACAGCTAGAACATATGCTACTTTCAAACCAGGCTTTCAAGAATTTTCAACAGGAATGGCATTTTTGACAGTTCATGAGTTGTGATTCTTCAATATGGTGGAACCTAGTTTGTGGTAGTAGTGTAATTAGCATAGTTTTAGTCAGGTGAATGGAGTCAGAGTCTTTTTTTTAACAATTTATCAACACATCTGTGGAAAATGTTGATATTTTTAATGGTTTTGTTTTGGTGGTCTCTATACCTTCACATTTACTGTGAAAGGCTTCATGCCTATATGCTAGCTAGCTAAATCATCAAATTTAGTCATTATAGTTAGCTTGTGCTCAGCACCCATATTTTCCAGTTGCCTAGCAACAGTGTTATGCCACATTAACTGTTTGAATGATAAGCATTGTAGTGTACAGGAGCTTTGTCTGCCAAGTGTACTTCATACACACACACACACACACACACACACACACACACACCTGCTTTGCAGATCCACTCCAGGTAGCCAGTGAGCTCACGCTCAATCTGCTGCTGTCTGCGCAGCTTTAGGAACTCCTGCCTCTTTTCCACACGCTCCCGCTCCTTAGCGAACTCCCTATGGAGAAACACACACACACAAACACACACACACTTAGAAACACACAAGCATCAAGGGAAAACTATTACTATGTAGTGTATGTATATGTGTGTATACATAGTTCGGTGAGTCACCCTAAGCAAAAAAACAAAGGTAACTGCTGCCAGGATAACTTTGTATATTACCAGTGAGGGATAAAAATGGAGAGAGAGAGAGAGAGAGAGAGAGAGAGAGAGAGAGATAAACTATGTTAAAAATGATTACCACCCTTCATGAAAAAGCAGTTAAATGAAAAGCCTGTAATGAGTAGCATCTTGCATTGTGTAGTCATATTTTAACACAATAAAATGTAACCTAAAGCCCACAACTGAGTAGTTTATAGATATACATTTTTAAAAAATTCAAATTTTTTGTTTTGTTTCATAGTGGTGCTTCACAGAACCACTTTTAACTAGCACATCAGACTCTGAACAAAGACTTAATGCCTTTACAAATTATGCTTTGTCCATGTCCTCAGTTCGCTAATCAGACCAGAGACGGTAAATAAAAATAAAAATTCTTTGAAAGTGTGAAAACTCTTCTCTTTCTGAATTGCTGTCTCTAGCCCTGTAGCTAATCTCCGGTCCAATTACCTGCCTTCAGCTAAATAATTTACACAAATGTGTGCGATCGGATAAACCACAACAGAAGATCTGATACAGAAGTCACGCTGACTCATGCTTAAAAATAGTCACTGAACTATGCCCATTTTTTCATATGGCTCTGTTACAGTATTTTTTAAGCAATTGGTTCAGTCTGCTGAAATATTTTACTGGGTCCACATCCAGACCCTGGTTCTATGAGGACCTCTACAATAGAGGTTAAGTAGAAACCTCTTAAAGAAGACTTAAAGAAGTCAACAAACTCTATTTTTAAAAGTGTAGCAACCTAGTATTTGCATTTACAGTGTTGGCCCTTATTACGTAGAGAGCTAAAAAAAAAACACTCTGCCATCAGTTATCACGCCGATTAAAGCATGATAGCATATTGCTGCTGTCAGCCAGGTGTGTATATGAACCATGGTGGACCTGCAGCCGATTAAAAAACAAAGGTGAAGAGGAAAAAGCCTGAAGGAGGCGATGCAGGCTGGAAGGAGAGAACGCATATGCAACCACCCTGAAGGAGTTATTGAGCAGGAGAACATGTTATTTATCTTTCCCTCCACCCACAGAGAGAGCTTCCCCCAGTTTCCATTAGCTCTAACCACAAGCTTGGAGGAAAAAAAGAGAAGAGAAAGAAAGATAAGTAGGAGGCAGGGTGAAGGAAAGAGAGAGCTAAAGAGTGGGAGGAAGAAGATTCACACAGAAAACATGGAACAGGGCAGAAGGACTTCCCCCTGCCTGAGCTGTCTGCCCCCACAGCAGTGTGTGTGTGTGTGATCTGTGTCTCTGCGTCTCTGCCATGAAGCACTCCACTCCATCTCTCTCCTTGCATCCTTCCTGCAATGCAGCAGCAGTGGGAGTGTGACATGAAGAGTCCCTGTACGTATGTGTGTACATGTGTGGGCTGCCGAGAAGGAATCCCTGTCACTGACATCTCTGCTGAATATAGATTCACACACATATCACACACATACACACACACACACACTAACAAGAAGACTTCGATCCAACATACCCACACTGCCAATCAAAAGTTTTTCAACACGTGGAGTTTTTTTATGTTTTATGTAATGAATAAAATCATTTGCCAATGATTACATTTTAGTTAGTAAAGAACTAAACCTCATACTTTTTATCCATTTCTAGTTACATGTTGTATAACATCCACAAAACAAGACAGTTTCTGTTTTCACTTCTGTCGTTCCCTCACCAGCCTCTCTTTTTTCTCTTTCTTGGAGTTAATAAAACAAAAACTGTTTTAAACAAAAAAAATGTCATTTTATTAAGAAATCAGTAAGCTCAAAGCTCTCTGTCCTGACTTTGACTTTCCTTTGGTGGAAAAACATAATGTCACAGCATTACACAGAGCCGTTCACAGCCGTCCACAGAGAAAATTTTAGTATAACAATTACACACATTTTTTAAATCTGTTTACATGGATCGTCCACCATACAAACTGTTATTATAAAAACAATAATGTATTAACACAAGCAGATTAATATAGAAAATTAATCAACACCTTCTGACCAATCAGATTTGAGAATTCAACAGCATTGTGGTATAAAAGACTTTTAATGGACGACTCTTTGAAAAAGCGGTGGAAACACGTCCCCAGCGTCCACAGATGGACTACACTGTAGTTTCTAATACTCAAGAGATTTGATCAAAATGCCTACAGCACTAAAATGACTTAAATCAACATCATGAGCACACACACATACTGTACACAATGTAATTCTTTGCACATTTATTTAAAAAAAAAAAAAAAAAGCAAACTTTATACTTGACTACAAATCAACGTCTCTAACTATGCAAACTTTGCAATGTCAGACATTGCTGATCCTGAGAGTTTGGCTTCCACTCTGCTAATTAGGCTAATTTAACTCGATCAATCTCCCGATACTAACACACATACATGACTATATATAT
The DNA here is from genome assembly GCA_022985145.1 of Pangasius djambal. Classification (NCBI taxonomy): domain Eukaryota; kingdom Metazoa; phylum Chordata; class Actinopteri; order Siluriformes; family Pangasiidae; genus Pangasius; species Pangasius djambal. Next base: position 13,626,345 of record CM040998.1, read on the forward strand.
ATTATACAAAATAATATATAAAAAATACAGCTTAGCTGCACAAGGGCAAATCAACATCATATATCATTTAAGAGAGATGGAATGAGGAAGAGGATGGCTGAATAAACACATCTGCACTTCATACAGTATCACAAAGCGAATATTGAAGATGATTATGTGCAATCCCTTTTCCCTCATCTTCCTCATATCTCCGTAAATCTTGTCACTCTGCATGTGGCCATAAACTTGTCTTTAACATTGAACACATCACAAATAACAGTAGAGCGTGGAGCGTGTATCTGAACAGCTGCCATCGCATGCAGGCGTAAATGCACGCACACACACACACACACACACACACACACAGAGGCACAAATGGAGACACACCCCAATCACCAAGGCAACCAGGAGAGCCTGCAATTCTAAGTGTGTAACAGATCATCAAAGGGAGAGGGAAAAAAAGGAAGAGGGAAAATACAATACAAGAGTCCAAATACAAGACTGTGTGTTATGTCTCTAATATCAGCCAAAATAAACATCTCAAAAAGTCAACTAACCCAAGAATGCTAAACAGACCAAAGTTAGTTTTACACTCTTCACGTTCAGCGGCCTTTTAAGATTATTACCTGTCACACTATATGAGATGGTCTCGGTAAAATCTTGGCCGAATTCTATAACAGAATGTGTGATAACATGTTCTCCATGCCAGATTATACGATGAAGATTCTCTAACGATAGACCTTCAATTAAAGAAAATGACTATGCTCTGTTTACGATCCAGGAACGTGCAGAAAATGGTGTCACATAAACAGAAACAAGCCCTGTAGCAATGCTATGCCTGAAGAAAAAATGATTGAAAAGGTAAAGACAAGTTTGGGGTGGTAAAAGAGGACAACATAGAATTCTTGAGGTAATAAGGATATTTTTTCCCTATGCATTTGCATGTGTGGTAGATTTGCAACTCACTGTAAGGGAGCCAGTCATGTAGGTTGGTAATGTTATATTAATTCCTGAAAGCAAGTCAGTATTCTAAATGATCGCTTGCTCAAAGATTAATATTGGGCTCCTGAGTGATGCAACAGAAACAATCAAATCGTGACACTAGACAATCGTGGGCATCTGTGAGCTCATGTATACAGAAGAGGGTAGATAGCGCTTTCCTCCAAGTGTGTGTTTGCAGCATGTGTACCAGTTTATGTGTCTTAGACACATAAAAAAACACGTTAGCCCGCACCCTTCCAGTTTGTAGCTGTTGTATGATAGGCGAGAGCTGGATGGTGGGAGGGATGTGACAGGTGACCAAATTAGGAAGAAAATGGAAAATATGAAACATTTCATTTCGGGTTTCACATCATCCTATGCATTAGTCACATTCTCAGAATTTAATAAAACATTTCTGACACTGCCAGAACTTTCTGCCAGCCCTCTTTGGTCGTATTGACTCGAAATCAGTCACTGGGGAACGCATCACATTATGCATTCTAAGATCTCATCTCATGACCAAAGAAAAATCGGACTGATAACGTGGCCAGACATGTCAGTCTCACTGAAACATATCAGTTTCACTGAAAAAAACAACCTCATCACTGTGACAGAAGCTTCTGGTATCACTTAGTATTTCCATATGAGACACAGCATCAGCTGTTTGGTTCCCAACATTCTACATCAACACTTATTTAAAGGGTACATACATAAACCTTTATGCCACATTCATAAGCATGGCATAAAATACTGAGCCATGAAGTGTTGACCCTGAATAAGGTCAAAGCTGATATAACTTTATTATACTTTTAATTAATGACAAACTGCTGACAAATTGAGTGTTGAAAGCTGCTAACAGGATGTTATATATGAGGAATATATACACAATACCATATGCCCAAATGAACACAGCTAGATTTTCACACAAACTCTTTCTCTCACCACACACACATATACACTCACTCACACAAAGACTTTGCCCTCTAACTATCTCACTCACACACAGGCAAACAAACGCACATACACAAAACCGCGGTGCCATTATTGTAGGCACTGTAACAAACACCAACACTGTGTTGTGAGAGCAGGTCTCATCAGCACCACAGCATGGAAATACTCTCTGTGGAGTAGTGTGTCTTCAAAAGCAGCTCCGACACCTGGAGCTCTAAAAGCTGCTCTAAACAAATGAATTTCACACCAAAAAAATCCAAGAGAAATTTAACCTGACTTGAAGGACAAACAGAAAGAGAGAGCGATACATGGGATTAATTTAGTGAAAGAGAGACCCAATGAAGGGTTTGAGTGTTAGTGTGCAGCAAAAACACCAAAACAGATGGAGTGTGAGAGAGAAAAAGAGAGTGATCAGGAACTCCCTGAGGACTCAACAACTCCCCTCTGCCCATCAGCCTGGGATCTGCAAACGTCCACCTGAGAGAGAGAGAGAGAGAGAGAGAGAGAGAAAGGGAACGAGGGACAGGCCCTTCATCATAACACAACAATATCCATGTATTGAAAGAAAGGAAGAAAGAAAGATAGAAAGAAAGAAAGAATATATAAACTAATAAAGTATAATAAACAAAAGATAGATGTAAAGAAAAAGAAATGCAAAGAAAGAAAGAAAGAAAAGTAAAGACAGGGTAAAGGAAGAATGAAACAAACAATCATAAAGAAAGAAACAACATTGATGAAAAAGACATATAGAAAGAAAGAAAGAAAAAAGAAAGACGGGTTTATGATGCCACAGTGTCGCCATGGTACAGAGTGAAGGAGCTGTTTGGTGATAGAGGGCTGAAAATGAGATTTGCTTTCCGAGAAGTCATAAATTTAACTCTCTCTGGTAGCAGCAGCACCACAGAGCACTCATCGAGCGATCCTCCATTAAGCCAGTGTGTGTGTGTGTGTGTGTGTGTGTGTGTATTCGTAAGAAACAGATTGAGAGATGGAAAGAGGCACAGAGAGAGAGAGAGAGAGAGAGAGAGTAAAGGAGAGAGGGAGGTATAGCAACCGTCTGGGCCTTTAGGCCACATCACGACTGATGGAAGACAAATCTAATTGTAAGTAACATTGCCTTGGCATAACACCGCTGCCTAATCACATTGTCAAGCACACTGCCCCCATACAGCACTTAATACCACAAATGCACTGTACATGCACAGGCCACAGGTTAATAGAGCTTTCATTTTACATTACAATGTATGTTATGGCATTACGCCATTTCAATGCTATAACAGAAAGCTAATATATGGGCAACAGCATGCAATACAAACTACGCGAGAAATAAGACACAACTTTATAGAAAAATAATCCACCACAGGGTGGTGTGACGGGACCCAATACAAAGTCTTAGAACAGCATGTCCCAAAGTGTTTTACTCCTTTTTATACCATGATTTGCCAAAACGAACAATTTTTGGTTTATTAATGAAAGACACATCATGCTTTTTACCCATTTATAGTCATATTTGAAACAAGATAGTTCCTGCTATCACTTACGTCCTCCTCCAGAACACTCCTGTGGCATGTCTAAATGTCTCCATACAGAGACTTCACCATATAAATAAAACAAATATTTTTAAACAAATATTTTTAAATCCGTTCATTATTATGCTTAGTTTATATATGATGTATGCCATATAAGTCTAATAGTGTATTTGAACAAGCAAATTACTATAAACTATCATCAGAATTATAGCTGGAACGACTGCCAGAGCAAGGAAATGAATCAAAACCATCTGATCAATTATATTTGAGAATTCAGCAGTACTGTGGTATTAAAAAAAATCTTATTAGAAACCTTAGAGAAGCATTACAGAGCCACTGGTTAAGCCACTGGTTGCAATGAATAGGTGAGCAGCGCTGTTCATGTCGTCTGCGTACCTTATGTGTATCTGGAACATTACAAGCTACATCCACTAGAGGGCAGGGTAGGGCCCAAACATCAGCAGCCAGTAATGTGGTATCCTCTGTTAACTATGAAAATAGCTACAGTGGCGGAAGCTACTTTATTCCTTATCTTGCGAAGATGGTGGAAACAGTGTCAGCATCACCAACGTAGATATTAGGCTATGAAATCGATCTTGTCATGAAAACAGAGTACGCTTTTTTTCTCTAAGTGACATCATACCACCATTTATGCTGATATTGTATCACATGTATACCTCGTGCTGCATTTGATTTACCTGATAAATGGTAAGATAGAGCTTGGAGTCACATCGTCTTGGACATACATTCGAGGTACATTGGACATGCTTTCATGGTACGAAGTGGGTAAAAACAATTTATAAACGCTTCCATGCTCATCTTTTCTTAGCAACACACTAGCCAGCTAAATATGATGAGTGATATACTTTCTTCAGTCAGAGAACTGTATAGTCAATATTATAGATTTAACAAGCGAATATGTCTATATGTTGATTATCTAAAGCAAATACTTGTATATGCAGCATAACAAATTTAAAGGTAAAAAGGTAAGACCACATCAAGTTTCAAGGAATTTCGAGTTGAGGGGTGTTTTCTTTAGCTTTTCCTGATCAGAGGTTGGGAGATACATGTTACAACTTCTAGTCGATGCAGCATTAATTTCTAAGGATGTCCACAAGTGTCACTCCAAACAACCACTCTGTACTGTATGTCCGGCAGCCATTTTGCGTATCCCGCATAATCCAGATATATATACACACACACACACACACACACACACACACACACACACACACACATATATATATATATATATATATATATATTAATGATATGAATAAGGCAGTTACTGATGATGAATGAATGATATAAGTCTTTTGTTTTTAAATCCTAATCATTCAGGAAAAGATCAAGAAAGTGTGCAGTATGTAAGACTACTCAAACTGACAAATAATAAAACAAAACACTTGAACAATGAATATTTGATGTAGTGACGTGATGTGGGCTCTCACCCTGACAGCACTCCCAGAACCAGGTTGAGCATGAAGAAGGAGCCGATGATGATGAGGGGGATGAAGTACAGCCAGTTCCAGGTGTTCCCTGAGGCATCGTTGGCCTGCACCAGAGAGAAAACAAATGTTAGAGCATATAATCACTTAGTGGCAATCAATCTCTCGTTTTAATGTTCGCCATGGTTCAATAATAGCGAAGATCATTTTAGAGAAGCTCTTAAATGATCTTCCAAAAGGGCTAGGCTAATTGTTTTACAGCGCAATCCCTCGTTCCAGATCAAACAGATCAGAGAGGAATGATGGCTATAACTGAGTGGGTAATCTCTTTATTTCTCAGCAGTGAGTTGAACTTCCCCGAAACCAAGGCATACTTTTATCCCTGTACCTCAGCACCATTATCATTTCATCATTTATGACCTAATTAACACCAAAATAGAAAAGAAATGACACATAATACACAATATTGCAGACTTGCACATTTTTGCTAGTGGCTGATTTTCAGCTGAATCAGCAGATATAAATGTGGTACAGTACAACGTTTTGACATATTCCCCAACCTCCATCAACCCTCCTGTTTCTACGGTAACCAGACCACCTCATCTTTTCCATTCCCCTTTTGTTACTTAAGGTTTACACACATATTTAAAATTTTTTGCTCATATTGCATTTCTGGCACATAAAACAGTCAAAACCAAAGCAGCTTCTTTCAAGCCTGAATGGTAAGACGGGAGAGATTTTCCGTGTGTGTGTGCACGTGTGTTTTCCACAAATATATTTTCAACCATTAATGTTTACTTGCCATTGCTTGCATAAGAATTAGACATGAGAATTAGAAATGCATTGCAGCAGACAAAAGGGACATTTCTATTGTCAATGCTAAAATGTTGAACTAGAAAATCTGAAAATAATGCAAAAATATCTATTTACAGTTTTTTGGAACTCCTAGCAAATATATTACATCCTTTTTTTTCAAAACCTTAAACGCTCAGTTCAGCAAAATGCATTTACTTGACTTAAAACGTGTTAGCTTTGCTCATAATGAAACTTTGCCTTCAAAACACACTAATCCAAAGTATAAGCACTACTGACTCTTAGCTAGATACTCGTGAAATCGAGTTCATTAAGAAACTGATAAAAGGATAAATAACTTATGCATGCTGGTAAAATCCATTTAAAAAAACATGAAATATTATTTAAAATTATTATTTTTTAAAAATATATTTTATTTATTAGCATACAAATGAGGTTTTTTTTTTTTTTTTTTTTTTGGGTTATGAGTACCTCAAATACTTCTATACAAAAAAAATACATTCATTAAATGCAGAGAGAAAAAAACTGGGCTAGGGATGGGAAGATTTTATCCACATCGCATGCTGGAAATTCCTGACCAATGTGGGAAATACCCCCTGCTGTGGGCAATGTGGTGATGGAGAACTCCTGATTGCTGTACAGAGGGTTGACGATGCCTCACTTGTAGTTGGGAGATCTAGAACGGCGTGATGTCTCCTCTCATCGCCAGGCCATGATCTAGACTGATTCTTGACTGTTGACTGCATCTCTTCAATGATACGATGTCTTGCTCCTCTTTTTCCTCTTCCTATCTCCTGGACTCAACTGCTTCCTCGCTGTCGTCTTTGGCCGATTGCTTTCCATTTCACCAAACATACCAAAGATTAATAGTGCTAATAACACTAACTACTACCAAACTTAATAGTGCTTATACCACAGCGCTGTTGAATTCCTGATTCTGATTGGTCAGAAAGTGTTGATAAATGTTCTATAACTGCAGCTCTGAAAGTAGTGCTGGCCATAATTCAAATCACAGATTTAGTTTAATGCCTTCGTTACATAAATTATAATTTCTGTAGTAACAAAAAAGAATTCACAGGGACTTGCACGTGATTTTTAAAAACGTGCATAATCATTGTTATGGTGAAGTTTTCTGTGAGGAGATGTCTATTTAACATTTTTTGAAAGGAGTCTCCAGTGAGAGCACTGAAAGTAAAGCTAATTTAAGGGTTTTTTTCCACAGGAAAGTCTTCATGACAGATGACATTATCATTTCTTGGTAACAAGACAAGCTGTTTTTTATTTTGTCTTATTAACTTGAAGAAATGGAAAAAAAGGATGCTGGTGAAGGAATGACTGTTTATAGCTTCTATAAATTAAGTGATTACAGGAATTAACTAGTTTTACAGACATTCCACAACATTAAATGTAACTATAAATAAAAAAGTATGACATTTTTTAAATAATCAGTACATTGTAATTGTTGACAGATTGCTGTGGTATAAGAGAAATAAAACACTTCTGGACTGTTATAGGACAATAGTTAACCTTGGAATAGTAACAGTAACAATTTAGTTTGAAATTTAAAAAAAACTGTATTTATATAAACATTAGTGAAAAATCAATAAGATATAGGCTCCATTTTCATCCCAAACAGAACCCACATTTCCAATTTAATCCAACTAAAGATAAAGAAAAGTGACAGCAAAGCGAAATCCTGTGGCTACACATAGTGTAAAATCCATACTAACCCTCAAACCCACCCAGGTCAGCAGAAGCACCAGAACATCTTTCACCTCTAACTCAATCCACAGATCTAATGGTTACAGGAAATGAGAAGGGGGTTTAGCAGTGCCCTCGTAACGGCTCTTTCACTGATCTCTTTTGGGCTTTGGGCTCCTGCTCTGCTGATCTCTGGGGGATTATGGCACTCTGAGAAGTGCTGAGAAATTAGCAGACCTCAGCTCCTGCGCTCCCAAGCACCAAATTAGCTGAGGAAGTAACGACAGGAACAGAATGTGTGAACCATGCAACATGCTAATCCCTACCCAATCAATGACCTAGACAAAGAATTAGACTAATAATTTTAATGCTAAACTCAACATGGATATGTTTAATCTGTTTCAAAATATGAAGGAATGTACAATGGTTTTGCAACGTATAAATGATTTGTGTTCATTCGAAAGGTAAAAATGCTGATTTCTGTTTATTTAAAATGTTCAAGGATTATTTTTTCCTTATTTCAAATGTAAAATTGCTGTTTTCTGTTGTTTATTGAATAAAATAACATTCAATTTCTAATCCAAAATGTAATTTTAAAGTCCAAAATGCTGTTTGTGTGGATTTAAAATGCTAAAGTGCATATTGGTTTTATTTTGGTAGGATAAATGTATTAATTTTCTGGTCTAACTGGAGATAAAACGTAAAGGAATATAATGCATATTATAATGTAAAGCTCATTTGTGTTGAGTTAAAAGGTAATAATGCTCATTTGTGATTATTTAAAAGGTAGAAATGCTTATATATGTTGCTTAAATATGTTGGAGGAAAACTGTATTTGTGATTAGTTATTTTAATCTCACACTGAAAATATGAGAGAAATCTAACCTTTTACCAAAGTACATTTATTCTCAGAAAATAAATAAAAAGCCTTATAATCTTTTTAACAAAACCAGATTTCACAATTGTTGGCACTCTTATGAACAAAATGTAACTTTTCCCATTTTCAAAGACCATTTCCTCATAATGCATTTACTCAGCAGAGTATTTACTCAGCACATTATGAGAGAACACCACCGCTGAAAAAGAGCAGGAAATAGTTGTAGAGACATGGGACTGCCACTCTCTGACCTCTTGCGGTTCATGTTTGCTCCGTCCCATTTTTTCTGTGTTCATCATTCCCTTTCATTCTTTCTTTCTCTCTTTACATTTGTCTACATGTGAGATCATGCTCACAAAAATCAATGAGCAAAGCCAGAAATAAAGCACAGAAGACTTCCGGCGGCTCCTGTGAGCCTCTAGATGATTGAGTAACTCTACTATCCAGGCATAATTATAGATTTTTTTTGGTACTAATAATGAGGTCTGTAGCGCCATTAAAGCTATGACACACACCATATATTCTTTAAACCATATGCTTTATGTGCTGGAAGTGACTGCAGGTTTGTTGTGCTATTAATATTTTATCATCATCTATATTCCATTTGTTGCAATTACCTCCCATAACTGATTACTAGATAGGGTCCTTACTGAATAGCTAATGGAAGAGCTTCATAACTGCACTAAGCTTAAGGGTGATAATGCTTGAGTGGGATTTCCAGCTCACTCAAGAAGATTATTTTGTCACTAAATAAGAAATAAGTACCAGAAAGAGAGCTATGAAAAAATAACACAACCCTAACCGTGCCAGCACACAAATCTTCTTTACAGCTTCAGCCTCTACAAGACCTTATATAAGAGAGAAATTTTATCATTATTATGTTGCTTGTCTACACTTTATTGAATCTTTCATCTCAAAGGTGCCATCTGAATGCGCGCAAAAGAACCCAAGTGCCATCGAAAGCTATATCTTTTTCCTTCAGCAACGAAAACCAGAACTCAAGCAAGAAAAGGCGGAAAAAAGGGAGCGGTCTTAATACTGACCCAAAGTTCTAGTGCACAGGCATAAGCGAATTACATGTGGGAGTGGTGAGGTCTGGCTGATATTCTGCAGCATTCATCCCCCCATTAGGCCTCCTCCCTGCTCCTCTACATCCCATCGTTATTCATCAAGGACCCTGGAGACCTGCAGGAGCAGCTCACACAGCAACACTTACAGATGAGGTCTGTGCTATGGCTGGAGGAAAAAGATTTCTTCTTTGCTATCAGGAGTAACTCAAGCTAGGGCTGCTTTCTGTTCTGTGATTTAGTGACTACAGGTGAATAAAGGACAGACGCATAGCTAGGAGGGTAAATTTAAAATCCCCATCAATATTTTAACATAACACACATATGTTAAAACACACATATAGCACAGCTAACCCAGCATGTTCAGGAGTCAAGCTCCCAACAACACTTTAACGCTGCGCCAATCAGGAGCCCTGAGCTGTAATGATGTTCATGAAAGGTCAATATCAATATCGTCATGTATGTAGAAGAGGGCACATAGCATTTTGTGTGTTACACTGCCCTGTGACGCAGCATGAGCAGCGGTTTGAAAAATAGAAAAGTGTTTGGGTGGCTTCACGTGTCTCAGAGGAAGCATGTTAGTCTTCACCCTCAACTTCTGGTCGCTGATGTATGATAGAGGAGATCTAGCTGGTGGGTGGAACTGGCTGGTGACCATATTGGGGATTAAACTGGAAAAATACATTTCTCAGCTTGATTTTATGAGCAATGAGGGAGAACTCATTAGTATAAACTTGTGTGTGTATGACTTGACAGATTCCTTTCAATCCCAAGAGGAAAATATAGTGAACATTTTTCTTTTAAGAGTTCAGATAAGACTTTTTTTAGAGGACAAAATAGAGTAATTTCCTGTTTTTTTCACTAACTGAATTTAAGTCCCAAAATGTAAGCACTGCAACCCAGTGACTACTCAGATAGATCACTGGTTTAAAATATTTAATATTTCTAAATACACTAAATCAACTATGATATAACTGTTGTTTCTACCCGCTAACTGTATTTCGCTGCCTTGTTAGAAAAAGATTTGTTGGTAGGAGTATTTTTTTTGTGACGTTACTTCAGGAGCTCTGAGGAGACACATCTGTTCAGTTAGTGAGTGCTCCACAACAATACTTCTCTTCTAACTTCTCTTCAAGTTATTTAGTGCAATTTGTGACCATCAATCTATTATTAATATTATGAGATCTAGTTTCACCCTTGCAAAAGAGCGCTAACTTGATTGTATCCCAGCTCCATTAGCAATAAGAATACGAGAAATTCATTTCAAGCATATCATTCAGTCTGTACACAAGACTAGAAACTTACTCAGTGTTTTGATCTTGTGTCCAGCAGCACAGACTGAAATCACAGCAATATGGGACAAATTGATCCATCCCGTCTCCCTGAGGGACCATTTTTAAATGTTTAACGAGAAAGTGATCAATACAGCTACTGGAGCAGCAACACAACCTGCCAGCATGATTCGTCACGCTACACCACCAAGACCCTCATCTATCAGTGTAGAGAGTCTGAATGAGACCTGCGTCACACAACAGTGGCTCTGTTAACTGTTTAAAGACAACATACATGAGTGGGGAAACATTTATGCTGAAATATTGTAATATCACTAAGTAACTCCCTGTGAGATTTTAAGATCCATAAATACTGGCTTTCTTGACTTCTCTATTACAAAAGGAGGAAAACTAATGAAGCCACACCTAATCAGTTAGAAACACTGCAAAAAGTATGTCAGGCTCCCTAAATACGCACTTTTAAAAAGCTTAAAACTTGCTTTAAACTTTAAATTTGCTTTCTCTTTTAATTAACCATCTTCCAGTTAAGCTTGTTTTTAGGATTTTAAGAAATTTCCTATTTCTTAAAATCACCCTTTTTTCTTACATATTTCATACTTATGAATTTTCTTGTTTTTTTTTCTAATTCTTTTTTTTTTTGTCTTATTATTGTTTAGTCAGTTGAGCTCATTCATTCATTCGTTTTTTATAGTCTTGATTCTCTATCCAAGAACAGAAAAGATATTCCAATTTGACAGAAATTTGAATTTAAGATACATTGCGCTGCAATCAAAAATGTTGTTACAAAACTTGCTTGCAATTTGTACCCCTTGACCTGGATAAACCAGAGAGGTTACATTTCACTAGCTACCTCTGCAAACAAGCACTAATTAAAAGAAAGAAACATGGAATTCAGGAGAAGTATATAATCCTAAGTGAAAGCCTGCTGATGTGAAACAAGTTTTTCTGTTCTTCAGCTAAGACAACATGCCGAGGGGACCTAATTAGAGAGAGAGAGAGAGAGAGAAATAAGGCAGCACACATGCCACACACTACGAGTCTCTCGACAGATCCATTATGAGGACTGGAATAATTGACGAATGACAAAAGCCCTGATTTTGGTTGTGATTTCCTGATGCTGATGCTATTGTTCCTGAGTATCCTGAATGATGTCTACGAATCGAAAAATACAACATACAGCATAATAAAGTAGGGTAACTTAATCAAGCCCACACTCCCTCCCCTGAAAACGTAGCTTCCTCTTTATCTCAAATCAGGAGAGGCTACAGGGGTTTTAAAAAATACAAGCGCATTGTTAATCAAGTAGCTAGCATATTAGCACATCTGTTCTTTAGCTCATAAAAAAAGCAATGGGTGCTTATAACTCCCCTGTTTTACCACATACATATATAATTCTGAAGGAAATGAATCATAAAGGATAAATTATTGATGAGTCCAGTGTGGTTTAGCTAAGATATTGATGATGATGGGAATTTTGATGAAATCTTTTATTACCTCAATGTCTGTAAGTTAAAGTGACAATTAAGAGGATGAGAGGTCCGTGAACCCAGGACCCTACTTGATCTTTTTGCAAATCAATAAATCCATTTTTATGTGTCTGTTAAAACACACACACGGTTCCTTATGTAGTAAAGGCACTTAAAGTCAAAAGCAGCAGTTCTGTTCCCTGCCTGTTTATCACCTATTTCCTCCTGTCTGAGATGTTAATATTCTGTGTTCCTGTTAATATTCTGTGTTCCTGTTCCTGTTCATGCATACATAAAATATATGCATCACAACACTTGGTTACACAGGTTGGTTAGGAGAGAACAGGCACTAGGAGAGAAGCTGGAACAAACTGTCCTTTTTGTACAAATGGCCACAAGCTTTCACCTGAGAAAACTTTGGGTTATAAGCACAAGTTAGAAAAATATGCATCATAGTCAGGGATGTACATTAACTTAAACTATTATAGCACAAAATATTATTGCACAAACGTCAGCACTGAGAAAATGCAAAGAGAAGCCCATATTATTATGTGGCAGCAGAGCAATGAATAAAATCATGTAAATGTTGTACCAGCCCATCTGGCACCAACAACCATGCCACGGTTAAAGTCATGAAATCACACTTTTGATTCCCCATTTTGATGTTCGATGTGAACAATAACTGAAGCTCCTTACATGTATTTGCATCATTTTATGCATTGATTCTGCATGAATGTACATGTCACTAAATAAGACATACATGAATTTGCAGGTGTACAGGTGTTCCTAATAAACTGGACGGTGAGTGTACATGCTGAACATGATAAAATAGCCAGTAAAAACAAACAAACAAAACGGTTTCTTGGTACAAAATGTCACCCAACAATCATGCCTAGATTTTAAGGAAAAAAACAGAGCAAGAATAATTACTATGGATCAGGTACCAGCAAATTCCTAGAAATACCATCAGATTCTGATAACAAGAACTCCTGTTTCGTCCTTATTTAATTTAAATGGCTCCAGTACAGTCAGTTAGGTTGGTTAAGCTACAAAATGTTTACAGACAGACACAGCTGTGTGTCATGCACATAAAAATGAAAAGCAATTTTACAACACACACTAGTGAGCACATACCAGAACCTAAAGCATGTAGTACATTTGAATAATGTCAGAATCACTGTGATTAATTACACATTGACTAATTTGGAGTTTTATGAGTTGAAGATTCTGAGTGGAATCTCTTTGTTATCATCTCATGAACATGCTATTCCTGATATGAGGGTCTCCTACTTGAACATTTCCACAAGGTTGTTGAACATTTGAACTTTTTTCCAAATTTGGGAATCAAACAAATAACAAGATATGGAGACTGATAACACTGTATGACACAATTAGTAATCTTGCAGTTCTTTAGTAGCTAATGTCCATTTTTGGTGCTTAGCATGGGATTTAAATTCAACTCAGTTACTACATTTCATGTGCTAACTTCCTGTCAACAGACAACGCTGACATGCTGACGACAGTGCAGATGATTTAATAACTGAACATGAGACAAAGCATCATGTGACCATATGGATGTCATGTAAATGACAACAGATAAGGCTTCCTGGCAAGGGTTTGCACATCTCTACCCTGAGCTCATCTTTCACTTCATAACCCATTAGCAGCTGTAATCTGGGAATGACGGATGAAGTGAAGGAGGAGAAGAGTGAGGGGGGCATTAATGGCAGGAAACGAGAAAGCCACTTTGTTCCCCTCTCTATCCCACGTGTCCATCTGATGCACCATGCAGCAGACCTCCTGACACCTGCTGAAGACCCTTATGCCTGTTTACTCAGCCGTCAGACATACACACATCATACACATACACACACCATACACAGTCTCAGCATGATGGATTACAGAGCGGTCATAGATGACCCTCCTGCAGTGTTGAACTAAATTCTACAGTAATAGCCTCTGATGACAATGTGATTAATCATGGTATTTTTGGCATGGACGGGAGGAAGGAGCAGCGCTGTGTAATTAAGGCGACAGAACTAGAGATTATTCACGCCGCCCTGAAGCAGCTAAACCTGAACTTTTTAGAGCCATAGATCAAAAACACATTGCTCCCCTGATTCAAGAAACATTGGCTGCTCTGGCGCCATCCAAAAATAGGACAGTGACCTCGGGATGTAAATCTTCAGATTTGTCAAAGTGTGACAAATATATTCAAGTGACATCACTGGCACTTTGGGAGCTACTTCACCTCTCATAAATTAGGGATGTGACTCTTAGAAGAGAGGCATGCTCTGTGGTTTTGGGGCTGCTCCAGGATTATGGGGGTTACAGTTTGAAATATGCATGGTATGAAAATCTAGTCTA
>CM040998.1:13640915-13706566 GCA_022985145.1 Pangasius djambal
TATATATTCCAAATTCTTTGTAAAAAAGAATCTTTCACATCCCTGTATGGTGTGAAAAACAAAAAACGCCGAATGAGCGGCAGTTCAGAAGCGCCTTGTTGATCAGAGAGGTCCGAGGAGAAGCATCTCAGAAAAGCATCTCAGAACACACTACACGACAACAGCAAAAGACCACATCAAGTTCCAGTCCTGTCAGCCAAGAACAGGAATTTGAGGCTACAGTGGACACAGGCTTACCAAAACTGGACAGCAGATTGGAAAAAGACAAGGCGATGTTCAAAAGTTTGGTGAACTGTCCAAAAGGAAACAAAAAGATCTATTCCCATAATTGTTCTTCTTTTGTAGAAAGATATTTTTAGAATGACTTTTCCAAAACATCTCTTACATTGTCATTATTTATCACATTATATATCATAAGCTTAAAGAGAGAGTGGGTGTGAAGAAAGGCTGTGCAAAAAAAAGAAAAGACTGGGCCAAAAAAAAAAAAATCTAACTAGGCTGCTAATGTGCAGCACTGCTTAGCCAAAAAGAGGTAGCTGTTTGATTTGGTCATGGTCAGCAATGCTATGCTCTTATGTGCATTTGATTTCCGTACTGTATGATGTACTGTATGATAACGTTACAAACATGCTAGGAGTGGCAGCAGACATGTGCACAGTAGAGAAGTGTTGTCTCTCCTCTTCTTTTCCTCTTATTTATTTTTGTTGCTGGAAACAAATGGCTGTTAATAAATGCCACACACTTTACCCTCAACCCCGCCTGACTCATCTTTGTAAAATGAAATGACTTGGAAATATAGGAATTACTCCAGTGCAGCAAAAAGTTTATCTGTACTCCAGCTCTTATACTTGTAGATGCATAAATGCATTTTAATCGGTATTTTGAAAAAGTAAACAGCGAGGTAACTGTCATACACTGTGACTAACAGTGAAACTGTCATGCTGTAACAACCCTATCCAGGATTTCAACAACAAACAAGAAGCTGTGTCTGACACCTCTGAGTGAAAAGAGGCTTAGCATAACCGTATTATGTTGCCTATTGGTATATGCCTCTCTCCAGACTGCCAAGGAAAAATCCAGAGAGACTGAGTCTTCTGAGATACAAGCCCTCTATGGGTCTGCTTGTGGTCATATTTGTTTTATTGACCACTTTGGCACAAGTGGCGACTCTCATTATGAGCCGTGACCAAATAAATTTGGGCATGATTAGTATTTGGAACATTTGGAACTGTGCCTATAAGGAAACATTGTACATTCAAGGCAAAATTTATAGACTTCCTTCTTCTGTTGGATCCGGAGGGCAGTGTTTCGACTTAAAATCAATCACCACCAGACCACCACCAGCCGAGATCATGCGCAAAAGGAGCAGGACTGATAATGCTATTAAGCTCCCAGTGGGTAAACAGTGATTCAGCAGTGTTCTGAGAAAGCAAACACAAAGCCATTGATACAGCGCAGATGCAGGGAATCACAGCATCTGTGTCTCTGTGTAGCAGTTAAATGTGAAGTGCAACACTACGGAAACAGAAACGTACTGTATCTATGGCAAAGCATTATACTGAGCTATAGTATAGTGCTGTTGAATTCTTGAATTTGATGGGTCAGAAGGTGTATACTTTAACAGTATTACCAGCTTTAAAGTACCAACTTTTACATTTTGGACAGAGTCTTCACTGTCAGTCAGAGGTAAAGCTTTTGTGGGACCGACTGTTTCCAGTCTCTTTAATAAAAGTGATAACAGGAATTGTTTTGTCCACAATTATCCATTTTGTGACTATAAATGGATAAAAGGATTACAAAAATGGATAGATGGATGTCAATCTTTAATAATTAAAAATCAATAGTGTTTCACAAACTGCTGCAGTACAAGAGGAATGAAGCACTTCAGGACAACTTAGGGGTGATACCAGTAACTCCACTTTATTTCAGGCCACTTCACCACCATGTTATTGTTTTTTCCCTATAACAGCATTCCCCATACTGTTTTAGTCTTTATTTGACAAAATAGCATTAAATAACCCATTTAACAGTGAATGAATCATTAACTCCAGCCAAACTGAGTTTGCTACTAAACCTATTACCAGTATTACTTTGTAAGTTCTTTCATTGACTATTATGCCATTAAAATTATGCCATTCAGCTCAGGTAAGTTCAGATCAACTGGTGAGATTTTATTTCAAGTCTGGTTATATAAACAAGTAAAAGAAATACCGTGTTAGACTCACATTGTAAAGGATTTCCACCCAGCCCTCCATGGTGATGCACTGGAAGACAGTGAGCACGGCGAACAGGATGTTGTCAAAGTTGGTGATGCCAAAGTTGGGGCCAGGCCAGTACTCCCGACAGGTGGTGCCATTCTCACAGAGGCGTGCTGGAGGATCCAGGCCACAGGGGAACTCAGCCACCTGCTCATCTGTGAGGGCACACGGCACACAACAGTCATTGAAGGGCACAGGAACCCTACACCAACCAGATACTAACAATCATATTTGATAGGTTTTTTTTAGAGAGATGTAGATTTGTCCCTATTGGGAGCCCTATGACTATGAATGTAAGCCTACATCAAGGGTTTCCTCTTAAGAAAAGCTTAAGTTAGAACCTTTCCAATGGGGAAGCAAAACATATTCTATGTAGCACCATTAAGAGTTCTTCAGGTTGTTAATCTGGGAGAATGCTTTCCTCTCAAAAAAGCTTTGCAAGCTAGAATCTTGAACCATCCAAAAACCTAGTTTGGGAAAGAGTGGAGGCATGGAAGTATGAGTTAACTTGACAATAAACTTGCAGAAAGATGTACATACTAGTGTCGTCTCTGAAGCAGGCACGGTGGAACTTGCCCATGTAGAAGTCCAGACCAATGATGGCAAACATGAGGATAGCAAAGAAGAGCAGCAGGCCGATCTGCAGCAGAGGCACCATGGCTTTCATGATGGATTTCAGAACCACCTGAAGACCTGGTCACAGAGAGAACAGATCTGAGCACTTCTGCTGTCAAAAATAGCCTCAAAAATATCTCTGCTAATAAAATTTTAACAGTGAGCACATAGTTAAATCACCTTTGCACTAGCAAGTGACAGGTGACCATTGCTACGCATGTGCACTACATAGAGCGACAATTTCAGCAACAACGACAAGTGAAAGCACACCAAGTGACATCTGAATCATTCTCAACTCTATGCAAATTATGCATGACGTGATAAATCCAAACGACTGGCTCAAATCCACACAACTGGCTCAGATGATTCCTCAGAACTGTTCTAATATGTGTGGTCCAATGTTTCTTTAATTTATTTACTTACAACCTTACCTGAAATTAATAATGCAAAAATGAAAGAAAAACTTGGTTTGGTTTCCTCTTATCCCGTCATATAAATGCGTGTAGATACTTTACTGAGAAAAATAATGCTTCAAAGGTAGCAGCAATGAACCTTGTTGCCTCTGGTGAGTGTACGTAGCTAGTACAGTTAGCTTATTTTGATAATCTTCTAATCCGCTGGACAACAGTGGCAACCACTACACACTCACAAGAGACAAACTACAAGTTTACTGCATAATGTCTAATAACTTACTGGGAATTCCAGACACCAGCTTAAGCGGCCGAAGGACTCGCACTGCCCTGAGCGTCCGCAAGTCAAAATCTGTCCCAACGGTAGTAAGAATCCTGCAAAAATCCAGAGAAAGCACACAGTATTAGTAAACAGCATTCTCAACAGTTATGACAGGAAATGACAAAAGCTGAAGGGATGCACACAATTCTATGAATACAAAGTAGAACATGTAGCCAATTTTACAATTCTCAACACCGTGAAAAAACAACTTCAGCTTAAATGTGTGCCTGGTAAAATGCACAACAAATAAAAAAGCCAATCCACCATTAACTGTTCCAACATTAGAAGAGCTTTACAACAGGCTATGGAGTGGATAGAATGACAGATTAAATCTCTTTCACGTCCACACATTCACTATGCTTTTAAAGCACTATGTTCCTCAGCAGGCTCATCTTAGCACTGAGTGGTGAAAAAGACTTTCTCCTGGGAACTTCCATGTAATCACAGCAATTCTGTTTAAAAAAGGCCTGGTCCAAAGATACGAACACACACACACACACATACACACACACACGCACACAATTCTGTCTCCACTCCTTTGAACGAAAACTAAAGCAGCATACATTAATATATTTATACTCTGTGCTTTAACTTCATCTCCTGTCCTAGCCTTGACCCTAGATGAACTCACCAATGCACTGCCAACTTCAGCTTAGGATACAGCTGAAGTCAATGGCATGTATAGGTTTTAATGAGGATTTTTAAGTCCTTCTCATAAAAAATATCCTTTGCTGTTTGCTATTTATCTAACATGACATGATTTCTGCAAGAACTTTTAAGTTATATTCCTAAATCTTCATAATCTTCATTTAACACCAGCTTCCCAGCTAACATGAGCTAACCTGACAAGATTTCTGAGAAGATTTTTGAGTAAAAAAAGAATCCATTTAGCTAACACAAGCTTACCTGTCAGAATTTCTGAGAGGATTTTTAACCTATTTTCATAAAAATGAAAATGATTTTTTTTTTGTTTTGCTGTTAAAGCTATTTAGCTAACATGACAGGATTTCTAAGAGTACTTTTAAGTCATATTCATAAATGTTCAGAATCATGTAACATGTAGCTCATACTAGCTAACGACAGGATTACTGAGATGATAAGTCATAAAGCAAGACAATTAGCTAACATACACCAATGTGACAGAATTTCTTAGAGGATGTTAAAGTCATTTTCATAAAAATTATTATTTTTCTGTTAAAGCTAGCTATTTAGCTAACATGACAGAATTTCTGAGAAAACTTTTAAGTCATATTCATTAATATTCAGAACATTCACTTAACACCTAGCTCACATTATAAGCTAACCTGACAGGATTTCTCAAAAGTTTTTTTAAATCATAAAGCAAGACAGTTAGCTAACATAAGGATTTCTGAGTTTTTCTTTTTATAAATGTTATTCTTCTTTGCCATTAAAGCTAGTCAATTAGCTAAAACGAGTTACAGGATTTTCTGAAAGAATTTCTTAATAATATTCATAAATATTCAGCTAGCTAACAAGCTAACTGGACAGAGAGAAGGAGAGAAACTGTATTAAATGCTCATATATGAGCTCACCTGTCATAATTTCTAAGTTGATATTTAAGTGATATTCATAAATATGCATATTCTTCACTGCTAACAATAGCCAGTTAGCTAACATTAGAAAGATGGATAGATGATAAGAGATAAATTAGAGAGAAAGTGTGCTGGCTAATGGAATGATCCATTTCCTAAAAGTTGTGCTTTGTTAGTTGTCACTTCAAATCCACTATACAACAGCAGAAACTGAGTACAGTGTTGAATTTAATTATTAAACCCTTTTACTCAACAGACAAACCCCATGCTATATAAATCCTCTCCACCTTGTCCTTACCTCACACTAGTACATTTCACTTCACTTAGTACACTTCATGTAAAGCTTATTCTTCCCTGATGTCTAATTCAAATTAACTTGTGAAGGAATGGAGAGTTCACATGCCCCTGGAGTCCTGCTGGATTATTAGCAGTGTCAGTGAGGATTGGTGTTTTGGCTGGAGCAGCCATTGAAAATGCAGGAACGTGCTTTAGACGGTCACTTGGGAGCTCCAGCACCAGCATTTTGACTTTGCCTTCTACTGGAAGGTTACATTTCACACAGAATACTTGATCAAATGTTATCCCATTAACTGTTTGAGGCACCGGTATATAAACACAGAAATCACTACTGATTATGCCCTGCATCCATATAAAGTCAGTGAGTAACAGTGAAAAAGAAAAGCCAAGCCAAGGTAATACTCTGATGCAGAAACCAGCACTATCTTGGTGCGCACATTGGAAAATAGAAAAATGTCTTGGGTGAGGCACATTGAGGTTCATTTCCAGTGAACATACAGAACAACTCCCTTAAACAGCGTAACTAAAACAGACACCAGTCAGGTACCTCAGGTTTACACATTATGCCCATTTTATACCAGACACCATTTTGCAAGCACAAGTCATTTATTTCTGTGTTTTCATTCATTGCTTTAGTAAATATAAGCAAACAAATGTCTATAATAACCATCAGATTATTATAAACATGTATGTGACCACACAAAGTTGCTTAATCTAATTTTCTTTTATTCTTACAACAAGTTTGGATTTTAACCGATCCCAGAGCTCACCATTACAGTAAGGTTACATGCTGAATTTAATATTCCTGATAATTACTTCTCTACATCATGTCTGTCAAATACATATGGAGGGAAGTTCCTCTGCCACCAGGAAGAAGGTGTAATTGCAGTGGAAAAATGCTTACATCACATTAAAAAGGCTTTTTTACTCCCCTCTGCTACAGGTTAACTAAATGTCTATTCATTAACTCTTGCAGATATTGAAATATTAAAATGAAGCAGAAGGTACATCCCTACTATCCAGGTCAATGTATGGTTTCATAATTAGTGTGGAAATTTCTGCATGGTTCAACATTCTTTTTTTTAAAGGTTGTATAAGTCAGCCGGTTGGTTATTGGTAGACAGTGTAATCTTCGAATACTAACCCAGTTGGTGTGGAACAGTTTTGTAAAGACAGTCCGTCAACAACATATTCTTAGAGAGTGTGTAGAGTAACAGTGTGCACTACAGGATATATAATTTAAACATTCATTCAGTGGGTTTTCTGGATTAAACAGGTTTTCTGTTCTTTGCCCAGCTCAGAGCAATATGTAGAAATGAATGTCTGTGATAATCATATACACAACTACAGATGTGGTCAAGAGATTAAAAAACATTAAATACAACATTGGAGTATTCTTTCAGTTACTTCTGTTTTTCCAGGTTAAGAGCAATTTCTTATTTTTGATTGCTTAAACAAGCAGCGACTGGTAATTTCTGAGCCGATACGTCTAAGCACTATTCTCAATTAAATTATCATTGAAGAAAAATGTGAAAATAATAGAACTGAACCCCCAAACACAGAGTACAATTACACACTGCAATTTTATGATAAATAACAGCTTACAGAAAATGTGTCATAATAAAAGAGCAGATAATGTCAGTTGTAAAATAATCACCTAAAAATAGGTAAATGCATGAATAACTATTATTATGTCAACTGAATGACACATTGATATAAATGGCCTTCACCTTCTGTATAACTGTATGTTTGTTTTCAGCATGAGGTGAAAAATGCTTTTTAAAGATGTTTCTATGAAATCCACTCAGAGTCTGAACGCCATTATATTTTAATTCATGTCTTTGCTATAGTCTTTTACAATTTTCATTAGTAAAATGATCAGAACTGCAGAGTCTAATAAGGAGATGAATATTAACACAATGCTAGTAGTTCCTTGTTCTTGTATTGTGGTGACAAACTTAAAACTAGCAGCTTCCTTCCATATTATTAAATAAAAAGTCTTATGCACCAAAAGAATAACATAATGTAATACATTCACTAACAACAATAACAAAAAAAAAGGACTGAACTCATTAAAGACACGTAAACACTGCTTTTTTGACTCACTTCAAAATAAAGTTCACGGCCAACACTTCCATACAGGTTTCCATTATCGCCTCAATCAGTTACATGGTCTAAATTGCTAAGTGTGACTAGAAGCTTATCATGATTTCTAGAGTGCTACATTTATACTACAGCCAGCTCATGGTCTCTCTTGGTTCTATTAAGCACCATGAGAGCAGGCAGAGAAGGCTTGCCCAAACACAAACAAGCACAGTGGTACAACCTACACTCAAAATCAGGAAAGTGAAAAAGCTGCAATCAGTGTGCACAAAAAGTAAGTTAGTCAAAATTTTAATTTTGATGTCAGGTGTAGGTTAGTATTGGAAGTATTCGGTAGGGAGTCTGGTAGGTTTCATCAGTACATGTTGCCGAGAAATGCCAAGAAATAATTTCACAGGAAGTGTTAATTTGACTGGGATGGTGTATGACTAACCACAGGCTTTGCTCATAGGCTGTCAGCAAAAACACATCAGATTGACTTGTTTACTCACCAGTAAGTGAGAACAATTCCATTATCTCTTATCAATCCAGTATCTACATCATGCTCTGTGAAGCTCATTGTGTCACAGTGTTCAATTTTTTATTTGGAATCCGGCATATAAAAAGAAGTGCAGAGAACCAATCAATTCTGAAGGTTGTGGCCAGAAAAGTGTACAAAAGATGTGAAACAAACCATAACCCAAGGCTGAGGCTAAGACTAGGTGCAGGTTGCACTGGCCATTTACATCATACAGGTCAAGAAAACCCTTTGCTCAAGTCGCTACCTAGTGAGGTGTGAAAACCCAAGGGAAAACCCACAGCATTTTCTGGCTTTCTGTTTCCAGCTATCAATTACTCGCTCTAAACCAGGTTTTTCTCATAGGTGGATAATCTAGCTGTTTTCTCCAGAAGCACTTCTCCTATAATGCTTCCCAAACAGCTGGCCTGCGGAGGATGCTGATCATCAGCCCCTGCTAAGAAACATCTGGAAAACCAGCACGAAATCTCCTACAGACCCCCCACCACAGCAGATTAGCTATCTAATGGACCTGCGGCAAACACGTAGCACATGAGCCAGATCCATTCTTTCAAGTGCATCACTTCTCTCATCAATGCTAAATGCATCAAGATGCTATGAAGTGGGGTTTTCCATATCTGATGATGATCTAAAGTCTTTTAGCCTGGTTATGTTGGACTGAAAGATTCTAATGCTTTAGAAGCATTTTGGCTTGAATCAAATGAAGAATTTGTTAGCTAATATCGACTAACTTGATAAGATTTCTGATAAACGTCTTTAGTTATATCAATAAATGCTCATAATTTACACAATGCTAACTAGCTAGCTAATATCAACTAACATGACAGGATTCCTGAGAGGATTTTTAAGTCATATCATTAAATGCTCAGAATGTATAAAGTGCCAGATAGCTAGCTAATATAAACTAACCTGACAGGATTTCTTTGAGATTTCGTACACATTGCCAGATAGCTAGTTAATATGAACTAACCTGACAGGATTTCTGAGAGAATTCTTAAGTATTATTGATAGATATTCACCTATACAATGCTAGCTAGTTAAAATGAGTTATACTGACAGGATTTATAAGTCAAACAATGAATAACATTATACACTTTTTAAGATTCAGTACAAAACTGTAACATCAAATCAGCTGTTTCCAATCAGCATTTGTAAGTTATAAAAAAGATATCAAAATACCCATGATACCTCAGAAAAGTGCATTGTGACACAATCTATCACAATATTAAGATTATCATCACATTGCCCAGGCCTAACTTCCACTTGTGATTACTTTACTTAGACAGAAATTCCCCAAACCCTAGAGCAAAGCTCCCTTGACCGTTGGCACAGTTTTACAAATGCAGCACTGCCACTGTCACTCACAGCCAGATTTTGACTGGCAGGTTATTATGCAGGCCTGTGAAAGCCTGCAACTCAGTTTATCTTATGCCAGAAAACCAAATCTGCAAAATCACACACTCTCAATGTCAGGACACAAGACGGATCACATCACCAGACTCCATCAGAAGCCTCTAAACTAAACGACAGCCTAACTGTGGGCCCGACCAAGCATGAAAGAGCACTAGCATAAAAACCGCAAGAGTAGCAGATTATTCATCATAATTAATCCAGTGCTGTTGATTTGTGTGAGCTGCATCAGATTCAGGGTGACAAATAATGCATTGTGCATTCGCTGATGAATTCTAGGCTCGAGCAGTACCAGGAAGAAACAATTTCCAAATTCATTATTGATCTGAGAAAACAATTCACTCATCAAGCTGAGTCTTGTACTTCACACTACTCCAAAGTGCATTTTCAGAATATCTTGTGTTAATAATACAGTATGTATTACTGTTTAAGATGTGCTTGTACTGATAAAAAAATAACTCATTATTCAAATGTCATTAAACCCAAGACCACACTATTCTGTTTGAGAGTCTTTATCTGACCTCAAATCTTACCTAAAAGTGGCATAAAATCTCTTCCTTTCTTTCTGATTGCCTCTCTAAGGCACCATGACAGTGTGAAGTCACTCTGATCTCTGGAGAGCGAGAGATAAGGAAGGGGAGTTGGACAGAATTCAGATTTGTCCTGTCACTGTGGGGCTCCACATTCATCAATCACTGACTGAAAACTAGCAGCGACAAGAATATCATTCTGCAGTCATATATTAAGCAACAGGTCTGTGTGATACATAGATGGGTAGCATCCTACATGGCTCCTTCCTGCTTTCTAAACATCATTATGATGATAAATACATATGCCACGTGTCTCCTAAAGGTGTTTTGTCTTCATTTATAGATGAAAAACTTCAGTCTTAGACAATCTGTTATACAACATAACATTATTCAGCATGCACATAATAGGTAACAAGTAATTTCATTGGGCTCTCATAACATATTCACAAGCAGGGCATATGTAAAGACTAAAATATGATGAAGTGTGCTCTTATAGGAAAATAATCAATGATGGGTGTTATTGTTACCATTCCCATAGATGATTATTTTCCAAAATAGCACATCCTAGCAATTTTATTCTTCTAATAGCACAGCAATTTGGAAGTTTGTTATGTTTTTTGTAAATTTTTTGTAATGTTATTGAAAAAACAGTGTAAAAATTTAGTTCCTGGTATCACTTACATTATATCAGCTATAGTCAGTCCCTCACAAGCCTCTCTTTTTCTCTCTGTCTTGAAGTTAATATCACAAAAAAGTGCAGCTTGTCATGCTACCAAGAAACCGCAAAACATTCTGTCCTGAATACTTTCCCAAAGAGGAAAAGTTACTGACTGTTACTGGCAAAGCGCTGACACTGGAGACTCCTTTCATAAATGTTAAATAAACAACTCCTTACAGGAAACTGCTGTTATAAAATTTTTTCTAAAAAGAATCAGCGCCTTCTGACCTATCAGATTCGAGAACTCAACAGCACTGTGTATAATATTTTATAAAGCAATGATGAAGCATTAAGGAAAGGCTTTTGTCAAAACTTCTGAGGCGACATGAGGTTTTCTGTAGTATATTGCTTTTTCATGGTCTTCCATAAAACAGGAAAGAGAGAAAAACCTTGATATTTCATGTTTAGAAGATGTTCTGTACTTTGTAGATATTTTGTATATTTCTCAAACTTTCATGAATGTGCTGGTAGTCACAGGACAAATGAATAACTTGCAAGATATATATAAATAAATGACAGATACGACAGTCTTTCTAGACTTTATAGAGACAATGATACATGCTACACTTTAAAATTTTAATGTCACCTCACCTAAAGTTCTGAAATATCCCTTACATAAAATCTCCCGCATTGCTTCAAAGGAGGTTTAGGGGATTCTTATGAGTCCCAGTATAGGCACCCTTCAAATAAACCTATTCGAATAGACAGATATATTGTTATTGTGTCAAACAATCATCAATATACCCAGATTCAGTAAGGCAGGAGTCTAGGCTGCATACAAATAGATTTGAAGATGAAATATCTCCTTCTGAGAGAGGGAAATCATGTTATTCTGTACATCAAATTAAATTTAAAATATGGTGGACAGAACTGTCACACTATGTAATAATGTTTTAGAAAAAAAAAAGTAGTACAATATCGAGATCTGGGCTAAAAATCAAGCAGGTATCATGGGTTGAAAATTGTAGCTTGTAAATTAAAACCTCACTCTTAGTTGTTGTTACTACTGTATAGAAATAATAACATATTACAACGAGTGCATTAAAACAAACCATTAGAGATGTGCTGTTACAGAAAACTAATCAACACTCTCTAACCAATCAGATTTAAGAATTCAATAGATTTATGGTATAAAATCAAGAATAAAGAATATTAACATGCTTCCTTTTTTTACCGAGAGCGGACAAAGGTTAAGACTATTTCCAAACAGTAAATGATGCAATAAGTGTGAAAGCAGATCCTCCGGGAGTAAAAGACAGGAATGCCTAGGGAAACCTAACCACTCTATGGGACATTTCTCAAAGAAACACAAGCCTACTATAGCAGGTTTACCGTGGTTCAGCAATTCTTGTTTTAAACAGCATTACTAATTAGCCCAGCATGCGAGAGATTTCTTTGAAATTCAGGATGCAAGTGCTCGTACGCTCTATCGCCTGCAGTGTATATAATTCTTTTGTGTTTAGCAAACATTTCATTAGGCATGTCCGCTGTGCCCTGTTATTACTTCCTAACGTGGACTGTGTTCAGCTGAAGCTGTGGAGCAATTATTGTCTTTTCTCTCCACCAAGCAGCTTGAATAATAATATAAGATAGAAAAAAAAGATTGTGGGATTCTATAATGTACGTTCTCAAAGGAGAAAGCACTTAATCCTGCTCCATATTTCATGCAGCCAGAACTGATAGTAAAGAGATAGGCAAGAATCCAAGATTTCTCAGACTTTTCTCATTTGTAATTGGTTACATAAGGTGATTTAAAAGTGCAGTTTGTGATGTTAAAATGTTTCTAGATCTCTAATAATCTTTTAATTGTCACAGTTTTCCCCTTTGTGTCACAGTGCTTGTGTTTGTTTTGCGTCTGTTCTACTCCTGTCACCACCCCAGTCCTGTCACTGGTCTGTTGCCTGACTGTGTTCACCTGTTCTGTGTTTAGTTCTCATTAGGTTGTCTACTTGTACCCTGGTGTGTCAATGTATAACCATACAGTGAAAAAATCAATTGTATTTGTGTGTTACTAAACCTTATTTTCCTAGTTTTCTAGTTCTTGTTCCTTGTTTTTTTTTTTTTTTAGCTCTGCCTATTAGTTGTGTATATATTGTATATATAGATATGACCATGTTAACTCTGTCTATCTGTTTCTTCCTTGCCCTGTACTCTGGTTATGATTCCTGTACTGCCCTTACTGGAAATCACAGCGAGCTTACACACTTGCATCCTGCCTCACACCATGTTACACTAATACCTTTAAAAACTTTAAGTCACAATATTACAAGTTTCCTTCTTTTAGGCATTACTGTATATTTTGTCTGGCTCGGAAATTAGCTCCAGATGGATCATAGCTGTTCAGATCTGTATATTTTCCTTGGAAG
Organism: Pangasius djambal; assembly: GCA_022985145.1. NCBI lineage: Eukaryota > Metazoa > Chordata > Actinopteri > Siluriformes > Pangasiidae > Pangasius > Pangasius djambal. The sequence goes on from CM040998.1 coordinate 13,654,015, forward strand.
ACCTATTTTAGGGGAAATAAGGGGGTAATCATAACTGCACTTCACACAACTGACAGCCCAGGGTTCTAAAAATTACAAACTGCTCATTTAAAGCAACTTTCCTGAACTGCAATTATCACATGCAATTAGCAATACTTTGATCTTTAAATGTATTGGAACACTAACTTTATTTAGTACAATATTTATTCAGATATAATGTTTTCTTAAGTATTTTTTCCTGCAAAACACTTGCTTCAGAATTATTTCAAATATAGACCTCAGGCAAAGGCAACAGGGTTACTTAGAATAACACAACAGCACAAAAAAAAAAACAAAAAAAAACAAAAAAAAACCCCAAAAAAACAGCCAGCTAGGGTGACAGTACTTCAGTACTTAACTGCACATTGTGTCAGGAGAAACTCTGACATGCCACCAAAATGTAATGCACCATCTTCTACCTAATGATGAATGATAACTCGCCCTTGTGTAACAGTTAATTCAACAAATGCATGACATCACATCTATTACATAATCCTCTCCCATGGTTTCTATTTTTTTTATTTCTGTATTCATTTGAAAGCGTGTGTTGACACAGCTGAGTGGAACAGAGGGCTTTTCCAGCGTCAGTGTTTAGCGCACACGGGAGCGCTCACAAGAGACAATAAACCTCATCTCCATAGAAACAGAGGCGGATCCACCGCCCTCGTTGGAATACAACAGAGAGAAATAAGAGTGATAGAGAGAGTGGTAGAGTGAAATGTATCACAACAAATGAATATACAGATCCCTCTCAGGCAGACTGCATTACTCAGTATATTATTTAATCAATATTTTATTGTAAACAGTATCAAATCGCACAGACAGTGAGAGTGCAACAAAGAGGGGGATTATAGGAAGATTAACTAATGCCAGAATGTGCAGAATCATCTGACATATAACAGATAAACTAATAAGAAAAAAGAGGCCTTGTTTAAAGAAGATGCATGTCTGTGAAATGCTATGTGAACTGCTCTCACAGTGATAAATTGAGACATAAAGTGAATTTATTTACCAACAAACACAATCTCATGCATCCCCATGGCAACAAACATTTACAATAAATGACAGAATACAAAGAAATACCCGTACCTGCACGCACTACGTCTCTGAACTAAAAAGTGATGCATTTGCTACACAAATCACAGCAAAGATAAAGCAAGATAAAGTGGAACGTTTCCTCGGTTTACGGCTGTTTCTCAACAGTGAAGGTGTAACTAGTATATTCTGTCTGTAGTGACAGTGAGTGATCTCACAACAAAGGCATTTCAGAGTTGTCATTCAGTCTACAAGAAACAAAAGACGAGATAAAGACGATAAAAGCATCAGTCCAGAGCTGTCACTGTGGAGATAGGAGCAAGTAGCTCCATGGAGCAAAAAATACGAGACAAGACGTCAGAGATAAGAAGCAGCAATCCATGCTCCAGTGTGTGTTTACTATGACAGAAAAGCAGCATGGCTTCTCTGAGGCAACATCATTGCATCCATCCACCTACGTACTTCTTATTCCACTCATATTTACAAGGGAAGATACACGTACAATAAAATGTTGATATTTCAGATAATATGCCTCAAGGTAAATGATTTACATAGCAATCTATATGGTAAATGGTACAAAACATCTTTTCAGTGGAATGTTGGATAATTGCTACATTTGGAGGAAAGAAAATGATCTCCTTCTTAGCCATTTCTGCATTTTAGGTAACTCCTAACCTAATTTTAAACCACTGAAAATAATATATGTTCTCAGGATCATTTCTGGATACACTTCACCCTTGACCAGGATAAACTGCTTACTAACGATGAATGAATGAATAACATTTCTACACTTAACAGCTAGCTGACTAGTTAACTGCTAGTATACTAGCTAGTATTTATCACAGACATGGAAGAGTCAGATTTCACTGATTGATTTTAATCAATATTTTCACAATATTCAACAGTAGCCAAACCTGTCAAAATATATCTTAATAACCATTATTTACTTCATCAGTAACACTACCTAACAAGATAATTAACCACTAGTCAAAATATATTAATATAAAACCTTCCAAAATATGCCACTATAACTATGATTTTTTTTCTAGCCAACTTTAGCTAGGTTAGCTAGCTAGCTTAACATGCAGGTTCTGGAGCTGAAATGTTCCCGGCAGCACTAATAATTTGCACATTAGAAGTGAAAGATTCAAGTTATGTAGGATATTTTATGACAACACAAACTGAGCTCCTGTGTAACACTCACTGAATTTTTTTCTTTTTTACATAAGAATGTGAATGTAGCACTTTGCTAACAAATCTGAGGATGACAAAATATAAAGCTACATCTGATCCCAAGCTTGTTTTTTAAAGAGCAATATGTTCAGAAAAGTCCTTGTTTGAAGTGAGGGGACTTAAACTAATTATTTAAGTCTCATTTATTTCCTGTTAAATCAGCATTTCTCTGCTAGTCATGCTAGCTTAATATATAGGTATCTATATATCTGGACAGATTACCTAGTTAAAAAGTTAAAGGACCCAGTCCAAGCTAATGACTCTGCAAAAAACGCTAAAAATAATGACTAATTCTAAACATGGAAACCTTCTTAAGAATTTAATTAGCACATATAATTAACTGCCTGGCTTTATATACATCTAGCTTCCACTATATAAGTAACAGTTTCATAGCATTTTTGAGGGATGAGCTTTATAAGTAAAATAACTGCAAAAATAGTTCTTTGTAAGGATGATAAAATGTTTTATTTCAGTTAATAGAATAATTCCAACAGAAATATCCATATTTTCACTGGATATTCAGGCCTTTATTCCACAGGCTGATGCAGTCGCTGTTTTCTGTATTACGAACCCACTGGGTATGTGACATGCTGATGAAATTATGCAAGATAATCTGTATGGACTGTCTTTCTGTCATGCATAATTTTTTTTTTTTTTTTTGCACCTAGTGAGTTTTCTGACCATTCTCCTAATGCTGTTATGCCATTATAGTTCCCCTCTCACCAGACTTCCTGATAACATTGTCAGCCAACCAGGCACAGCACATGATGGAAATTAATGCAGTGATGAATGATTCACTTAGATTCTAACCATTAATACTGATCCTGTATGAGTTTAGCTAAAAATCTGATGTTTTCGGTTGGCAAGGTTGAAATCGGTGGGACTGTATTGGAAGTATTCATTCATCTGTGAATTCTAAGTGCAGAGCTATGCTTAAAATGAGATAGGCTTAACCAAAGAATTTGAAGTGACTTCTTTCCCATAAGTGAAACTGCACTTGCACTTGCATTGCAACAACTCTTTATAGGTGTTACAGTATTACAAGTGATAACTGGAACTAACTTGTTTGTGGACGTCCCACAAACTATAAATGGATACAACATACAACATGTCATTCTTTAATAAATAAAAAATTGTTAAATTGTTGTGCGACTGCCGCCTGGGTGCTGAAGGGACAGCATCAGCCGAGTGGCCCCCATTGAAAAACAACATATGGAGGAAGCCCATGCGGAACAATGACAAATCTACAGCTGGCCAGCCCAGCCCTGAGAGTTCCAGCTGGGCGACCAAGTGCTCCTCCTGCTTCCAAGCACCAACTGCAAGTTCCTGGCCCACTGGCAAGGCCCCTACACAATCCTCGAGCCCTGTGCAGCCCAGTAAGCATCCAGGTACCCAGGTTTATCAACCTTAACCTGTTAAAAATGTGGATTGAGCCGGTCGCAGTGCTGTCTGCCTTTGTTAGTCTGTCCACAGAGTCCCCAAAGTGTGCCTTGGTCCAGAAGGGAGAAGACCTGACCCCCTCACAGCAGCAAGAGCTAACAGAGCTAGTGGACTAGTTTGTCGACGTCTTCTCCACGGTCCCAGGGATGACGCATCCGGTCCAGCACAAGATAAAAACCCAACCAGGAGTTGACAGATCATGACAGCAGCCTTACCGCGTCCCTGAACCCCTCCATCTCGTTATCGAGGAGGAAGTGAGCATGATGCTTAGGGACGGCATCATTGAGGAGTCTGCCAGCCCCTTGTCCAGCCCCATCAAGGTGGCCCCAAAGCACAACGGAAGCCTAAGACTGTGTAATGACTTCTGAAAGCTGAACCAGGTGTCAGACTTCGACAGCTATCCCCTCCCCCTCATGGATGACCTAGTGGAGCAATTGGGGAGACCTCAGTTCATCTCCACCTTAGACCTCACCAAAGGCTACTGGCAAGTGGCCCTTTGCCCCAGACGACAAGCCAAAGACGGCATTCAGCACCTTCAGTGGCCACTGGCAATAATGGGGTCTCCCCTTCGGGCTCCATGGAGCACCCGCGACATTCCAGCACCTGATGGACATCGTCCTACGCCCCTACAGACAGTTTGCAGAAGTTTACCTGGATGATGCCATGGTCGGACCACCTGCACCATCTTACGGAGGTCCTGGGGGAGCCATTTCCGCACCTCTGTTGTTGTGGAGAGTACGGGAGCACATGGCCATGGGAGAGGGTGCCAGAACCCCACATGGCTGGCCACCAACAACAGTGGCAGCAGCTCCTCACCATCCATGAGATGGGAGTATAAAAGGGCGCCACAGACACAGCGAGGTGAGTCAGTTTGGTCTGAATATGCCTGCTGATCTGTTTCTTTCCCTTGCACATATAGAGACCGAGCACAAAGCCAAAGACCATGCTCCCTACCAGCGTCTCGCCAAGAGTCTGCACCCTGACAGCTGAAGGAACCCCCAGGATCTCGCCTCGATACCGCTCACCCTTGCTTGCCGTGCCCCAACCCGGGACAACCGCGACGCCTCCGCTTCACACTGCTACCCCCTCCATCTCTTCTCACACCCCCACTCCACTAAACTAAATAAAAGAGCACTTCCTTTTTGCACTCCTGCCTCCTCTGTGTCTGTGTTCAACCTGCTACATTCTCGAGTTGCTACAACACCACAATAGTATAGTTGCTCTTTTCTGCTCTTAACAGGCTAACGAACCGGTTGGAAAACATTTTTTCATTTCATCAGCAATAACAATGTAATTCATTTCCTCTTTCGCTAGCTCATTCTTTTTAACGTATTCACACAAGCATTGAAAGCAGACTGTATTGAAGCAGAGCACAGCAAGTGAAATATTAATTGTGAAAGAACGAAAGGGTTTCACAGCCATCCTCTCACGACATACAGGTATGTCTCTGTTTCATTCACAAGCTAAAGATTCTAGAAATGTATTTCCAGCTAAAAGTTTTAGTATTTTAGAAAGATTTAACTGAGAATATTTACAAATATTTTGGACAAATTTACTTGTTTAATTTAGTGTAGAAAACTGGTGAATGGGTTTTTGTGTGTCATTTTCTCTTCTGTGTTACATATTGTATGTGAACATGTCATTACAAGAGGCAAAGGGCATTTTCCTTTTTTAAGCATTCAGTAACAATACATCTTTCACTACTGAAGTGTTAATGAGTTACATTATATGGTCAGACGTTGTCACAAAGTAGCTTCCATTGTCTTTTTCACCCTTTTTGATTGTCTTTTCACCCTCAGATCATACAAACAGCAACTTTACCCAAATGGATTTCCTATTAGGTTTTGCTATAGGCTTAGAGTTAAGCCTGGACCGCCATGGCCAAAAAGCTTATATCATGTATCATAGCACAACCCTTCGAAATGCACTCAGTATCATATGTAATGGTTTTGTCCGTTCAACTGAAGGCCTGCTGGGATCTGGCGTCTATGTGACCCGGAGTTTTCAGAAAGCTGCCGCCTACCCAAAACCTCTCCCACTGGGTGAAGAACAAGCAATTCTGCGACTCAGAGTGAGAGTAGGTAAAGTGATATGGATTGACCGTCAGCACCATCCACTCCAAAAGACATGGCACCAAAACGGATATGACACCGCTTGGGTTCCTCCTAATTGTGGAATGGTATCTAGCAGACTGGAGGAGAATTGTGTGTGGGATCCTAGGAGGATTGACGTTCTAGAAGTATTGAACAGTGATGGCACAACCAAGAACTTATCTAATTTTGGGCTCATGCCTGATCCCTTTGGGTATCCATGTCCACTACCTGTACCTCCAATGCTAGGTTACCCATGTCTACCACCTGGACCTCCCATGCTAGGTTTCCCATGTCCACCACCTGGACCTCCCATGCTAGGTTTCCCATGTCCACCACCTGGACCTCCCATACTAGGTTTCTCAAGTCCAGCACCTGGATTTCCTTCACCCACCTTTGGGTTTCCTCATCCAGGTCCTGTGCCTCCTCCATTTTGGTTTCCGTAGCCAAGTGTATTGAATAACCCATGTTTGGGTTATGTTACCTATGTTTCCAACCCCATACCTCTTTTGTACTACCCTTTGTAGGTGCTATGCCACTCCATTTTTGTTTCCAAAGCCAAGTGTTTGGGGAGAGACTGTGGGTTATATAACACATAACTGTTACATGGACAACTGTACAGCTGAAAACAGAGGTTTGCTTTTAATAAATGAAGGAGGTTCTCTGAATGGTATCAGGTTTGACTCGATTAATACTATATGAACTGTATACCACTCCATGGACTCCATGCCTATTATTCTGATTGCTTATTTATTTGGGAATCAACTTGTGATTAAATTGGCATTGTGCTAAAGGAGTTCTTTCTGGCAGAGACTATTTTCTGTAAAACTTTTTCTAAGATTATGTGTGGACTATGGTTAGACCTGCCTTTACAATAAATGAAATATAAACCAAACCTAAATTTTTCTAAAATTTCAATCAAAATGCTTAAAATTAAAAAAGATCAAAAAGATCAGTGATGCTGTAGTGGTAGATCCATAAACAAAAATCTTTTTAAAATCTATTTCTGAACATCAAAGGTTTTGAAGGCTTTATTACTCCTTCTTTTCCTGATCTTCTCTAAGAACCGGTATGTTTTGAAAGAATATCTAACATACCTTCAGAATGTTACCATAAAATTGAAACAGAAAGAATGGGTAGTAGTGAGACAAGCCAGTTAGTCTTGCTGTGTCATTTTGACGACATTTTGCCACCTCCCCAACACATTTCACAATTTTACTACCAGGAATGAATGAAAAACTCATTTAAAAAAAACTCACATAAGTGCTAAGTAAAGTGGAATATACATTGTATACGCCATTAAAATAAATAAACAGACAAACAAACAAACAAACACAGTCACAGAGAAATTCAGGTAGAAAGTTCCAGAGTCTTGCCACCATGGTGATGAACAACCTGACTCTCTTTGGAGAAAGACTGGTATGTAGTCCAACTAACTAACCTCCAGAGGATCTGAGGACACAAGGACAGTAAGGATGCATTTGGTGATGCAAGAGGGCTGAGACCATGAAAACAAATACAGTTCTGAAGGTGATATATGGCCATTTTGGTATGTGACTTGATATCTGATTCTGAACTTCCTTCCCTTAGATGTCCGAACAGCTGAGTCACTGGCAGTCTTCAAACGACGTCTAAAGACTTACCTCTTCATTAAGTACTTAAGTTAGCACTTGCACGCACGCACACACACACACACACACACACACACACAAAAAAAAACAGAGTCTTGGGCTGATGGTATTCCTAGTTTGTGACCTAGCAAGCCGGTATCAGGATGTATTTTTGATAGACTTCAAAGCACTATTGTAAGTCGCTCTGGATAAGGGCGTCTGCCAAATGCCGTAAATGTAAATGTAAATCTAGCTAGCAATGACTACAATATGATACCTACATTTTGAACTAGCTGAAAGGGTTTAACAAAGCACATCTTCCATGTCTAGGGACATTTTGGGATTTTGGATACTACAAATTTGGCACCTTGCAAATAAAACCATAGTTTTATCAGTGTTTCATTCAAGAAAGCTGGAACTCAAAGATAAACCATAGAGAAGAGTGAGAGGCTGGAACGTTATCACGTAACAATTTGAGAAACATCAGCATCAACATAACTAAGGATTTACAAAATTAGTATCACAAAATAAGACCAGAGTTTTTCCAGTAGTTTGTAAACAAGATTACTGATGTTACATTTTATTGTTACAATTTATTAGATCACAAAAGCTAATAGGCAGAACCACTCAAAACACCCAGGCAAAAATTGGGTGAAAAACAAGCAATTCTTCAGCTTGGAGAGCATACAGGTAGAGTAATGGAGATTAACTAGTAGGGTCATTTATTCCAAAAGTGCTGGCACAAGGCAGGAATCTACATTGCTTGGGTTCCTCCCACGATTTGGTTTTATGAAATAAAAAACAAGGAGTCACAAAGAAAGTGAGAAGACAACACTCTACAATAAAGGCATGAGCCATTAGCTTCTCTCTCCTGCCCAGCCCATCAAACCTTTAGGTAAATCGCACTGCTTATTTGTTTTATTGGCTCCCTGTGCCATTTTAGTATTCAGCCAAATACCTCTTACTGTAACTCAAGTGACTACTGCCTCAGTAGACTGCTGGAGGCAGAACACTTCTGCCTTCTATTGCCATACATACATACATACATACATACACCCACACACAACTTTGTTTTCCTGACTCCTTAATAATTTCAGCTATTCATCAAAACACACTATATCAGAAAACTGTCAACTGACGATGGGCTATTGAGCCGCTGCTACCTCAACACCCAAATAAATGCACATCGATTTATAGAAATTCATTTTGCATTTTCCAAAGCTGCATAATATAAGAGGCTGTCCTAATTCTTAGGCAAGATGGAAGGAGAGATTAAATTTCATGTCATACATAGGCATTAAGAAACTCTGATTCTCAGCTCTGAGTTTATCATCCTTTTTCAAAGCCTCTGTGAAAATGGAGAAAATATCCATCTGAAAAGGTGGATACCCCTACCCGCCCACCCCCAATTCTCTGTCCATTCAAAACACAAGTTTCATGGACATGCTCCTTCTTTATACAGGTATGTTTTTTCACAACCCAAAAATTCCAGAAATTTAGTATCTGAATACATAATACAGAAACATATTCTTAATAAGTGACAATATTTGCTTCATTAGTTTTTTGTATTAAGTCTATATTTATTTAACATGTCAGATTACATGGATGCATTTTAGACATCTTTTATTATTTTATTATTTTATTTTATTCTGTCAGTAACTTAAATTATATAGTAAATAGTCATCACCTAAGAATTTATTTGCCTTCGTTGTACATATCAAATCTGATAGATCATTTACTCACAAATTTAGACATTAATAGCTGGTGGACTTACATCAGGTATCATGGCACAACCTTTCAAAATGCTCCTGATATCAGAAACAATGGTTTCAATCCCTCTTATGATGTTCACCTCCCATGTTTGGAGGCTTATCCTCACCACTAGTACCTCCCATGTTTGGAGATCTATCCTCACCACTTGTACCTTCCATTTTGGAGGCCTATACAACTACCTCTTCCTCCCAGTTTTGGGTTATTCAGATGCCCTTCACCTATTCCTACTCCAAGCGCATACAGCTCCTCTTCAAATACCACATGCACATGCTATCCAACCTTCATTCTTAGCTCTATATTAACTTGTACTGAGTATGGGGAAATGCTGTGGGTTACATGAATTAAAAGCTATATATTTTGCATTGCATTGATTTTGCATTGAACTGCTCACTGTCAGTTGATTCATTTTTTTATCTAATAAGTTTTGCTACAAAGGTAGCTATGTAAAGTATTACAAGACTTTCCTGACAGAAAAATTCATCCTGGCAGAGCCTGTTTTCTGTAAACTCCTTTTTAAGGGTTTGTTTTAACTGTAATGTGTGTCTCAAATGAAATGCACACATGCACAACCTGTCTTTACATGAAATAAAATAAAAACACATTCTTCTTCAAGCCTCTTCTAAAAAGATTTATTTGCCTAAATCTATGTCTAATCAGTTTGGTCTTCAATTGTTCCAACCTGCACTGCAATGTTAATTATTGACGCTATGGTGATAGACTCTGAGATGCTTTCAATTCAATGCTTTCAATTATATTTTCTTTTCCTTATTTCTCTTCTGAGAGCTGGCCTGTTGACACAGCATATCAACCATACCTGCTGAGAAAGATATAGTAACAATGGGTAATAGTGGGACAAGGAATCTTAGCTTACTGTATCATCCTAAGGACATTTTGCCAGTAATATGATGTTAAGTGGCCTGAATATTCAAAAACCAGGAAACTGACCAACGCATTGGGACTCAAAAAGCTGCATCAATGATTGATGAATTGTTGTGTCTTACTATTTGACAATCAAATTAACTAATAAATAAAAATCAATAATAATTTGATCCAGATACATCATGTCCCATGGTTCAACTTCCTTCCTTCCATGCATCCTTCTTTTCTCTTAAGATAAAAATCAAGTAATATGATCAGTCATCATAAACAAAACCTGACCAGAGAGGAAAACAAAATCAAAGATGAAGTATTTTCTACATGAGTATTTCTATATTAAGTATTTTTAACAGTAGGAACACTGTTGAAGTGAAGAAAATGTGTTTTATTGAAACAAGGGATATGCTGACATCAGCTACAGAAGAAAACATGTTATAGAGGTATAGGCAAATAAAAATACATTATTCAGAATGAACAGATAATGTGTTCTAAACAGATACAAATACAAACAGGAGGTGTATACTATACCTTTTTTATTGTTTATCATCCATGGATTTGTCTCTTATCAGTATACCTACTATATTTCTATACAAACTGAAAAAAAAAGAAATATTTATATTTATAGAGGAACCACTCCATACAGCCCACACAGACCAAGGCAGGATAATATCTCTGCTGGGTTCTCCAAAAATAACTGAAATAATTTTAAGTAATGATCATTTTCTATCATTATTAAAATAACATCTTACTGAAAATCATACTGGTACAGTATTATAATGAAATGCCACTTAAAGGATCCCATTTTGACTCGCATGTTATAGCACTGCATCCCAGCCTCACAGTAAATTCTGAAAGTGTGTCCAGCAAACTTTTTTGATCTTTCTAGAATGTAACAAACCCAAAGTTAAGGCAAATCTAATAAAACATTATTAGATGGCTATTGTTGTCAACTGTAATCAATAATTAATATTTAGCTCACTTACTCTGTCACATTGGATATAGAAAACTAGACAGAAAGCTTCACAGGGTGATTGGTTATGAACTTGAGTGATGTAGCTGAGGTTGAGGAACTGTAGAAGAACTTTGATATTTGTTGTTATATTTTGTGAATGAAAATTACTTCTTATTCCAGTAGCCCTATGGTTTTTCTGTGTTTTTAAGTGCTTCCAGAAGCATAGTGGCAGGGTTTAATTAAGAAAAAAAAAAACTAAAAAAAAAAACAACTATAGACAGTACTTAGAACTTAATTTGTGTCCCCCTCCCCTATATAGTTATATACCACTATGTTTTTCATAAAAGGGTCAGTAGGTTCCCTGACTATAATCCCATATGTTTGCATCCCAGATACTTCTCACCCCTGTTTTACCCAATCAATTCAATACCCATGGACTCATCAAACAATTAAATTGTCCCTTTATTAAAAAAGAAAGCAGCCAATTAAAATTGAATATCACATGTAAATCCATTTTAAACGTCGGTAAGATCTCAAATATCAAATATATTTTTTAATTTTCCATTGTACATTTTCTTTCAAAATGTAAGGAAGTACCAAACATGGCTGTTTTCTCATTAGAATGGATTTAAATTGTGGCTTAAAAAGCAGATATTTCTTGATTAATTTAAGGTGCTTTGTGTGAAGATATATGAAATTATTCCTGAAAAAAAAAACATGAAATCAGCAGTATTTCTACCATAGCCATGTATCAATAAGTTAAATAAAACCAAACAAAGGCCATAGCTTCATTTAATGTTCACATCAATCATCAAAATGGGGAAAAACTGTGATCTATGTGCCTTTGACCATGGCATGGTTGTTGCTGACAGATGGGCTGGTTGGATTATTTCAGAAAAAATGGATGATCGCTTGGAATTTTCTTGTACAACAGTCTCTAGAGTTTAAAGAGAATGGTGCAAAAAGCAACTTTTTAGGGCCTTTTGGTCTTTTTCCAACTTTCAACCGTTCAGTTACTGTAGCCTCAGTGTCCTGTTCTTGGCTGACAGGAGTTTAACCCAGTGTGGTCTTCTGCAGTTATAGCCCATCTGCCTCAAAGTTCAGAGCACTGCGCATTCTGCATTATGCTTTTCTGCTTACAATGGTTGTAAAGATTGGTTAATTGAATTACTGTAGCCTTTCTGTCAGCTCGAACCAATCTAGCCATTCTCCTCTGGCCTCTCCCTCTTTTTGTACATTTCAGTGTAAACTCTAGAGACTGTTGTGTGTGAAAATCCCAGAAGATTAACAGTTTCTGAAACACTCAAACTCAAATATCTTGCACCAGCAGCCATACAGTATATGGGCATATTTATGTTGTATGGGAAAAAATTTGCTAAAGTGAAAGTGAAACCATTTCTTCATTGTTTTTCCAGAATCTGAACAAAATGTTGTAATACAGTAGGTATGTATGTGTAATATTTTGCATATTTGTATGAGTAATTTTCTGGCATCATGTCTTCAGTGGAAGACCTGTCAAGATCTGATGGATTGTCCTGATAACAGGTCTATCTTTGTATAACCACTTTCTGTCTTAAAGTGCTGGCCTTGTGTCAAAACAAGCTAAATCAGCTTGGGCGTACTGAACCACACCCAAGACCTTTACTAGTTACTACGAGGCTGTCACTGTTCAGCTTTATACTAGCAAAGACTAAGCATAATACAAAGCACATTGATCCTGAAAATCACCATAAAATATCTGAAAAAGTCTGCATACATAATACAGCCTACACCTTTGTATATTGCTTTTATATAACAGTTCTATAAGCAAGAAATTAATATCGAGTAAGTGACTTGGCTAGCTAGCTCACAATAATTTGTACATTCCCATTAAAGGTGCTTCCAGTGAAATTCACGTCCCTTCTTACTTTTCATCTTCATCTGACTAACTTTCATATTTTAGGTCAAAATGTAACATTTCTGAAAAGTATTTTTGCCCATGTCCTCTGATGATGTCGCTAACACTACTGTAGCAATGTAGGAAGTGGAATTTTATGTAGTGAACACAGACGAGTGGAGTGATACAAACAGTGAAATATCCCAGTGCGGTTATACTAAATATAAACACTCTTGGATCGCCGCTCGACCAATCAAATTAGTGGACTGCAATTAACTGTTAAATTAAATTTTTACATATGTCAGAACAGTCCTTCTAATATATAATTCACTGCACATAGAAAAGGCCTGTGTCCTTACAAACTGTTCTAATGTCTTTGACAAGACTGATAATAAAGCAGCAATTCAGCACTGACTGAGGATTTTGGGTAATAAAACTAAAATCTTCAGTTGCATAACTACACATAAGACCCTGAGGAAATCATCTACAGCAGCATCTGGCAAAGAAGTAAGCTGCAGATCTATGTTTGCATTATGAAAAGATAATCCATTATCCATTTGGGCTCATATATAAACTAATTAGCAATATTGCTTCCTATATTTGCATTTGCATAGGACTTTAAATTGCATCTTGCTTTCAGTTCATCGTAAATGGCAGCATTGTTATGGCTATTCATGCTCAAAAGCGTAATCTAATTATCATGGAAGATATCAAGAGATGGAAGAGACAGTAAAAGGCTGACTGCTCGATAACAGCATCCTTGTTTTGGAATATTCCGTGTGTGTGTGTGTGTGTGTGTAGACAGTGTTCTGTGACAAGTACAATGGTATGGATAACACATTTACAGCTATATGCTTTGAAAAAGGGATTCCTCAAGGGTTAGGGGTTCTAGGGTTCCAAGAGGATTTAACCTTAAAACCTTCTCAGAAGGGGAAACCCTGTTTGTAGGTTCATACAGTATATAGAAGCTTTAAGTGTTCTCTCAGAGGGACTAACCAAAGAACCCTTAATTGTACTAAATAAAACCTTTGTTGTAAGACTATGCCATTATAGGTGGCCTATAGTAACTCCTGAGACACACACAAAAACACTTAAAATATATATATATTTATATATATACCACAAAGTCTTACCACAAAGCCTTGTTAAGAGTGGTCAATTTGTCCAAAAAGAGATTAGGGGTATAGTTAAACTTAAATACCTATTTTTACCTCAGAAAAGAAGCCTAGTTAGCTTAGCTAGCAAGGTTCTTTCACCCCAAATGTTATAAAATGTTCAAAAACCAGCGGTTTCTGGTATAGCAATATTTAAAATCATGTTTTACCTCAGGAAAGAAGCCTAGTAAGCTTAGCTAGCAAGGTTCTTTCACCTCAAATGTTATAAAATGTTCAAAAAACAGATTTTGTTTGGTATAGCAATATTTAAAATCATGTTTTGAGCTCAGGGAAGAAGCCTAGATAGCTTAGCTGGTAAGCTTATATCTCTCCAAATGTTATTAAATTTTCGAACAACAGAGAGTTTGGGGTAGAGGTAAATATTTCACCTGTTTTACCTCAGGAAAGAAGCCTAGTTAGCTTAGCCAGCAAGGTGTTTTCTCCCTAAATGTTATTAAATTATCAAACAGATATGTTGATTTAGATAAATCTAAATACATGTTTTGCCTCAAGAAATAAGCCTACTTAGCTTAGCTCCGCAAATGTTAGCAAATTGGTCAGGAACTGTCCCCATTTCCTAAGTAAATCTAATCTCATTCTTGTGAGCAATATCATCTTTGACCCTAACTCAACAGACATCAGATAGAAACATTAGATAGTTTTTCAATTTTTGAAAACATTGCTCCAAAAAAGTGTATTGTTGTTACAGTGTTTAAAAGTTGCTTCCACATCAGACTGATAAAAATAGCGTGTGGAAGTATGTACACATAGGGTGCAGATAGCCAATGAGATGGTACCTGGAAAGGTTGTGGCCAGATAAGATTTTTTTTTTTTGCTTTTGGATGAAGAGTAGCCTCTAACCTACTGCTAGCCACCGGAAATTAAACATCCAGATTAACATAAATACACATCAATAGGGGTGTAATAAGATACAATATGGTGATGTCTCAATATGATATATTTTCAATACAGCAAAAATAAGCATTGCCTGAATATGTGTCTTAGGTGTCCATTTTCATCTGATTAAAACATTCAACATTCTAAAACTACAATTATTGAAACTTAATAATGACAGTGTTTGTGTGTTCCATTCATTTACTATTCTTAGCAGCATATAATGAAACAACAGCAACAGAAGGGTGATGGCTGACATGTTTGTGGTATTAGCGCCAGCGTATTGTACTCAAATTTGTACACTGTAATGTTTCCACCACTCACTGGAAGCCAGCATTTTAACTTACTGGGAAGCCAAAGCACTCCCATACACCAGACCTTAAAGATTTGGTGGAATATTCCAGTTCCTGCTTGTAGCTGACCATAGTCACTGCTGCTTTTGTTGAGATAAGAAAGGAAGCTGGTGTACTGGCTTGTGAAAAACTGTGTGCTTTGGAGAAATATGGAAATTTTCAAACCACTATACCCTCTATGCATTCAAGATAAAAATGAAGTGACTTTATTACACCTCATGTAATATGAGAGGTATTTTATGGTGAATAGTCTACTTTATTATGCAGTCTGTTGAATGTATTGTTTGATACACAATGAGAGCATTAAATCAAACAATATGATACCATAGGATACGGTATGATACAATGCAGCGGATCGAAAAACATTAAGTTTCAAGTTTCGAATCAATTAGCAAATCCAACTGACCAAATATATAAATAAGCTGAAAAGGGCAGATTTCCAAGCACCAGCATGTGCCTCAAGTCTATAAAATTAAGCCTTCCTCTCAACTCACATAATCTATTTGTTCTCCTCTTTGTTTATGACTGTGCACAGCCTCCACTGCATTTAGCCATGTGCAGTTGCTCCTAAGCCATTAGGCACAGATTGCAAGCTGCTTACTGGAAAAACTCAAGATTTATTCACACACTCAGTAAACAATTCAAAACCTCATGATAATGTGAATTTGTGTCTGGTGGCCTTGCTTGAAGTTATGCAATAATTTAATAATAGATATCTTTAATTTAATCTTGGACTGAAATAAAGCTAGAGAAAAATGCTGCGTGAAAAGGGCTGTTTGAAAAACAAGAAGCCTTTAATTACCGGCTAAACTCCAGCAATTTTTCTAGCACTGTGGCCAGCGCCTGATCACGCTACACATCATTAGCCTGGAATGTAAGGGACATTCTCATTAGGAAAACAGCTAAGTAGAAGCATTTATTGTTTAGCATTAATCGTTCAAAATGTTCTTCTCTATACTAGTTGTGGAAAAATGATTTATATCAGCTATTTATATAGCTGATTTATATCCATCCAAACGAGGAGAATGCATCAGAGCTACAGTTGCTACTACCATCGCTGAGGAAAAAGTGTAACAGCAAAGTAATGACACCTGCTTTAGATGCTGGCATCAGAAGAGACACTATATTCTGTGAAACTGTGGGCGCTTTTAGTCCGCTACAGTCCAAGTTTTAATCAGAGAGAATTTTATACTTTTGGATTGTTTATTAGTTCTATCTGTTTTGGTATAGCAGTGCTAAATTTACACAGATTAGAACAGATGTTACAGGGAAGGGGCGTGGCATAGAATTCTTCCATTCATAATGGACAATAAACAACCCTTTTACACATGCATGTAAAAATCATGGAAATTAGCTAAACATCCAGCACGCCACACAGTGATATAGCTCCAGGGTCATCAGTTCAATCCTGAGTCTGGGTATCCTATCGGTTTCCTCTCACGTCCCAAACACATGCCAGTAGACGGATGGGCTATGCAGAATTGCCCGCAGGTTTGACTATATGCATGACTATATGCATTATTGCCCTGAAATACCCTGGTGCGTATCCCTATCTTGCACCCAGTGTTTCCGCTGCAGCCCTGACCAAGAAATAGCGCTTGCTGAAGATGAAAGAATAAACTGAAACCAGAATTTTTTTAATTACCCCAGATATCCAAAATATTCCGTGCTTTTGCTACAGTCCGGATCACTCCGCTGCCACTCATTTTGCATCCCACATGTCAGCCCACAGCTCACAATTCAAAAAAACACCACCTGCAACCCAAAATATACAGCATTCACTTCTCGTAGTTGAGCTGAATCACACTTGGGTTCACTCAGAAACTGATCAAGTGACCGTGTTTTAGTCCATATTGAGAGAAATTGCCACGGAGGTGGTGTCGGTGAAGCAGCGCCACCTACATTCAGGACTGTGTGTGGGTTGACACAGTCACGAACTGTTAGTGTTAACGTTTGCACCCTGTACTGCAGACTATGATTGCATTTCAGGATGTCACCAAAGCTTTCAGATTTTTCCCAAAGCCTGACATTTATTCATAGTTTACCATGCTAAAAATTTTTATAGGGTGGAGGATTGTGTTAAATTGGTGTGTTAACGTTTATTTGTAGCTTGTATTTGTAGCTTGGTTTTTCTTGTTGCACTTAAAAAAAAAAAAAAAGGTTATGTTGTTCATCGTCGCCGGATCATCGTCACATGTGCAGAGCTATATTAATAATATTACATTTTATTTCAATATCAGTTTCTCAGTTACTCCAAGCACTTAACACAGTGGTCCAAGCATTTAATGTCATCATTTTCCACACTACAGCATTATTAATAACATCTATACTTTAGACTATTTTTCAACACATGCTCTGTTTCCTTCTCATTTGGATAATAACACACAGTATCTATCATTTGGATAATAACTTCAGATCAGTACACTTTCCTTTTCTATCCCACGTTTTCCTGGATTAATGGCAGGTACTTGTTTTAAAGAGGGTCTTGATGCTGTAGAAAACCTCCTGCCCTGAGAGGTAATTTCAATAATCTGAATGGGCCATCTAGAAAATCAAGATAAGCACCTGCACAGCAGTCTGAATATAGATAACTTCCACTGTATATCTACTGAATATCTTTTGAACTTACATTGCAAACTGTCCATAACCAGTGAACAAAAGATAATCAAAAAGATAATAAGTTCTGGTCGTGGTTTAAGAGGAGGACTAAGGCAATGTGACTTGCACAAATGGCAACATACACTATATGGTCAAAAGTTTGTGGACACCTGACCATCACACCCATATGTGAGTCCCCCCCAAACTATTGCCATAAAGTTGGAAGCACAAAATTGTACAGGATGTCTTCGTATGCTGTAGCATTACAATTTCCTTTCAGTGGAACTAAGAGGCTCAAACCTGTTCCAGCATGACAGTGTCCCTGTGCACAAAGCAACCCCCTTGAAGACATGGTTTGCCAAGGTTGGAGTGGAAGAACCCTGAACTCAACCCCACTGAACACAAACTACACCCCAGGGTTCCTTGCCCGATATCAATGCCTGATCTCACTAATGCTCTTGTGGCTGAATGGCCACCAATAACTGAATGGCCACCCATAGCCACACTCCAAAATCTAGTGGAAAGTCTTCCCAGAAGAGTGGAGGTTACTAAACTGCAACCAAACTGCATGCTCAACAAGCACATACGGATGTGATGGTCATGTGTCCTCATACTTTTGGTCATATGGTGCACCTCTCACACTTATATTCCAGAAACCAACAGGAATAGCAATGTATTTGTTTCTGAGACAATATAGAATAATGTTAACTGGATGGAGGCCAAGTGTGAGTCTCTTACTGAACACCAGTAGTGATCATCAGTGAGCCTGAGAGGCAGGGAATCCCATTTTACACGCCTGAGTGTAATGCAAAATTCTCCATCATTCAATTCCCACATCTCTTCACTCCATCTAATCCCTGAGCCATGAAATGCACACACATTCTCTCACTCTCTCTCTTCTCATTTCCATTATACGCACACTTCTTATCTCACACACAAGCACAAACACTACTGCCCCTCTTTCTTTTACAAACTTGTTCTTGCTGTAGAGGACTCGGGATGATTATCAGCACACACGTACTGTACGTATTGCTCTTCTCTCTCCCTTAAGTGACTTTACACGATTTCCAAATATGTCCAGCTCAACCAGTATGACATTATTATTCTGGTTGCAGAGAAAATGAAAAAATAGAAGAAGAAACCACACACACACACACAAGTATTGACAAGTAAAGGGCCATTGTGGGAGGCACAAAAGTACTCTATAACCCTACAAATTGGAAAGCACAGAAGAGGAAGAACGGAGAGAGAGAGAACGACAGAGAGAAAGAATGGAGGGATGGAGAAAGTGGGATCAGGAGATTGCTTTAGGAAGTGCAACTACTGCAAAATCTATTTAGTGGAGCAGAAGGAGAGGTGGAGTGGCCAGGAAGCCATATCCTTTTGATTAGGGCAGTCTCAAGCAGCGACGCACAAATAAGCTCTGTAATTTAACCCATTAAACTCTCAGGACCTGTTGATGCATTCAGACCTACCATCCTCTCTCATAACTACAAATGTTCTTATTAATTTCACTATAAATGGACCGTATTGAGAGTTGGCAAAGTCCAAAAATTATGTCAGTATTTACATGGAGAAATATTCAGTAATGGATTATGTGGCTGCTAGAGTGATGATCGTACAGATCATTAAAATGACATGCGTGTAGTTTGTGACTCCAAAGTTGCCAGATTTTTCCTGAGTAGAAACGACAGAAACAGGATTTTTCAATAGCATCTAAACCCAAGCACTTGCCTTTGAACCTGAAAAAAATCAGATGATAGAAAATGTGGACTGAAGAAGCAGACTGCATTTTTTTTTTACTTTGCTGTAGCACTGGATCCAGCACATCCTATTATTTAGCATTTTATTTCATTGGCTGATAGTTAATGTAGACAAAATATACCAAACTGATTTCATGAAAGCATGTGCTCTCCTATAAAGAAAACTTAATCAACATGTCCATCTGGTTAATGAAGAGTCCCCCCGCCCAGGTTCATCCAAGTTACAGACACAGAGCGTGTCTCTTCTGGCTAGCGCGTCCTAACACCACAAAACAGTGTTAAAAGAGGCAGCTAAAATCTCCAGCAGGCTCCCACAGATGGTGTGTAAAGCTCCAGCTCATTTCCTAAGGCAGTAGGAGCAGCAGCAGAATACATCATGCCACTTGCACTACGCCGCCTTCATCAACACAGCATGTTCTTTTGCCGAGTTCTTACAGGAACCTGTCCAAATCGCTCCATCTGAACTTGTCGCCTTAACGAATTTTAAATAAGAGAGCAAAAAAAAATCGCTGGCTGCTTTTACTCACTGCAACCACACTGCACAGGTGTGGTTAATAGATTGTGCGGATTTATGAGCAGAAGGCAACGTCCTTGACAATTCTGTTTGTAAATCTGAAAGAGCAAAATGCGTAGATTAGGCTAAAAATTAATTCACTCAAAATAACATTGAAAATCTTAGTTAAGGAGAGGAAAGGTAGACTGATAGAATAGGAAAAGGTAAGCAGATTGTATATCTTTCCATACGTTATATGAGTTCTGATTTACAAGTTTTCTGGGAAACTTTTAGATAGATCTTTCTGGATATCTAAATACATAATATATTTAAGCACTATGTGCTTGAATGGGCTTACGTTGCTTATGTGAATATTTTCCCCCATTTTCTCAACAGTTTGCTCACTTGCCAATTCCCACCCACCAGCCAGCTCTCCTCCATCCTACAACAACTACTAGCTGGGAAAAGAGAAGGCTAACACGTGCTTCCTTGAAGCCAGCCAACCTAATCTTTTCGAACTGCTGCTCGTGCTGCGTCACAGGGCAGCGGAGCACACCTGGTGGAAAGTGCTATCTACCCTCTTCCGCATACATAAACTAATACACGCCCATGATTGGCTAGGGTTGCTGTGATTGACCGGGGAGAGAGATTACTGTCGTCCCACCCCCATCCAGGGAGGACAGCCAATTTTTCTACCTTGGTTCCCAGTCAGGGATGGCTGTGGCTTCGCCCGGATTTTAACCCGCAATCTTCTGAGAAATCATGAGGAAGCCTTGCCAACATTTTTTTTAAACTATGGCTAAATCGTGTGTGAATCGCACAGAGACTGAAATGTCAGAAAATGTAAGTGAACATCTTGTAGTAGTGTCTCAATCAAAGGGACACCAGAAGCCTAGTTAGCACCATCAGTTAGTCTTTGTTATCGTCATCATGGTGTGGTTGCTCAGTAACTATATTCATGTGCTATAGGCATAGTGTTTGCTAATCTGATGTATGTAGCTGTTGCTGCTTTCATATGGAATGGGAGTAATCTTACTTACCGTATGAATTGATCAGCTGTTTTTATTTTTAAACAGTTTTGCGCCAATGGCTAATGCACAAGATGACTGAGCTCTGGTTTATTAGGAAAGCTTGCAGCATGCAAAAATAACATGAAAGCTGCAAACTGTGACTCTCATACCTATTTTTCTGGCCTTGAGTCATCTTCTTTTACCTCCCATAAAAATCACTAACACACCAAAAAGTCTGCAGTCTGCATTCAGATGAAATATCAACTCTTATATGCGCTACAGTCTCTTGAGACTAACAAATGACTGGGCGTGTAATCTTCCAGAGAAGAACAAAAGCAGCTCATTAAGAGCAATCCATGGAAGAGAGGACACCTGCTGATATTCACCACAACATCAACCCCAGCGTGGAGAATTACACTGGAGCTCCCCACCACCACCACCACCTCCACTTCCCTTTACTTCAGCCATAACTGCCTCATCAGGAGGAAGGAGAGAGAAACAGAAAGCAAACTGATCTTGTGGGAAGATCGAGTTGTATGAATCCTGAAAAGTATGAATCCTAGCCCCGCTCCTATCCTCAATCTTTATATCTTTTCATATAACTTGAGTCGTGCAATTTTATCTGAAGAAAGTGTTTGCAGAAAAACAAATACAGAGAGCAGAGAAGGAGATAATACACGTAGAGAGAGAAGGGGAAAGTGCTGGTGGAAATGCAAAACCATAAGAGAAGTGGTGTCATGAATCCATTCACTCTGTTTTGGTTCAATACAGTATTGATCAGGGTGTGAGCACAGCGAGTCCGACCTATTCTCTTATTAGCAAACATCTTACTGGAGGAGTATTAAAGCTCAGGGAATGACTAAATGAGCTGTGTGTTACCTCCTTATTTCACTGCATGCCTAATTACTTCATGAGCTGATTATACATTTCGAACAAAACGTTTTTAATTACTGTACTTATGAATATTTTGTTATATATCTTTCTTTAGACCACAGCAATGTTGATTTCTCAAATCTGATTGGTCAGAAGGTGTTGATAATTTTCTATAACAGCAGCTCTGACAGTTGTGCCAGCTGCAAGACAAATCATAGGCTTATATTAATACACTCATTCTAATACGTTATCATGTTTAAAATAACTGACGTACAGACTAGAATGATGTGTGTATTTCTCGATATGGTGAATGTTTTATGAAGAATGTTTATTTAGCATTTTCGGAAGGAGTCTCCACTGTCAGTGATTTGTAACAGTAGCAGAGGTAAAGCTGTTCGTTTTTCCAAAACAGTGAAAAGTCTTAAGGACTTTGCACTTCCAGTTTCTCAGTAACGTTTTCCTCTTATTAACTTCAAAACAGGCTGGTTAGAGAATGTTTATAGCTGCTAGCTGCTACGATTCGCAGCCGTCCCACAACGTTAAACGTAACCGTAATCCCATAAAGTTTACATTATCATCAGTAATGTATCATTCAGTTCATAAAGTATTATTCAGTTATCATTCTTTAATTAATAAAAAAAAATCGTTGTAATCGTCTGTGGTATATGAAAAACACTTTCTGTTATTGAAAAATAATCTTCAGGGTGGTAATGATGGGGCATCACACCACCTAGTCATTGATTATTTTCTTATAACAGCACATCATTTCATGATTCATTCCTTTCTTACTTAATTACAATTTCAAAAAGTACTTTAAATCAGATAGATTTGCCCATACACCATTGTTACCTACTGGAAGTATCATTCCTCCATTTGTAATTAGGAGAGAAAAAAATATTTTTGATTGTCCAATCAATAATTTTATTCGTTTACAAAAATGTCGTTGCAAAGACAAATACTTAATGATTTGGTTAATGGGTTTCTGGTCTGAAATTTCTTTCAATACTCAAGGAAAAATGATACTGATTCCAAACAGAAGAACACCACCAACACTACTGCGCATATCAACAAGCAGTCAACAGCGCAGTTTTTGTTTTGGAGGAGTCAGTTTTGGAGGAGGTGCCAGAAGCAGAGCAGTGTTTAACACCACATGTATCCTCCCGCACAGTAATTGTTCAATAGTTATCAGGCCCCTGTCCACATTGCTAAATCACTAACTGTAGCATAGCCACTGATGACAGGAGTGGATGCATCCAGTAATGGACTGCAGCTCCTGCTCCAGTCATCACTTCATGCTGTGACAGTATGGGCTGCAAACAGGGCGAAGGCTCGCTGCATGATGTCTGACACACTGACAGTCCCAATCTATTAATACGCAGTATAGATATCAATATCACAGTAAATTATGCCAGTGCACATGTTCCTGAGAGTACTGTCGATACACAAAAACACCTCCAGCCTTAGTCACAAGTTTGTCAACCAGACTTTTTCCATACCATCTTTAATTTGCTAAATATGGTTATTATGTTAGCAAAATTAAGTATTATGATACATACTGTGTATCATGACAAAGTATTTTTTTTTGCCATATCATCCATTTAAGTATATCAATAAGGTGAAGACTGCATGCAGTTTCTTCACTCCTTTCATCTTTTGACTCATCGCCTCCCGCTGTACATCTTAAACCTTTTGCACTTAAGCTGTTGCTACCTAATATATTACGCTGGCTTCTCCTTCTTGGTAAATAATAAAAAGAAAGACCCTTTTCTGTATCCTGCAGTTCGGTGCACACCCCTTTCCCTTTGCAGGAACAGCCGCTGCTCCCACTAAATCTGTTTATTGCTCTGAGGTGGCAGGATGATGTAAACCCTGGTGGATGGGCCGAATAAATCTGCCAGCCATTAGTGAAAGTGAGCCAGGACCCTCCCAAATGGAGGCAGTAACCATACAGGGATTTGCTCTGACGCAAGACTAACCCGTCACTGCTCGCTCCCCCAGGACGACTCTGCATCCCTGGCCCGTGACAGCTAACACTGGCTAACCTTGCTCTTTCCCAGTCAGCTCAAACAACCACTGGCTCTGGACGTTATGCACATATTATGACTCCTTTCATAAGTGTATAAGCCCTCCTTCCTGCTCCAACAGAACACACTACAGGCTTGTATTTTTGATAAGGAAGAACTGTATTCTTCAGAGATGATGAACTGTTCCAACTGATTCACCAGTTTCTCAACAAAATTCTTATCAAACATGTTAAAGGTTCAGTTTGAAATTTCTAAACGTGCTTCTACACCTATTATGCAGATTATTATTATTATAACCTAGGTGAGCTGATATACATATGAGGACAAGGCAGGTGGAGGGGTTCTGTGCATTTTGAGGTTTTCCTCAGTGTTTGAAAAGCAGTGTTGTGATTTAAAGATGCTATTTGTAATTTTTAAAAATGGTCCTAGACTTATAATAATATATACTTTCACAGACACAGCAGAAGAGATGTTGTTCCCAATGTTGCCTTGCAACACATCTGGCTAGTTCCTTTGTTTCAGGCTTGTTTAATATTTCTGGACAGGAAATTAGCCCCACCCCAGATGGAACAGAGATATTCAGCTCCACCTCTTTTACTTTCAAAGGGGATGTGGTCAGTTTTGGGGAAGGAGAAGTCTTGGCAACATTTTCAATTTTGCAATTCACCTTACAGCTAGCAGAGGGCTCTAGAGATTACACACCACTCCTTTAATGAGTAATCTCTTGATGCAAAAGTAAGCAGTGACAGGCTGCATGAGCGTTCTTTTAAAGTGCTGACACAATCATATTAGAATGGCACTGTGTCACTGTATCACTGAGCATAAAGTTAGGAAATCTGTAGACTCACCCCGTCAGCACAACGACGAAATCCATTACATTCCAGCCGTTACGGAGGTAGGAGCCTTTATGAAAAGCAAAGCCAAGTGCAATGATCTTAATCCCAGCCTCAAAGCAAAATATGCCAATGAAGTAGGGCTCTGTGTCATCCTGTGAGAAAGAAATGAAACATCAAGAGGGGAAATAGAATAATGAGAGAGTCAAGGGGAGATGAAACTAAGGGTCTCATACTATGACAATTGTGAATGAAAAATCAACAATATTCTCTGGGTTGCTAAACAGATAAACAATGCAATCTTACTTCTGAGAATTCAAACTTACCACACTAACACTGGATCTCATTTATAAGCCTTTTATTAAAGTGTATAATAAATAGTGTTTCCATGAGCTAAACTGAACTAAAACTGTTACCAAAAAATTTTCTTTTAAACTCATATGTTGCTGATACAATCAACTCTAAATTAGCAAGCGCAGCCGACACCCACAGAACTCCATAAAGGAAACTATAACGCTCCATAAAGCTCACAGAGGTAAAATTGACAAAAAATGAGGACTCAAAGGTACAAGAGCAACTCCTAAGTGTGGCGTGAGCCATAACTCTTCCAATAATGCAGTTCATCCATTGCAGCGAGTCAACTACCATAGACATACAGTAACTCCTCTTTCTTTTACAGGGTGCCATTTCTTATGGATTTGTTTTTGACTGCATTCTCAAGTCATTAATATGAAATGACTGAGTTTCACAAATTTTTTACTAAATGCATTTGTGAAATTGAAATAAATTAACTATTTCAACTTGACAACATAATCTGTATACAAAATTGCAGTAACTCATCACCAGTTCACATTTGTGAGTGTCCTTACGCATAAATTTACACAAACTCAGCAGCTCTCGTAGGTTTTTCCAAACAAACTAGATAGTCATGAATACCACACTTCTTGTGTAACTGCTCCTGTGAACGATTTCCAAATAGATTTATTTGTATACAGTTTGATAAATGAGGACCAATGTCTCAGAACAGCAACAATGAAAAATGATCAATGCTGATATTTTCAGTAACAAATCTTTTATAATAATTAATATGCTAATCCATGCTACAACTGAATGATTCAAACCCGGAGCATTGAGCAACACAAAGTTTAATTTGATATCGTTCCTTATAATAAACCATTAGTCAGACGCTCGCCCAGCTGAACTGGTTTAGCATTTTGTGAAGGTAGATGCAAGGCCCGTTGACTGAATAAGTGACATCTTGTTTTCATAAATGCCTTGCCTTTGGTGACTGAGACCCCCTCCTGAGCAACACGGCTCTGAGCATTTACCCCTTTTAATGACATGACATTATGGGAGCGTTTACAAGGCAGGCTGAAGATGAGGTGTGGATTTAAATACGGGGGGTGTGAAAGGGAGTTTGATCCTGGTCGATTTACAAAGCAGCACTGTGGAGAGCCTTGCAGCTACACGACACACACACACACACACACTCCATCCCTCCTGAGGTGATTCTCACAAGGGGGGATTTCAAAAGTGTTAACCGGGGCACAGACATGCACTGCTGCAGGAGACTTGGATAATCATTAAGCTTTTCTTTTTATATGAATTAGGCATTATTAATTTTTTTATGGTGTGTCTATTTGCATCCGATTAAAGTTAGCATTGACCCAGAAAGAGCAGTTATTTGCACTCTTAAACACGCAAACTAGCTAACCTTAGGCTAACTATTATGTAATTAAAACCAGCTAGATAAGCTAGAAATTCAGCTCAATTTCAAGCTAATTTATATTGTGTAACTAAAACCAGTAGTTAATTGTCTAGCAAGCTAGCTAAAATTGTAGCCAAGTGTGCTAGCAAGTGTTAGCTTCTGTGATCTCAGATTCATGTCTATCAGGGGACTAAATTGGGTGCAAATTATATACTTTTTTACAAATAGCTTTTGCCATATTTTTATCTAAGGACGGAAACTATTAGAGGATACTTTTAAGTTTTGAGTTTAGTTATGATTTAAATAGTCTATTGCAAACAGCTCTAAAACGTATCATATTGAGTGAGGGGATGTTTAAACGTATATTTCATACATAGGATCACTGGTTAGAGTTATTAAAAGGTTAGGAAAAGTCAGTAAGACCATGTACAGAAACAGTGAAACACTCACCAGTCGCTCGGACATCGGGGTTTTATCATCCGCAGGTAAATGCTGCTCCAAGGCCAAGACAATGCAGTTGGCAATGATGGTGGCGAGGATCATGTACTCAAATGGAGTGAGTCAGTCAAGAAAATAACACATGGCTTGAATACATATGCAGGTAGCAAGGAGTTTTTGAGAAAGAAAACATAAAAACCTCTGTTCACTATTAATACATGCTCGATTTAAGCAATGTAGTGACTATATATCAGTGTTATGGTCATTATTATGATTTTTCTATTCAGACGATATGTAGGATATCTGCTTTATGTCAATTATGTTCCTTGCAGAGCCATTTCCATTATCACAGAGTCATTAGACATGGTTCACATGGCTCTCCAACAGCCTTAACTCTCCATTTGTAGATTCAATAACTGAGAGGTGACTGTGTTAATGGTTGTGTCTGTTCGGTCCACCCAAGTGTCTATGGTAGGGATGGAAGATATGACAACATGAGACTGATATCGCAATATTTTATAATACATCTCATAGGTATTGCCATGTGTGAGTGCTTTTAAAACTCCACTGTTACATTTTAACAAGTACTTGATTGGATGGTAAAATCTATTTTTGTAACAGTTGTTTTTTCACCCTTCTTTTTGTAATAAAACACAATAATACATTCTTATGACACTCAAAGAATAAAGGCTGAGAAATCGCCAAGACCCTGTGGCTAATCCTGACAGTTTTCTTTTAGTTGTATTCTAAAAGAATGTGAATGTGGTGTGTGTACTAATAGAATTATATAGTACTGATAGTGGTTTTTTTGTTTTTTAATTTAAAAAACATTTTTTGTCATTTTTGGATTATAAAATCTTTCATAGAATAGAGAAACATCTTATAGAACTTATAGAATTTAATATAGCATTTTTTTAGCAAAGCATCAGCAAAACTTAATATAATTTCATAAATATAGGAAAGTTGTTTAAAAAAAAAAAAGTATGAGCACCAACCCCGCCCCTTCGACTTTTATGACTTTTAACACAAACTAAAATGTGAGAAGCATGAAACCATGTTTTTTTGGTCATTTTAACATGAAATGCATGACTGATGAATGTTTTCCCTTAATGCAAATATTTGAATAAGACCCACTAAAAATGTCCCTCTTATATAATATTCCTAATAAACTAAAAGGCTGTGACTAGCCTACATTTCTGAGCATGCGCACTAAAGAGATGGCCATGTGAATTGCCCGTGTGCCACCCACGTTAAAAATGGTGCCAGTGTTGGTTTTTATTGGCAATTGCTTTTGCAACTTCCTTGCATTTCTGGCCACATGGAATGAGAGTCAGTTTCAACACCTTGGAAAGCTCCAGATTGGAAACAAGCGCCAAATGAAGACAAAAGATTACATAAGAGACAGTTACTACGAATCTTTACCAAAATCATTTAAATCTGAAGTTCTTCAGCACCATTCTGATAAATTATATAGAAACTGCACTACTGATTCACAATCATTCGTCTGGTCACTATAGAGTTTTATAAAATACTCCAGATTGACAAGCTGTTGTCTCTTCCTACATGAAACATGGCCAGGCAGCAGGACGGAGAGTAGCTGCGATGTCTTGGTGCGATTAATAGCTGCATTTTAGGCACTCATTGCTGCTGTTCCCATGGGGAAATGTGAGCGGGTAATTTGGGCAGCCTAATGCGAGAGCTGCTGTGGTTGCTAGGAGCGACTGAGAGGCTCGCAGCATCCAAAAGGATCAATAGCGCATCGGCTGAAGAAGGAATATGGAGACATATGTGGAAAGGACTATACAGGAGACAGGGGCGCAAGAGGAACCACAGAAACCTCGTGTTGCGTTTAGCTCTCGTATGTCTGAAAGTGTACGACTACAAATGGCGGTGTTCAGCATATGCATCTGTGTTTGGTCAGAGATAAACACAGTGCTGCTGCTTTCCACTGATCTACTGACCCATTCTTTTGCACCTGCTTAATTCAGTTTAATCTACACAGTCAGCTCACGCTGGACCATTTTCTACTCAGAGCTTTGGAATTATCCTCTTTTCATTTCTACTTCTGTTGCTACTTCTCTCCTACTGCTTCTTCTCTTGCTATTTGTTAGGGGTTTTTGAGACATTTGGGGTGTGGCCACCTTTGAAATAACCCTCAGCACCCAAAATGCACCCGCGTCTCTTACTTCTATGCTAATCATGCAGATGTAATGAATTACATCTACCTTGTGTTGATTTAAATCACCTTTATGTGATGCAGGGATTAACTATATAGCTGTAGAGAGATTTTTTTTTTTGAGGGGAATTCGTTTTGCACCAAGAAACAATCGGATGTTCTGTTGTCCTTTATGTAATTACTTAGGTGGTGCCACCGCTTTGCCACCTCATGTCTAAAAAAAAAAACGGAACATCGCTGCTTTTAAATCATTGTCATCACATACAGAGTGATGTTTCGGCAATAATGAAGGGCTTGCTACCACCTTCTACAATTAAGTGTGCCAAGAATTTTTGGGTTAATCCTCACTAACCACAATTTTCATTCCAGGTGGTCCCTGTTTACTCTTGACCCCCCACCGCCTTTTTTTAAGCACCTCTAATCCTCTTAGAAAGAAGTTTCCTCAAGGGATTGGATAGATAAAAGTTCTTCCTTTCTACCCAAAGTGACTTACACCTCAGACTGGATACAGCCGAGCAGGGAAGAGGACCCACTGGTAGCTCAGTGGTGCTGGGATTTGAACTTACAACCTGCTGATCAGTAGCCCAAAGCCTTAACCACTCCTCAGCCATCACTATTTTCTGAATAGAGTGCAACTTTGAACTCTTTCTGATCAGGAAACCTTTTAGGATGTACTTTCTAGGTCCTTTTTGGTGCACCTGTAGGGTTTAGTAACACTTGCACCCGTGTCATTAATAAAAGACAAAAGTAAGAATGCAAAAAACAAATAAACAAACAAACAAACAAACAGGTTTTGTTATTTACACGTGCTCATTAAAGAGCCATGCGACATGCGTAAAAGGACGCGCGTAAAGGATATGGCCACTCAGTGACTCTCTTGGCGTACTTCCGAATCACGTTATCCTCGCTAAAGATGAAGAGAGAGCGGTTGACGGTGAGGCAGTTCTGCTTGACAGGGATGGGGTTGTAGATGGCCATGGTGCGGGCTCGCTGGGCCATGGTCTGTTTATAGATCCTGTGGGCGCCCGGGGGACCCTGCTGCCGGCTCGGCCCTCGGCCCGCACCCGACGGAGAGCCGCCTCCATACCGGACCGGCAGGTCATCTTCGAAACGGGCCATTCTAGATACGCACAGGTCTGACCGCAGGAATGAGACTCGGTATCAGACTGGGCATGCAGCAGGAGCATCACAACGCGCGGTGTAGTCCCAGCCACGAGGTTGCATCAGGATGAGGTACAGCATCCGACAGAGCAGCCCATTCAGCAAGCATCAGTCAGGAGAGACGAGGGAGGAAAAGGCCCTGGTATTATTCCGCCCAAAACACCGCTGTGCGCATCTCTTCACTTACATCCATACACCCCCCCCCAAAAAAAAAGCAAAAAAAAAAACAAAAAAAAAAAGCAAGAGTGTACAGATGCGGTACAGATGCGTCTGAAGTTTATCTTCGCGTGTTGCACGATGCTTTCACAAAGATGCTCTTGGTGTTCATTTCTCTCAAGCTCAACCTGGTGTCAAACAGAAGAAAAGCAAGCACACACGTCTCCTGTTGTGTTACTGTGTTGTTGCAGGCGAGCCCAGTCGACACCTCTGATTTTCTGTTTTTTGTTTTTTTTTAGGATCCCGTTTCCATACTGTTTGGAGATGCTTGGAGATGGGTGGAGAGGGCTCTTCAGGTTCCGACTTCTATCTTTCCTCCCAGGATTGATGCTCCAGTGCTGCAGCATGCACGCTGCAAAACCACCCAAACCTGATTTATACGGGAAAATGATATGAATAACAGAGAGCGACACTTTCAGCTCTGGCTGGGAAAAAACTGGAGCTCGCTGATGCAGCCGCTGCTGTTTCCCGAGCGGGTCACGTGACACCACGGCAGCGCGTCAGTGGCCCCGCCTGCGTTACAGTCTCCATGGCACCGGGAGTGGGAGGGGGACTGGGAGGGGGACGGGGTGGGGGACGGGGTGGGGGTGTTTATGGGGACACACGGAAGCCGAAGTCCAAACGAGTTCCCAGTGGACATCTAGAGCACTAGATAGGCTGCGGAAGTCATTAACTCATACACTATGCAGTGCACTTACACAGGGAGTGAGAAGTCATTGGGATTGCACTGCTGATAGTGGGAGAGGGTCTCAGTTTCAGGGTAAAACAAGTGATTGATAGAGGGATGAAGAGAGGAAATGTGCTTTATTAGCTCCATGTTTTCTCAGGACAGTGTCCCTGTGGGGAGCTGGGGTGTAAATCAGGACAGACCCTGGGGATTTGGACAGTAATAAATCTTTCTAGTTCATTCAACTCCCTACTCATCATTACATGATCTGTAATGCTGCGAGTGAACCACTAAAATACTGACAAATATCAAACTCTCATTCGTCTGAATCACTTTTATCCCAGCTGTTGTCATGAGAATAACACTATTAGGTGAGAATATTCATAATTTCATAAAGTACGGCATCCTTTATAGCTTATGCAGCTGCAAACCCTGTATACAGTGTAATGTGTAATGTTATACAAATGTCCTATGTAGGCTGCTTATCAGAGATGGTTCCAAGTAACACATTTAGGAGGTTATTCAAATTCTTTCTCAAAGTGTAGGACAATTGTTACTTTTTTTTTTGCATTACTACACAAAAATTGTACATCTGTTTTCTTCATCTTAACAGTTCCTTCAGGGGTGGCATGGTGGTGCGGCAGGTAACGTTGTCATCTCACAGCTCCAGGGCCCTGGGTTCAGCCCTGAGCTTGGGTCTCTCCATGTTCATGTGGGTTTCCTCCTGGTTCTCCAGTTTCTCCTCACCTCCCAAAAACATACCAGTAGGTGAACTGGTTGTGGTAAATTGCCATCAGGTGTGAGTGTGTGAGTAGTGCTCTGCGATGGACTGGTGCTCCATCCAGAGTGTACTAACACCTCATACTCAGTGTTCCCCAGACTGGCTCCAGATCCACCACAACCCTGACCAGGATAAAGTGGTTACTAAAGATGAAGGAATGAATGATTCTTTCAAGCCTACTAACAGATTCAGGGGAGAACAGCAGAAACATTCATTTGTTATGCTGCAAGAAATCCTATAGTTTATAATATCTTTGAAGTGAAATTTAACTGTGTGAATTTAGTGACTATACATTTTTGAAATCAATCACTAGTGCGAGATTTTCAAAAAAATACTCTGCAAGGCGTTTATGTGTAACATCATTCGTGTAGCTGATGATTTACTGTATGACAGTAATTTAAACAAATATATCAATTCCAAGGTCTATTCAATTAATTAGGAGACTTGACTGACCAATGTTATGTTTAACATTAAAGCTGTAAAATTAAGTTTTCTGGCACAGGAAGGTCGATGCAGGAGTTTGAACTTTGTTCTTAAATTAACATTAAGCCTAACTATAAACTGATAAAAGGTACAAAGTATCACTAATAATTTTTTTTTTTTTAATGTCATCATTGACAATTTTCAGTGGTACAAGAAGAATAAATTACTTCAGAATGTGTTGTTAAGTATGCCTCATGTCAGGTTGCATCAAAACACACAGTCACTGATTATTTTACAATAACAGCACACCCCCATGTGTTTTATTCCTCACATGACAACTGGCTTCCCTATAATGGCCATGCAGCCACTTTATTTCCACAAGCATTCATTTAACCATTTGAGCACAGTGCTTAGTCATCCTATTTCAGAGCCCCAAAAGGATCAGTGCAACCACAGTAACGGGTAAACCTGCTACCTGAATCAAGGAAACTGAGGTTATAAACGCCTGCTTATATTCCAAATGTTACGGTAAAACTCTGATTATTGGTACATGTTGAAGGTTGTTCTAACGTGGCAACATAAGGGTGGATGATGCTTCAGCCTTTTGATGAAAAAGGCTATGAAGAGCTGGAAATATACTCTAACTGTTACACACTCCTTCACTGAACATGTGTAAACAGCATAGCTGTGGAAACAATATGTCCAGTTTAAAGAAATACTCATATATACAAATACGTGTAGTGTAGTGTGTAATATGCCTACACTTTAGCGTACAACAAAGTTAAGGAAATAGATCACAGAGCTGAAAACAAGCCACAGTTTAGCGTTCAATTCCTTTCGGAGATAACTGTGCCATGAATTGTTCTTGCATGTATTAGAGGTACAGGTTTTTATTGCAATGGGTTCAAGTCTTGCAAAATAGCTTCTCAGAACTGTATGGTTCAGTTTTATCACATATTCTACAGCTCAAGTGGTAGAGAAAGGTGATAAAACCACTGGGAGGATGCTAAGAAGACCGAATAACTTGCAGAAATTGTAGTATTGCCAGTTGCATTGATTGGAAGATTGAGAGACACAGAACCCTTATTGACCCCTTAAAGAAGAATCTTAAAATCCAACAGCTCAGCAATTGAGTTTGATAAACGTGTCACGTTAGTGGAATGTAAATAAATGTAGACGAAGGCAGAAGAAGACACTGAAACTACTCCTGCATAAAAGCGGTAAGAGGTTTAGTGATTGGTGTGCAATAGGTCTGGGTTGTTTTGTCCTTGTTGGGTTTTTTTTTTTTGTTTGGTTTTTTCAAAAGTGCACAGCATTTGACGCAGCTGGAGACAGTGCACTGGGCCAAACATTCACTGAAAGTGTCTGTACACTTGGTCAGGCTGTTGAATTGCAGGGAACATTAAGTCAGTTGTGCAATTTTCTTTTGTAAACCTCATGTTTCTAGATGAGCATAGGATTTAATGCTGGCAAGCCTCTTCATTGAAATGGCGTTGATGTATCCATATTTTCATTATGTAAACTTTTCCTGTTGTAGCAATCCAACTGAAGACCTTACCTGACCTTTTTGGCTCAGTTCCAGTTCAGGTGAACGTTCAGGTGTCCAGATGATTTCCCCTATTAAGAGTCTGGCAGTTAACCAGCTGTTAATACGCTGGAAGCTTAAACACATCCAGGAGAATAATCTAAAACAAGGCATGGTTATTTTGCAGCTGCTTAATTTCACCAATCAGTGGTTTTTGCATTGCTAGGCAATTCCATCAGCAATTGAAACAGAAACTAAATAAATTCTAGGACATTAAATACATAAGTGCCATATGCAAGGATGAGCTGTATTTCACATAAATGGAATTTCAGTTCCAACTGAACAAGTGATAAATATGAATAAAGACAGCATGCCAAGCATATAATAGAAAATATCTACAAAAAGGCTTTAATCTGCATGATTATTATAATTACAAACATTAGAGATAATAAAATTGGGATGACTGAAAAAATTAATAATCCCTAAAAATCTGTCGTTTATGAGTTAAGCTTGATCTTAAACCCATTTAAAAACTGAGGCAATCAGCTGAATATCTGTCCCAGCTGTTTAAAAACAGTATTGATAAAATATATATTGCATGTTCTTATTTCATAATCTTTCCATCATGTTAAAAAAAAAGAAAAGAAATTGCTTTCTATCAGAATTCATTGAATCTAACAGCAATCTGCTTTAAAATGAGCCTTTTGCTGCATTTTTATAAATGTCCTCTTCATAGATTTAAATAATAATAAAAAATACTCCATTGTAGAGTACCAAGAAATAGGAACAGGAAGTGGTACACGAACAGTTCATCTCTGCAGTGTCCTCACAGAGGCAGGTCAGGGTTGGCTTGCTGCTTGTCCAGTGTTGGCTGAGCGAATGTGCCGAGTGCTGGCTACCTGAGAGGAGCTCCGGACGGTGGGCGTTTGAGCCGAGCTGTCCACATGGCCGTGTCCCAAACCAGCCCCCGAGTGCCTACAATTAGGAGAACTGCACTGACAGCTGAAGTACTTCCTCTTAATCTCCCAGTACTGATCTCCGTAATCAAACCTTGGGTTAAGAGGAACAAGAAATCAGAATGGGGGAGTGTGAATGGATAAATGGAGCGATGACGAGAAAGAAAGCCTTACCCCAGCTCTTCTCCAGCCCGTATGGGTTTGCAGGAGAACAGCGCGATACGTGGGAAGCGCAGGTCCTGGTGTTTGGTGAACACTCGTACAGGAAACAGATTGGGCTCACACAGGTGGTTCATAAACCTACTGACATTGCCATAGAACTGGGCATCGATGCAGTAGACCTCGCCAACCTGGGAGAAAAAGAAAGAAAAAAAAAAACACAAATTAAAAGCATTTATTCCATCCAAATGGGAGCAAAGGAGACTACATATGTGGCTGAGAATCTACAGCACAGCCTGCTGGCCAGATGCAGCTCAAAAAGCTCCAATGTCTGCTTTGGACACTGTTTAATGTCAATAGTACAACACTGACCTTATTGTCCAGGTTGAACATGTACGAATCGCTGTCTCTGATGTTCGCTTCTCCATCTGAAATGATCTCGCCAGCGAACCTGCACACACAGCAGCGGCACAGGGAAAAAAAATTTGGTCCAAACCGCAGGAAATTAATCACGGATGAATAATTAATTATAACTATTATAGTTCCCTTTCTGTGCTCCATTTCATATTCAATTAAAATCCCTTTTCTGGAGAGGAGACTATTTAAAGGAATACTCCAGCATTTTAAATCTAATCTCCATCAACAGCAATGTATCTATAGCGCATGTGTGATCAACACTGACAAACAGGACACGTTTCCCATCCACTGAGAAAAGAACAGAAAACCTGTTTACTCAAAACTCACTTAAAGCGGTCACTTAAAACTCTAAATCTGTATACCCTATCCTTTAACAGGTGGGACTACACTCTTAGAAACAAGTAGAATTTGATGCCAATGACGTCCACAAGGATGCCTCCAGCTCTAACAAGTCTAGTTCGTCTTGTTGCTAAATCGTATGCCTCGAATCTTCTTAAATTACACCATGACCATCTCTGGATCAATGCCAAACTGTAAGTTCATCTGGTGGTAGCAAGGATAAGTCCACACATCCTACAATTAACTACTTATTTTTAAGATATTGCACAAAAAGAAATTTCTAAATGACAGCCTGATGGAACAATGGCAAAAATCTTAAGACAGCCAGAAAACAGGCCTTGAGTTCCTGAACATAAAAGTATAAGTAACATCTCTGTATGGCAAACAAGAAGGAAGCTATTGAATAAAAACTATTTCAGACATTTGACCTTGACCCTGTTTGGATCAATTCCAAAATCTAATCAGTTCCTCTGCGGGTTACAACGATAACTCCACAACAATCCTACAAACATTCAACCACTCGTTTTTGAGATATTGCACTAACGATAAGATCAGATGGACACACAGACAACCCAAAAACATAATACCTCCACCACCTAGTGGCAGAGGAATAAAAAAAAAAAAAATTGGGTTCACTGGCTAATTAAAGGTTCTTAGCTTCCTAAAAGAGTTCTTTAAAATCCTTTCTGATAGGAAAACACTCTGTTGTAGTGTTCGACAAAGAACCTTTCAAGGTTTCCCCAGAAGGACAATTGAAGAATCAAAGTGAAGGATAAGTGAAGGTACAAATTTTCTAAGCGAGTACGAAAGTTTTGTGTAGGTCTGATCGTGTATTGATACCACAAAATGTTGAGGAAAGTGTAGTAACCAGACTGACTTTGATAAAACTCCATGGACACAGTTTTGGTAAGACCTTCTCTCATGTCTGTCATCTAAAACCTTTATTCTGAGTGTAATGACTGGGAGTTTGGATCATGTGTTTATTAGTCCTTTTTTTATTATTATTATTTTCAATTATTCCTCTTCAGTTCCTTTTTTCCTGGTCAGGCTAGCAATGGATCTGGAACTGAGGCTGGAATACACCCCAGACGGGATGCCAGGCCATCACAGGGCACCTTGCGTGCACTCACAACGAGGGGGAATTTAGCACGGTCAATCCACCTACCAGGTTATTTTAGGGAGGTGGGATGAAACCAGAGAACCTGGAGCAAACCAACACTGATATGAGAACACATGAAACTCCACACAGGTATTAACCTGAGCTCAGGATTAAACAGGAGCTATGAGGCAACAACGCTACCCTCTGCACCACTGTGCCACCCACTGTAAAAAAAAAATTTTTTTAAATTAATATTCATTAGTGGAATTCAGTAACTGCCTTTGAACTTTTATTATACATGAGTTTTAAGTAAACAGTTTTTTTTCTTAGTACAAGTAAATGTGTTAATAACGCACATGCTACAGATGTGATTTCTATCATTAAAGACTTGTTATTGCTTTTTAATGGATGTGAGCACTTTACAGGCCTTACTCGCATATGAAGGTTCCTTCAGGAATATCCTGCAGAGCTCTCACACCCCAGCCCATTTTAGCGGTGCGAAAGACTTGCAGTCGTACCCTAACAACACACAAACAACATACTGTGAGTAATTAGAGTCTAATGAAAAGCTATTCATACACACTCAGCACATTCACATTCACATGCTACATAACAGAAATAGTGCTGCACCTAAAAGTGTCTGGAAGAGCAAACGCATTATTACCGCAGTCGGTTTTGTACCACTCTGTTCCGGCACGTTCTCCAGCACGCGCAGGCATGATTGCATTCAAACAGGAAGGGCGGGTCTTCCCTACAGAACTCCTGCAGCAGACGGCCTTCCTGCACACAGCACAGACAACGATGATTAGAATAACAAGTTCAACATGGTGATCGTGCAAAATGCTTTCCGTCATCACACAGAGGAACAGAGCAGGAGAACACTGACTGATTCTGTCATATAGTAATCATTTCAAATAATCATGCAATGAAAAAACAGGAAAAAGGTATCATCTTACCCTGTCATACCAGCAGCGTATACTGAGCTGGCCACAGATGCAGCTGCTGGATGAGCAGTCGTCTTTACATGTGCAGTGCTTCATCGCAGACACACAATAAAGATTAAAAAAAATAAATAAATAGAAATCAAGTACAAATAATGACTGTGTTACTCTACATAAATACACCTGTGCATATTTTTTGTCTGATTCGCTCACCTGTAAGTGTGTGATATTTTCATCAATGTTCACTTGAGTGGTGAAACAGTTCTCAGGGACATATTTGAAGTTTGGACAGGGCTCCTGGTCCACTCCATTCACACAGGTCACAGGGACGTCCTCATAACCCCGAGACAAATCTCTGTGTAACACCACATTATACAAACATCTGAAGACGACGGCATTGCAAGAAGTGCTGCCACTGTAACATCTTAAATGCTAAATATCACAAATCTGCCAAAAATATCTTTATCATTATCTTACTTTATTATCATTATTATTATCATTATTATTTCCATATTAATTTGTCTTTTTGGTGATTTATTTTTGTTTTCTCATTCTTGAAAAAAAATTCTCTATTTCCTTCTTCCTTTGGTTTCCCTAATTTATTTTGTTTGGGTTTTTTTTTCTTCTGCCTTCTTTCTTTTTCCCTATCTCCATTCCTGCATCCTTCCTCTTTTTCTTCTTTGCTTTATTATTTGGGTTTCCTTTTCCCCTTTTCTTCCTTTCTAGAGAAATTTTCTCTTTCTTATTTTTTCTTTCACAGTCATTTCAGTCAGATATATTTTCATATTGTTGATCTTATAAGAGCTTTTTTAAAAAAACAAAAAAATTATAATGTAATTAATGCTTTTGTTTTCTTTCATCCCTCCACCATCTCTGCCACTTAGAAGCACAGAATTTCCAGATACATATCTGCAGAATTTAAACAATCTGATTGAGGGAGATGCTCTAGCTACCTGCAGAGGAGCTGCTCTCCCTGTCTGTCTCTGCCTCTGCGGGCATCAGTGAGCTTCTTGCTGGTGTTAAGGATGCTCCACACTTTGGAGTTGATGCTACAGCAGTCCAAAGGAGTTTCCCCATCCTTGTTCTTCAGGTTCACATCTGCTCCTCGTGACAGAAAGAGCCTGCATACAGAGCAGTTTGCTACAACTATGAAACATGGCAAAATCTGCAGGTGCGGAGAAAAAAAAAAAAAATCTTTCCTACAATTATGGGACATGTAGAGTATCAGACTAATCAGTCATAATAAAAAGATGGGATGCATAATACAGGATGGCCTTTGGTTAACCAAATACAAGCACATGCAGGACTAGATTAGGATGAGTCCCACTGCTCCACACTCACATGACACAATCCAGCTGGTTCTGTCTGACAGCGATGTGCAGAGGCGTGTCCCCGTGTATGTTCATAGTATGCAGGTCTGACCTGTTCTCCAGCAGCAGTTGAGCGATGTCAGCACAGCCGGCAAATGCTGCCCAGTGCAGACAGATATTCTCCTCCTAGAAGTAATTATATCACAAATAACATCTAATGGACTATACAGGATCCATTAATTGTGTCTTTTAGTCTGCAATAGTTTATAAAAATGTATAATAAAATTTAAGACATTTAAGTCATTATGAGAATATGAACTGTGAATTTTAAAGGAGTAGATTGTAAATATTTAGAGCCCTCTGTTGGCTGCATGGTGAAACACAATAGCACTGAAAACCCTGACAAGTCCTTCCCCTCCCCTCTGACCCCATGCCCTTTACTGAAAAAAAACTGCAACTACCTCAAAATCTGGAATGGACCTAATTTCAGGGCCATAAAAATCTAAACATAAAAAAATGAAACTGGCCAGTCTGACTGTATGATCTAATTGCAAGTCATAAATATTTAAGGCATCTTTAAATTTTTATAATATTGCAGGACTGGAAATTCTTTTACGATTTACAAACTGAATCTTTCAGGCTAAACACTGCTCTTCAAATCTGACACCCACCTTGTCTCTCATATGGATATCGGCTCCGCGGGCGATCAAAAGCTTCGCCTGCTCTGTGTGCAAGTTTTCAGTTGCCCAAGTGATGGGGGTCCAGCCGCCATCATCCTGACAACGATCAGTGCACATACAGTAACTCACAATCTGTTACACACTGTTATCTAAAGTGTCATGTCAGAGCTATTTTAAGTTCCCCTCACAAGTGCTCATACAGCTAAATAATAAGAGTCACATAAGTATGAAATGTGCAAACCATACTTTCAGTCTTCTTCCTGGACACCTGTCTCAGGTCTATATCAGTAAACATGACAACTGCACTCAGGAGGAAGTGCACAGATCACTGCATACCTTACAGTTAACATCTACAGAGGCAGTGGATAGGAGATGCTGCAGTATCCCGATGTGGCCTCCTCGAGTCACCATGTGGAGACACGTAGAGCCCCTTATATCCTGTGAGAAGATAAACAGATAGCAGTAGGGTGTTTGGTACAGCACTAAAGTGTACCAATTAGGACCCTTATAAAGCTGACGTGGGTAGGAAGGATTAAAACTGGACCGTTTAAGCGATAGTTTGAGAAACAAATTCCATTTACATCCTTACTATATGTATTATAACAGTTTTTGAAATCCTGCACAATTAAAGCTGCACAATAATGGTCACAATTAACACAATTAGCTAAACAATAATCACAACTATTTTGCCAATCTAGGAACATAAACCATTTTATTTCACTTTTTTACTCAAAAGAAGGCAGGCTTTTCTTTCATAATGTGTACTAAAAACCTATATAGACCTGCTCATTCCGTCTAATTAATTAACTGTAATAAATAATACACAATTAGAAAGATTTACTGAATACACCAACGCAGCATGAAGCTTAACTCAGTTTTAAACATTCGAATGAGGAGATTGCGATTTAACGCATCAATCAAAACCGCTATCAAAACACTACAAGTTAGCTAGCTAACTGTAGCTAAGCTCACAAATTATATTCATGAATATGTTAGAATTGTAAATCCGATCATTATTCTTAATGACATCCTTGTAATTTAGAACTTCTTCCTTAACATGTACTTTTTTTGCTGAATATATCTTTCCTAGACATTACAGAAGTGAAACAATATAATATTTACTTAAAATTAATAGTTTTCTGTAAAATGAACAGCCTTCAGACACAGCCCATTTATTAGGTGCACCTGCCTACAGGGAGTGAGTGTGTTTGTGTGAGAACAAAGACTGCATCTCCGCTGTAGTGTCTTTTATGAAGTGCATCATACGATCATCCCTGTTAGACCCAGCACTGTGATCCAGTTTATTAAAATTTTACAGCTTTACAGTGCCATTATATTAATCCACACAAAAGCAGAGAATCATTTCCCTGCTCTTACCTTGTGTGATGTGGAGGCCCCAGCCTTCAGTAGGTACTCTACTGTCTCCATGTGGTTGTTCTCACAGGCATCCATCAGAGGAGTGCGCTGCTGATCATCACAGATGTCCAGGTTCGCTCCCGCCTCAAAGGATCACACACAGGGCTTTCAGAAGTGCACTCACAGCCAACAATAATTCAAGAAATTCTGCATCTGGAGTAAATCACTGAGCTGACAGGGTGATATTAGCAGCCTCATGGGGTTTTGAGATACCTGAACTAGGATGTGGCAGATCTCATTGTGGCCCTCAGCAGCGGCTGCGTGGAGCGGGGTGCGCCTCCTCTCACTCTCCATCTGCAAGTTGGGGTCCGTTCCTTCCACTGATTGCCACAAAGAAGATGCATGATTACATGAGTGCTTCACACAGGCAGTAGGAATACTATGTAGCTGTGCAAATATGTAATGCTGAATCTATGCTATGTATGTGATTATACATACAGCCCCTTACCCAGCATGTGCATGACTTGCTGAAGCTCTCCTCTCTTAGCTGAGAAGAAGACCTGCTTTGGGGGAAGCTTTGACCTTTTATATCTTAGAAAAAGAGCAGAAAAAAAGGCACTTCATCAAATTAATTCATCAAATATTTCAGGATTGCTCTTAAGTTGGGAATAGGTGAAGTTTCTCAAAGTCACCCAAATCATGTACTGCAGATGAAAATCTTTTGATAATGAATAATAAATTGATTGCTTGCCATGGTATTTCATGAAAAAAAGAAGTGACTCCATGTTTAGATTCTTTGAATATGCAAATTAGTAACCCAGGGTAATAATATGACAGTTACCTACTGGAACATAGGCTCTAATATTTTAATAATTAATTCCCCAAAGGTATTTAATAACAAAAACCTGTTCTACAAAATTTAGAGCAACTTGTAGACATGGAAGCTTACTTTCCGTCCTCCAGTGCTTCCAGAACTGTCTCCAGCGACTCTGCAGCAGGTTCCACAGGTGTACCAGCAGGTGAGGAGTCTGCTCTTGGCTTTCTACAAAACAGAAATCAATCAATAATTTAATAATAAAGTCAAGATCCTGAAACATAAACTCATTTAAACAAAATACAATCAACAGTTTAAACATAAACGTTATAGCCATGAACCTACTCTGCTGAAGCAGAGTCTCCTTTGCCTTCAGGTAATACTCTAGCAGCTGCAGTGATAGCCGGCGTGGGAGTAATAGGAGTGGCTTTAGGGATGGTGACCTCTTTAGCCTGGCTGGCCTCCTCGCCGCAGTGAGGGCAGAAGAGCTGACCGCGAATTGTCGACGCACAGCTCTGGTGGAACCGGTGAGAGATGTGCCCGTCCGGCTGGCATTCCATAAATGTTCCCTGCAGAAGAGTCAACTTTCAATCTTCTCCATAAACTTCATTGAATAATTTGATTGATTTTTTTTGTCTACTATGCATGAGCTGCACTGAGGTTTTGGCTTTTAGATTCTATTACAAAAAAAATATAAGGCAGGATAGTAGATCAGAACTCATCAGCTCTATATATATATATTTGTTCAGTAATACGAGTGCCAAGTCAGGCCTTGCTATTTAAATCTCACATCGTCAACAAAAGCACAGGCAGTAAAAGCACAAACATATTCAGATCAATTTCACTGACTAGTCTTGTAGATTATGCATTCATGGTGAATGATATGCTGTGTTTACAAGACCCAGAGGACTCTCTCTCTTCACTGTATCAAAGTCCTTAAAGGCAAGTCTCTGCACTCAGCGGCTATCTTGGCAGCTACCTCACAAGACCAGATGCCTATGTACTTAAATAAAGAGAGATCTAAAGATTTTCACAAACATGCCACCAACCTTTTATGGGTGTTTTCAGGGATGGAAGTGATTGTCAGATCAGACGGTAGGCTCCCAGTGTACATTAGAAACCGGTATTCTTTTGGATATTCCCTAAATATGTGTACCGAATAGGGTGTGCACCATATGTAAGCCATTACATAGCCAATCTGAAGTCTATATGCTAGATATACTCTTAGAAAAAAGGGTTCCTCTGGGGCTCTTTAGATGGCAAATTGTTCTCGCTTTTTGGAATAACCCTTTAAGTTGTTAAGCATGTACAGTTAGATAATTTAGGTCCATCACTGTTCATGGATATTAGTCTAGGTCAGGATCAAAGCTGAAGCTACAGATGTATTCGCCAGTAAGTATTAGCCAGCACTATACCACTAAATAGGCTTCATGTTATAGAATAAGGAGCTTTCTCATAGCCTGATCTGTTTCCACAAATATTTCTGTTTCTACAAATATATGTAGCTAATTACAACAAACTGTATAGTCTATGCATTTATCTTCATCTAATCGAGATGACAGGCTAAGAGTCATGTCAAGGCAAGTTTGGCTGCTGCTTTTAACAAGGAGAGAAAATTAAAGGATAATGTCTCTGGTATCAGGACCTACATAACGACCAAAAAAATCAGTAAGGTCAGGTGCAGGGATCTGTGTCTTTATCAGTATGAGCCTCTGACAGGTCTGGCTTTTTCCTGGATGTGCCTTTAGCAATAATGTAACAAAGCAATGATTTAATAAAGCTCTTCTGAATCAAGGTGGAATCCAGT
This sequence comes from Pangasius djambal, assembly GCA_022985145.1. NCBI lineage: Eukaryota > Metazoa > Chordata > Actinopteri > Siluriformes > Pangasiidae > Pangasius > Pangasius djambal. The sequence goes on from CM040998.1 coordinate 13,697,886, forward strand.
AAACTGTCCCCTCCCCTGATAACATCTCAGACTGTACTCACGGCTCTGCAGAAGACTCCACAGCCTGGGCAGCTCTGGTGTTTGACCATACCGGCCCGGTGATCCTCACACAGCACCAGCAATGGGATCCGCAGAGATGGACGCATCATCTCCTGCTTCTGGATCGGTCTTCGACACAAACTCAGCTACGTGTGGAGAAAGGGGGAAAAGGATGTGTCAAATTTCATAGCAGACAGGAAGTAAAAATGAAAATGAAGGTAAACAGAAATACTTCCAACCAGGTAAAGAAAGTGAGAGGCATTGAGAGGAAGTGATAGCTGTAGAGGAAGTCAAGAGCGTGAGACAAAGAGAATGATACCTTCCCATCTACACCCTCTACAGCCATGCACTTTCCCTCGGCCAGCGTTACTACATCCTGGTTCCTGGGTGTTTCCATGCGGCAACTACACAGCGGCGGCTCCAGTGTCTCATCCGACTCCATATTTTCCTTATCCTCAGGCAAACCTATAAAACAACAGCTATTCCTCAGTTATCCTATAAGCGAAAGGTGCAACAGCTGAATGAGCACCCATGTGGCACCCAAACTTTCTTGAGGTTAAGGATAAAGATAAAGGGCATGTTAATTAAGAATTCATAATTACACAGTACACTAACTTACGTTTATTGTCAGTGTTTCCAGTTTAGCTCATTTTTTGACTGTTCTTACCTGTTATCTATGTCAAATCTGCCATCGTTAAAGTGAAGTGTATCAAGTATGGTGACCCATACTCAGAATTTGTGCTCTGCATTTAACCCATCCAAGTGCACACACACACCCAAAGCAGTGGGCAGCCTTTTTTGCTGCGGTGCCTGGGGAGGAGTTGGGGGTTCGGTGCCTTGCTCAAGGGACTCACCTCAGTAGTGGTCTTAAGGGTGGAAGAGAGCACTGGTCATTCACTCCCCCCACCTAGAATCCCTGCCGGCCTGAGACTCAAACCCACAACCTTCAGGTTCACCTTCAGGTTACAAGCCCGACTCTCTAATCATTAGGCCACGACTGCCCCAAATTATTTTAATTAATTTAAATACCATGCTAATACTATGCTAAATACCAAAGAGCATTTTATTTCACTGTGTTTGCTCACTACATAGGATAGACCATGATAACCAGAGAGAACCTACCTAGTGCCCTACATAACCAATTTGAGATTCAACCATAATAAAGTTGTATTTTAGTGTCATCAAAAAAGGTTTGCACTCAAATGTCTCTTTTTTTCACGGAGATAAAAATACTGGCACCTTAAGTTTGGGTGCACTTGCCATTATTATACAAAACTCACTATTTCTTGTACACAGTAGTTCACCCTGTGAAGCAGATCAAGAGCGTCACAGACTTTAACGCAAAATAAATGATTTGACATAAGAGAAATCCATTTGCAAATTTCAAGTACTATTTTACTAACCATGCCTCACCCCTAGTTCACACCCCTTTTGCTTCAAAAAAAACCTCTCTTGCTTTCAAAAATTCACTTAGCTCTGGATTTGGATTTGCTAATCCGCCGTATTGCCTGATGTAAAAAGCAGTATTGTCTGATGTAAAAAGCAGTGCAAGTGTCCATACTGAGTACCTGCGTGTATAGCTGTGAGGACGCTCTCCTGTGCCAGTGTGTGTAGAGGCAGCTCTGTATATTCTTCTCTGACGTTTTCGGGAGAGTTCACACTTTCGCTGTTGTTCTGCAGTTCAGCCGCATCTCCTTCAGTTGCTCTTCCGCTTGGCTTCTCATTGCTATCGACATATGTTCTGGGTTTAAAAGCCTCCTCTAAGGGTAACTGCAACCCTCTGACTCCATGTGACACCGGTTTCTAATGACAACACGATAGGAACGGAGAAAGTGCCAAATCCCTTTGAAATGCTTATTTTAATTTTAACTATATAAAAGATGGATTAGAATATTAATAAGCCTATGATTTTACAATACCACAGATAAAATGAGCCACAATTGGCTTCCTATTCACTATATATGCACACTACGTAATCTAAATAATAAGCAATAAGGTGATATAAGAAGGTAAATCCACTCACTTGGCTGTCTAAGGTAGGTAAAGTGAGATTCTGCTGAGATGACACTTTGGTTTTCTTCTTGGGAACAAAACTATACAAGCCCATCTTCCTCTTCTTCTTCTTCTTCTTTGTCACTGCATATAAACAAAGAAAAAAGCAGTGCAGTGTTGACTCATGCTCCAATTAGCATTGGATGGCTGAGAAGCCAATAAGAGAAGGAGGGTAACACTGACCTGCTTGTGTTTTTGCTGAGCCTTTTGGTCTCTGCGGGAGCTTTAACTGAGTAGACGGTATAATCTTCAACTCTGTCTCTTTCACAGAAGCTCTTTTTTCTGCATTTAGGATCTTTATATGTAGACATAAAAACATGGATCAAGACATTTGGATACTAAGGCTTTCAGCAACACACTGGGCAATATGACAGTATGACAATATGGTGTTAAATTACTTTAGTTAGTACTTGGTTTCTTTTCTTATTTCCCCCATTCCTTGCTGAATAACGGCACTTTGTTAGCAAACAGAAAAAAAAGTGATGCATATTGTGTATCTAACCTTGAGTGCATCTACAGTAGGAGCAGGACTGGCCATGGTCTTCCACGCCAAACGTGACTGCACCAGCGTAGACGCTCTATTTACCTCCTTGGAGCCTTTTGAGTTTGTTTTGTCTATCTCTGATCTCCAAGAAGCTGATGTCCTGGATGAGCTCTGAAGGGACTTAACTGCATGACTTTGTGCAATATCAGGACCTGAACTGTCAGTCTTCTGAGGTGGGCATGTTGCTGGGACTGACACCTTACTGATGTGAGAGGATGTGGCTTTTGATGCAGTCTGTCCAGAAAGCAAATGAAGGCCTGCTTCTGTGTCTTTCTGTTTCCTCTCTGACTCTGAGCCTCCACCCTTGTGCTTAGGTTTAGTTTTCCTCCCTCGCTTTGATGCATCACCAGGCTTGTCCACACCTAAAAAAAATGATAACTGTTAAAGGCATCCAATGTAATTTATTAACTTCTTTAACCCATAAATTTACCCATTGTTAGAGCTCTATACTGACACCTTGCTGGTTGACATTATCACCAATTTAGACAGTATTTATCTAGCTATACAACATGGCTCTACTTTAACCTTGACAGTACAGCATAACAAAAAAATGTAGGTCATGAGTGGGACCTCAGTTCTCTAATGTGAGGTGGGAATATGGGAATATATCTCTCTACATAGGCCTCAGACGCCCAAAATTTCAATACATCAGGTCAGGTGGGACAGAAACACCACATAGACAGTTCACTTTCAAACCCTGGAGCTGTCAGGAACAATGCTACCTGCTGTGCCACCATGCTGATCTCCTGGGATTCTAAACACACAACGGTCTATGGAGCTTACACAGAATGGTGTAAAAACAACAAACATCCAGTGAGCAGCATTTCTGCTGGCACAGGTTCATCGAAACTGGACAGCTGAAGATTGGAAAAAGACCAGGTGATGTTTTTCCAATCTTCAACTGTCCAGTTTCAGTGAGCCTGTCCTCAGATCTGTAGCCTCAGATTCCTGGAGTGGAACCCAATTTAGTTTTCTGCAGTTGTAGCCCTTCCAGTTTGGCATGTTGTGCATTCTGAGATGTTATTCTACTCACCATGGTTGTAAAGAGTGGTTATTTGAGTTATTGTAGCCTTCCTGTCAGCTTGAGTCAGTCTGGCTGTTCTCCTCTGACATCTGTCAACAACAAGGCATTTCCACCTGCAGAACTGCCACTAACTGGAAGTTGTTTTTTTTCCGCACTATTCTGTGTAGACTCAAGACTGTTGTGCATGAAAAATCTTAAAAGATCAGCAGTTTCTGAAATAATCAAACCAACCCATCTGGCACTAACAACCATGCCCAGACCAAAGTCACTGAGATCAAATTTTTCCCCACTCTGATGTTTGCTGTGAACATTAACTGAAGCTCTCGACCTGTATCTGCATGATTTTTTGCACTGTACTGCTGCCACGTGATTGGCTGACTGCATAATTGTATAAATGAACAGGTGTTTCTGTTAAAATGGCTGGTGAGTGTATGTTTGAAGAGTAATTAATAACTGAGTAATAAGTCAAAATTTTAAGGGGTTGATCAGTGGTTTTCGGCAATGTCCATGAAAATACACATTCTGTCACTTATGTTTTATGACAAGTTCTGTGATGTAAGTAGGTCAGTGCCTGTTATGATTTATGGTCTTAATACCCTGCTGACAAACCAAAAAAAAAAAAAAAAAAAAAAAAAAAAAAAAAAAAAAACTCATAGAATTTTTTAATGGCTTTAATGGTTATAATGGGAATTCTATTGGTTTTAATGAAAACTCTAATGGTCCCTGTGGGTCTCTACTGGTAATTTGTTGCCTTCTATTAGTGGCATGTTATGTCCAGTGTCTAGTGGATACCATTAAGGACCAATAATGGTAATGGTAATAGTTTTAATGGTTAGCTGATGGTTTGTAATGGTAATTGTAGTGGAAACCATTACAATTTCTCTGATGGTCCCTATTGTTTTTTGTTTTTTTTTCCTCCTTCCAGAAGGGTAATAAAAGTTAACTGAACCTACCAGGTCTTTTGGGTTTGGCCATGGCTCTCAGAAGACCACTCAGAGGAGATGTTGCCAGTGTTTTCCAGTTTTGCCCAGAGGAAGCAGACTGGCTAAGCAACTGCAATTACACATTCATAAAGTTAGCTCTTCTCCAATATGATAGCGAACTCCTTTTTTCATAAGGTCATAAGTTCATTAATTAATGCTACAATTGAATGTTTTACAGTTACATTGCACAGTGACAGACTAGTTAACAAATGGATACGCTGGCAGTCCTGAAATACCAAAATACACCAAAATTTATGCAAATATTTTGCAAAAGATAAGTGGAAAAATAAAGCGGCTTCCTGTGAGCCCACCGCGCGACCACCAGTGGGGTTTAGCTAAGCTAGGCTAACGATAGCGAAAACATCATTCATCAAAACACTACGCTCCGGATGAACCAGTGGATGTTTTAAAGCATGAAACGAGTCCAAGGTGCTCAAGTCAACTTGGAATGGGCGAACAATTCCTACCTGTTAAAAGAATATAAGCGTCATGCTAATAAGGAGGATTAAAAACAAAGAAAGTTTAGAGGCAGCGCTTGCTTCACTTCCTCTGCCCGGAGACTGGAGCTAACGCGCCGCTGTGATTAGCTCGAGCGGCTCCTGCTGGCTGCTTCCTCAATCACCTCAGAGCTGTCACTGACTTTCCTGCCCTCCTTTTCAGTTCCACTTCCATTCACTTCTGTCTCATTTCTACAGCACTATTAATAAAAGCACAAATATTCATTCATATTTATATTCACATTTATATCCCTAATGACAGCAGTGGCAACAAGGCGTTTTTTCCTGCTGAAAAAAACAAAACAGTAGATACCATCAGAGAAATTGTAATGGTTTCCACTAGAAATACCATTACAAACTGTCAGCTAACCATTAAAACCATTATCATTACCATCAATGGTCCTTAATGATATCCACTAGACACTAGACATAACATGCCACCAATAGAAGGCAACAAATTACCAGTAGAGACCCACAGGTATCATTAGAGTTTCCATTAAAACCAATACAATTCCCATTAGAACCATTAAAACCATTACAAAGTCTAAAAGGGTTTCTATTTTTTTTTTCAGCAGGGTGGAAAATAATAGGGCTTATTTTTTCACAAATATCTTCAATAGCAACACAGAAAATAAAAAGCTAATGAAATTTTATATTTCTATTATTTCCTGGAAACTTGGTAGTGTATTCAAAACAGAACTGTTTAGGTCAAACTGTAACAACTTAGAATGAATTAACAAGGCACGGAACATTTTTGGTAAATATTGCCTGTTAGGGATATAGGTGGCTAGTTGAAATCATAAACAAACGTATACAACAAATACAATGAATACAAATGAACAAATGGCAAAGAAAAAACTCACTGAGATGGCATGAGTAAGGAACCTTGACAGGAACCAGATTCACAAGGGAACCCATCCTCCTCTGAGTGACACTGGATAGTGGGATTATAAATTATTACATACAATATACTGCTGTATATTAAAAGTCTAACAATACTAAGTGTGTCGTTACTAAGGATGCTCAGTATGAGCATATTGACAGGTACCAAACTCACTGGGCCCGTGGCAGCCATTCTGAGCGAGTGCTAGGTGCCGACATTGGCCAAAGTAATTTTGTCCCTTGGGCCATCAGGGTAAACTGACTTTCAGCCACTTTTAAATGCACCTCACCAACATTAGCCTGATGCTGGCCCAATTCTGTTGGGTCAACAATACAGCAGTAATACTGACATGGTAATCAGGGCCAACAGACCTTGAGCCATCTTTAAACATTGGCTTAATATTGACAGGGTTGTTATGAAAAGTGCACCTTGGCCAACATTTGGCTAGTGCTGAGTTAACATTAGCAGAGTTGTTATGAAAAGTGATTCTTTGCCAACACTGTATATGTATGCCATGCTGTATAGAAAGGGCCAATATAGCCACCCAAAGTAGACATGGGACCAATGTCAGTTTGCTACCTTTCAAGTTCAAGTTTCAAGTGGAGTTTACTGTCATTTCAGTCATATACAAGTACATAGTGAAAGGAAACAACATTTCTCCAGGACCAAGGTGCTACATAAGACGACAGAACAACACAGAACTACAAGGGACTGCATAATTTATACACAAAGTGCATAAGTGCAAACGTGCAGACAGCACAAGACAGTACAAGACAGTACAATGACTACAGCGCTGACCACTACACAGTTCTGTCTAAAAGCGAACCTAGTGACAATAGTGCAAGAGTACAAGAGTACAATAAAAGTAGCTGAAATAGTGTAAACATAAGTGTACCTGGGTTGTGAATAAGAGTCCTGGCATGAGCCCAAGACAGTCTTTATAACTACTGCAGCAGTTCTTATGTAAGTCTTCAGTATCCAGGTGAAATTATCCACCAAAGTTTTTCCTTGCCTTTCATTCATTTGTATTCATTGTATTTATTGCATACATTTGTTTATGATTGGCGTAAACTGTTTTTGGGAAGTGGAAAGCTTTAGTGTATGCATGTGGGACCTTACTCATGTCATCTCAGGGAGTTTTTCCTTGCCATTCGTTAATTTGTATTCATTGCTTTTATTGTATACATTTGTTTATGATTGGCGTAAACTGTTTTTGGGAAGTGGAAAGCTTTAGTGTATGCATGTGGGACCATCCAGAGCAGCAGAAGGTGAGTCACAAGTGCAGTAGCTCCAAGAAGAAGTACATAAAAACCTGGATCATACAAGTTAATTAAGAGGGCGAGAGGAACCAAAGCAGTAGAAGTGTGTCAGGAACAGGCACAAACATCACATCAGACAGTAGAATTGCACTTTCAGCTTGAACATTATAGAGCATTGCTTCATATATTTGTACTTGGCAAGTATTCAATTACTGACCACAGCCCATCTGCTGCTATATATAATTTGTCAGCCCCCTTGACCCTGAGCATCAGAACATCATAACTATGATAAAAGGTTGGGCAATTACCAGAATATGAACATTTCAAAATCAGGATGTGCCTCATACAAGCTTCTTTTGCAAGTTTTCTGTTTTTGCTCTATATATTCACGCTTTATAAACATTATAAGCATTTCCAGTACAGCAATGACACTGAATGACACTGCAGTGGTAATGTATATGACCCAGCAGTGTTGCTAGGTTTTTAAATAGAGTGTAAACCTTCTGCACTCCTGCTAGAGACTAACACTAATCTTTTTTCCATGCAGTGTGTGTTAATTGTCCTCTAGCTTTCCTTCAGTATCAGCTTCTAAACAAAGCACTGCTATTTGCTGGAGATTTCTCAACCAAACAATGATACTGAGGTGTTAAAAAACAACAGCCTTGTAAACACTGTCGTGCTTGATGCACTCATACCATGTCAGTGTTACTGCTGTGCTGAAAATAGTCCATCTCCCAAATAATATCTGATCAGCAGTGGTCCATGGGTGGTCCAGATTTATTGTTTAATTGTTATAAGATAGTGTTTTTCTTAACTTTCTTATTTAATTCTAAATCGTAAAGCACTTCAGGCATATATTGGAGCTAGTGGACAGAGTAGAAGATGACAGGGAGGACAAACTGCAAACCAAATTCAGTAATTGTATATCTACATACTACATTAATATAGTAACTTAATCTGAGTGTATTTTCATGAATGTACTCAAGTCCAGGCTTAACAATATCCTACATACATAACATTCAAAATGCAGTGTAATTAAATGGATTCTGCTCCCGTCAGCCAAGAACTGGAATCTGAGGATACAGTGGGCACAGGCTTACCAAAACCGGACAGCTTGGAAAAAGACCAGGTGATGTTTTGCCAATCCTCGACTGTCCAAATTTCTGTTCACGGCTGACTTTAATGGAACTTGATGTGGTCCTCTGCTGTTGTAGTCCATCTTCACCAAGGAAAGGATTCTGCGATCATCCACTTTAGTTGTCTTCCATGGTCTTCTAGGCCTTTCAATGTTGTTGAGCTCACCAGTGCTTTCTTTCTTTTTAAGAATGTACCCAACTGTTGATTTGGCCACACCTAAGGTTTTTGCTAACTCTTTTATAGATTTATGTTGTTTTTTTCAT